>OX637533.1:5575000-5975000 GCA_951800035.1 Linnaemya tessellans
GTTTATGTTTTATTATTTGATGTAAATAAAAATAAATAATTAAAAACAGTTTGTGGATATTTTTGCTTTGTAGTGCTGTGGTTGGCATGTTGTGTTTGTAAATCCTTTAAACTAAATAAGAATTTTAAGACAAAAAAAAAAATTGGATAATTCTGTTTTGATCACAAAACAACTGAGGTGTTGCAAATGGATCATGGTTGAACATATTCTGAATATTCGGAGCTAGGCGAAAGGGCGAAAGATGTTCAAATTCAAATAATATTTCCCAAATTCACTGATTTTCACCCAATTCACGTCAGGATGTTAAAATCTTGATGTTTTTTTATTTATCTTTAAAAACCTCTTCTGAAATCCTCTTGCTTTTATGCTATGAGTTCTTTTTTATTTTTTTTCCTTGCCTATGATTGTTTAATATTCTGCAAAAGTAGAACAGGAATAAATTATAATAGCAAAAAAGAACTTGAGTGTAAGAAAAAACGAAAAAAAAACACATCACGAGAAATTGTGAGGTTTTTTCTAACTCACTTTCCGCTCTACCACGGTGGCCTATAAAGGAAGTTCATGGAAAACACCATATGAATCGCGTGTTTAAAAATTCCTGCTGATTGGAATTGTGAAGCCATTAAAGTGACAAGCTTTAGAAGTCTCCCTGTTCCAATCATTGAATTGATGATTGTTTATTTACAAATTTAATTGCAATATTTTTTTTATAAATTTTATGTGCCCTTAAAAAATTGCATATAAATGACGACCACCAAAATATAGCTTCAGTTTTTGTCACAGTGCCTTCATTATCAGACTATGACATTTTCCGGTTAAAAAATGCTTCCAAAAATCATATATTATGACACTAGGCTAAGCTATACCCCAAAATTAAAAGTAAACCTAATAAAGCGATCTCCCCATATGTGTTACAATAGCTCCTGGACCAATTTAATGGCCTATTTAATTTTTTTTTTGATTATTAAAACAATTGAAATCAGAAAAATTCACTGAAAAGTGTGGGACAGAGTCAAATTGCCTCAAAAAGCTAAATTTTGTTAAAATAACCGTCTGGAATATTTTGTTTTGTATTAAAAGTAACAAGAAAATTTAGCAACAACTAATTTTTAAAAATGTAAATTTTTCATAAAAAAACTTTTTATAACAAAAGAATGTTGTTTATAAAAAGATATCGTTTTAGCAAAAATTTTATTTTTTATAAAGAAAAAATTTTTTCTGCAAAAGTGCGTTTAACGCCATCAAAATTACTTTGAAGACCCCAATTTTCGTGTTTTTGGCTTAAAAATTTCTTATAGAAACTGGACTGTAATTTGTTACGTTTGAGCACTCCAAATTACGCCAAATGGTTTGGGCACGGAAATTTTTAATAGAAATAGAAATTGTTTTCTTAAGTATGAGTTTATTTTGTAATTGCATTCGTAAGTTTTATTGTAAGTGTTATGTGATAAGTTTGTTTTAAATTGTTGTAAACTTGTATATAAATAATAAAAGTCATATATGTGCTGTATAAATTGTTACATAAAATAATTGAGAACGTTTATAGTAAATAATATTAGAATATTAGAGTATTAATTTTCATAAGTGGAAAGTATGCAGGAGTAGATGTAATTTAAGTTATAGTGTTATTTATAAAATGTATTTAGTATTTATATAACAGATTGAAAAATTTTTAGTAAAAGTTCCTTAGGGTATGCTGTGCTTTTTAAAGCACAATATAAATTAACTAGAGTTGAAAATTTCTATGAAAAGCATTCACATCTTTTAATGTGATTTTCATAAAAATGTTCTTACCCAGCCGATTTCTTGGGTTCTGCAAATAGCTTTTTCCTCTAAATATTTTCAATTTGTTGTGTATATTTTTGTTAAAATTATAATAAAATCATGAAGAAAAACCTAGTGATTATATTACTTAGATTATTAATAAATCACACATCTATTCCTGAGATTCGAAGTCGAAATAACTAAACTTTAGCACCATTTTAAAAATATTTAGATTTTTAAATTTTTTGGGGGTAATATTCTTTAAAATCCAAATTATAGTTTTTTTTTTTAAAAAAAAAAGCTTTTCACAATTTCATTTTTCAGTTTCATTACATCAAATGCCTATGACTAAAAAGCCATGACTCATTTTTATAAGGCAACCGAAAGTATACCCTAAAATTTGTTGCCCCTTAGTTTATGCTTTAAAATCAATTTAAATTGTGAATAGCTTTTTCTGTGTTTGTCTCTGTGTGATAAAAAATAAATAAGTAAATAAATATATAGGTATATGCAAATAAATAAATCTATAAATAAATTATTGAAAAATTCTCTAAGGGTTTTTGAATTATTTAAATATTCGTAAAACATTAACTTTCAACATTAAAACAACACTTTTGAAATTGAACATAAAACTGTTTAAATATTTAAATTGTTCAATAAAAACAAATCAAAAAAGAAAATAAACTTAAAACTATTTAGCTAACTACTTTGGACTTGTTTTCTATTTTTTTTTTTTCAATGATATTTGTATATAATTTTATTAAATTTTATATAAATATTATTTGGCACCTTATGTTATATAGTTTTTTTTTTATTTAAATATTAACCTTTTTTCATAAAGATTATGATCTTGTAATTTTTTTTTAATATTATATATATGTTTTTATAAATATTTTATATATAAATAATAAAGCATAGAGATTTATAGAATGAAATATTTGCTTACCATATTGTTTTGTACGGACGGGTATGGGTGGTGTTGTGGCACCTTCACCTCTTTGTGAACGAGCTGCCAGCCAAATATAATACAATGTATCAGGATACAAACCATCAAGCGTATAAGACTCGGTATTGGAAATGCGCCTGTTATAAAATTTATTTGTAAAATTATTTTCAACAAATGAATAAAAATCGTTTTTAAGGTAAAATATAAATATTCAAGGAAAGAGTAGATGTTGGGTAAAATTTTATAAACATTACGCTTATATTGCAACAGATACTGGAGTCTTTGAAATTCTACAAACAAGAAACTAAAGTCGTTTACAGTTACGTTTTTCCATAATAGTGATTGCAATTGTTTCTGTAATCACTTTTATAGTTCTATAGAGTCAAAAGGCTAACAAAAATTTTTTTTGCGACACAGAATCATTTATGGGGATATTGTGTGAATGCTTTCAATTACAATTTTTTCTGTCTTCAAAGGAAACTCGACGGTAAAAAATTTTTAATAAAGTGTTTTTTTTATATTATTCGTTTCATTTATAGACGAATATTTTAATGAAATAAATTTTCGAATGAATAATTTTTGTTTATAATAACTTGTCATTTCCATTTTTATATGAATATTTTTCGTTCAATTAATCGAATAATTTGTAACGAATTGTTTTTTTTTTTTGAATACGTCTTTCATCACTAGTAAAGCAGGTTGTATTATTTTTTTTTAATTTTTTTATTTTAACGAATATTTTTGGGAATTCCATTCGTTTTATTTGTACTCGAATAATTTACTAAATCGATATATCCGAATTAATTATGTTTTATAATTATTTTGCATACTTATTTTTACTCGACATTTTTATTAAAAAATTTTTTTTCGAATAATTTTTATTCGATTAAATTTTAATCGATTAATTATTATTCGATTAATTTTTCTTCGCGTAATTTGTTTAAATTAATAATTACTCCACGGAACAGAATTTATATAAAAATAAAAAAATAATGAAGTTATTATTGCTAGCTAATCCATTAAGTTGTATTGAAAATTAATCGATTAATAATTTGCATCAAAAAATAAAAAATAATGAAGTTATTATTGCTAGCTAATCCATTAAGTTGCATTGAAAATTAATCGATTAATAATTTGCATCAAATATTTTTGTATATTTTTTCATTTCTCCCAATTATTTTGAGGTTATTTGATTCTTATTAATTTTCTGCGTCCAGGCTGTTTCATATTAAAGATTAATAACTAATTTTGAATTTGAAATTGCATAAAATTTTTTTTAAATTTTTTTCAATGCATTTTTCTTTCGAAGCATTTTTTGTTTTGCAGTGTTTACAGCAATATTAAATACAAATATTTGATAGTTCAATTTGAATTTCCGCTGTAACGTTTGTATTTAATAAAAATAAAATTTAATTTGAAATAAACCATTAAATCATTTATTTTAATGAAATTTCCTGAGTTACTTGTGTGCTATTTGTTATCTGATTATGATGATACCCAGTACTAATAATAATATTAAAGGTGTTAGAGTTGTGTAAAATACTTATACTCACTTGTGATGATCCTGTTTGGCATATGTATCATTCCAATATAATTCGTAATGAACAATATTTTCACTGGAATGTGTCGGTTTCGACCACTGCAATGTAACTGCGGTCTCGCCGATATCGGTGGCCCGGAAATTACTTGGTTGCGAAGGGACACCTGCATTAAAACGTACACCCAACAGTTATGAAAATACCGCCACGAAAACGCAGTAGATATTTATTGATTCAAATGTATATTTCGTTGATGTAATTGTTTTTTATTATTGTTGTTGATGATATTTGTGGTTCAGAGTTCATGATAAAAACCAGATGGACGTTGACGATGTAAAACGTTTATATTGATTTATATGCCAACATGTTAAAAAGGCCGCATTTAAGAAAGAGAAAGACAGTGAGAGAGATAGAGAGGGAGAGAAAAAAGAGGAATGATGACAATGTTAATAAAAATTCACAAACGGAAATTAAATAAAATATATTTGTTTTTGCTGTTCTTTCGCTTTTTTCCAATTTTCACTATCAATATTTGAAAAATGTGCATAAAAATAATATATTGTAAAATCTACAAATAACAATCAATATTAAATTGAAATACCGAAGAGATAAAATATTAATAAATAAAATTTTACTTTTATTTGCTTTTGGGCATTTCAGTTAAAAACAGTGGAAGTTTTATAACATTCTACACTTCGCCTATGAACAATAAAGAGTAACTTTTCAAGTTATTGGCTTTAAAATTGGACACGAAAATCTTTGTTTCCAAATTATTTGCTTGCATAGAGCTTCAACCATTTTTAAACTGAGTTTAGCTAGAGCTAGAGTGGGCCCATAGTGCGTTGTTATCATTTAAATTAAATTTTTCTTTTTCAACAATTTTTATTATTAAAATTTCCTTTGTATTTCCCTCATAACTTTCAACATGGTCAATTTGAGTTTTTAGGTCCTTTAAATCAAGCGTAATCAAGTCCTTTAAAACATTGAAATATTTATCTGTCCTCAGTAGATATAAAAATAGCCATTAAAATGTTTTTGCTGAAAATTCTGCCTGTGAATCTATTACCGACAACCATACAAATGCCATGATGTTTCTTAAATATGTGGGTGTTGTGGAAGTTTCTCACACTCTTCATCATATTTTTATTTGCTTTTTTTTATTCAATTTTATCAAGCTTATAGTTATTGATGTATATTTTTTGAGCAAAAAGCATTGATTTGATTTTCCTTTATTATTTACAACAACATGTTGTCTTGTTTTCCTTAGCGCTTCGTTGTATTGAATCATTTAAATGAAAAATATAATTCGCCGCAATTGCTGTCATAAAGATTGAGGTAAATTTTTGTAGATTGTAAAATCTAATGAGAATTTAGTTCATTAAATTAGATTTCTTGCTTCGTTTTTGCACTTATTGCTGTTACTGTTTTTGCTCAAAAAAATTTTTAGCTAATATGATTATTGGTAAAAAAAGGAAAAAATAACACATATTTGTTAAATTATATTGTCGGATATTCTCTGCAGGATACAAGATTAATTAAACAAATATATTTGTTCATACACTATAACAATAATTAGTTTTTTTTAAACTGGTAAAAATAATTCAAGTAATTTTGTAAGACTAGGATTCCTTTATGACACCAAACAGCTTTAATTTATAACTCTAGGCAGCATGTTTTAATATTTTTCTTCCCACTTTCGTTTGTCATCGCAGAAAGTCTCAAATTAATTTAAATAAATATCATTTTACAATTTTATGTTTTATTTCTTTTAAATTACAAGCTTTTTAAATTTTTGAAAATCATCAATTTATCAGTAGTCAAATATCATTTAAAGTCAGTGTATACATTCATTTCATTTTAAATATTTTTTCAATTTTCTCTAACAATATTTACATCTCTATGGAGTGTTTGCTTTTATCATCAAATATCAGCCCATAATCATGTTTAAACTTATATTTACTTAATATACATACAGTTACCATATATATATATATATATATATATATATATATATATATATATATATATATATATATATATATATATATTTATATTGATATAATTATATAATAGGCATGATGTTGGTAATGGAATAAAATTGTTATTTAAATTTATTCCCTTCATATTAGTCATGACTGTAAACATTTCGTTAATTGTTTACTGTGGAATAATAAAATAATTTCCGAGAACTGGAAGCTTAATATATTTTTCTTGGTAAGAAATGTCATGTTTGAAAAGTCTAAGTACTTTTTACATCAAATTTTATGCAAACTCTTAGATTAATTTTTTTTAATCGGCGAACACGCGAGACATTGCAAATTCCCTCATAAACAAAATCAACGTGTTAAATGTAGGCCACGTAATTTGAAAATTCATTTTATTTTTTGAACAGACCTCGTATTGTGTACCCTAAACTTCTTCAGATCTCAAACTTAATACCGTTTAAAGCTGCATACATTAGTAGAGATATTGTATACTTTCGGGAAAAACAATACGTGGACATGTGTGACTAGAGCGTATACTTAATATTGGAAATCATGTATTTTATTACTCATACGCTTTTTACACACAAGAGGCCTGCCTATACAACAGGTTTACCAGAATAATCATTTACAGTCTACTCCGCTTTATTGGAAATAACCAAAACCCAATTTTTATTTCAGTTATCCGATTTTTTCTCTAAAACGTAGTTCGGATTACTGAAATTGTACTGCTTAAAATCAGTAAAACAATAATTTTTATATCAAATCTGTTTATTTTTTTTACGTCAATTTAACATAAAAATTTTATTAAAAAAATTATTCATAGAATTATTCATTTTGTTGTTGAAATATTCACGAATTCCTCGCAAATGTCTAGCCACTTGAAATTAACAATATAATAGAAATATACAATAAAGTACGTAAGAGCGAAAAGGAAAAATAAACTTTGCCATTTAATTTTTTAACGGACAAAACGAGCACAATTTTTTCAGCCTTAAGTTATGCAATCGATTTCTAATAAATAAATTTGTCATTGTTTATTTTTTCACTAAAGCGAAGTAAGTTTCATACAAAACGTAGTTGTGGGCTTGCTTTTGGTTTTCAGTAATACGATATTTTCAGTAAAGCGATGTTTCGCTAAAGCGAAGTTAATAAGGCTAGCTGCGTTTAAAATCAGTACGGATATTTATATCGCTTTCAGTAATCCCATTCTTTTCAGTAAAGCGTTTTGCGCTAAAGCGGATTCGACTGTATTCATGCTTTTGTAGGGATTTATAAATGCTTATCACTTAAATTCGATTTTCATGTGTAATTGTTAGGGAATATTTTATAAATATAATCAAGTGATTAAAAATTAATGCCTGTTTTTGTAAATGAAATAATATTTTTCTCCTGGGATTTGATATTTATAAACAACCATAAAAAAGAACTATTTTTTTTGTTTTTTTATAAAGCCCCATTTTTATTTTATTTACAAGAACTATCTGTTAGGCCATCAAATAATTCGAATTCGTATTTGACATTGAGTTTCTGGGTAACATTTAATTATTTAAAAACGATTTATTTTTTATTTTTACAAAAACTATTAACATAATAAATCTCAATATA
The DNA here is from genome assembly GCA_951800035.1 of Linnaemya tessellans. Taxonomy (NCBI): domain Eukaryota; kingdom Metazoa; phylum Arthropoda; class Insecta; order Diptera; family Tachinidae; genus Linnaemya; species Linnaemya tessellans. The sequence continues at coordinate 5,582,839 of OX637533.1, forward strand.
AAAAATTTTAAATGTTTAGCTGTGCAGTAAAATATTTTTATAACAAATATGTGGCATTGCAGAAGAATAGAAAATATATCGTATGCAACTACTGCACATACGCTGGCAATCAATTATCTAAAATTTATTTACCATTTTCCATTTATATGCAATTTATTGTATGAGAACAATAATACTTCTGTTGCACATTCCCATTAACGTACGCGTATTGTGTTTTAGACTGAACCTGAGAACATTTTTGTATTAAAATCCTCAACATATTTGGAATTAATAAATATATTCCTGTTTGTACACCCTGATTATCTCTATTACATTAATTTTATTTCTCTATTTAGTCCATTACCTATTTGATTGTTTTGTAATTTTATTGAACAGCAGGTTTTTGCTGTGCTGTATGCCATGTTAGCAGCAATTTATTGAAACCTCCCGCTGATCGATATGATTTTTAATGCGCACACATACGAGTTAAGTAAATCTCGCTGATATAGATTTATGGTTTTGCAATTGTACTATTATGGTAATATTTATTATTACTTAATTTAGGTGCTGTTGCAGATTTTACAAAACATAATTTCATGACAAAAACAATTGCTTAAACATAATCAATTAGAAATGGGAGGTATGGATAAATCATGGTTTTTATTGTTTGTCAATTTAACAATTTTTCATAATTTAATTTCACCTCATTAATATTATGCAATTGTCATATACGCAAATATAATAGAGGTGGTATTTATATTTTTAAATTTTTTCTTTGCAGGAAATTTTAAAATAACAAAATTCCTAACAGATATATAATGTGTCCTCTTTTCATTAGTTGTAGGACGAGGATATCAAAATTTTGCGTAGAAATTATATGGGGACTACATAGAATTGATTTAATGAAAATATATACAGCTTGAAAAGAATATTTGCTACTATAGCTTGAAACATAAACGATACGTGATCTTTAAATTTACTCATTCAATTTATTTACTTTTTTACACTTTGCGGTAAATATTAAGTGCAAGTTAATTTGCTTCAATACAAAAGAGTGCGAGTAGTTTAAATTAAATAAATAACGACAATTGTAAAAATTAAAAGCGAATAAAAGCTCTTAACTGCAAGTCAAACGCACCTACAAAAACACAACATGTTTAAGCAATTACATGTACAACAACAAAAGCCTGATGGTAAAAAAACCATTGATTTTCTACCCGAGTTGGAGCAACACAATTTAATAGCTTTTGAAATGAGACTAACGATGAAAGTTTAAAAAAACTAAAGTTATTTAAATTATAGCACTTCAACGCTTTAAAGTTCATTTATATTATCGGTACTTCTCGACCAGCTCGTTGATTTCTCTTTGCTTCAATTATTTTTAATAAAATTTCATTTTCAATGCAAACTGAATTTTCCATTTAAAACATGATTTCGAAACAATTATATTAATTACAGCATATTCCTTTATTTTATCCTTTCCTGTTATCTTTACTTTTTTTTCTGTGCATCGTTCAACACCAATCAATGTCATTATTGTTTGCCATAATTTTCTGTAAAATAACTGGAAGAAGGAAAAAAAAGGGAAAGACTCTTGTACATGTGCGAGTATCTGTTTGCTAGTATTTTTAGTTGCCTTTAATCTTTGAAAAGTTAAAATGTATGAAACAATGTCGTTAATAAATGGGTAGACAACTAGAAATTTTTTATTCAACAGCTACAGAAGTAAATTTTGAAAAATACAGTGACATATTTAGTGGCAAGATTTAAATCTGTCAGATTTCTTGCTGATCCTAAGAACATAAAGCTATATAAAATTAATTATCTCCTTTATTATTTTTTAATAATTTTTTTACTGTAATTGTAATTTTCTTTCGACGTTGTTTGTTTGAATTTAGAATAATTTTCCTTTAAAGTTGGCTTGTAAAAGGACAGGTTTCCACAATATGGAATACTTATTCGTTATTACAACAGAAAAAGGGAAATAAGCAAGAAATTATGCTCAACTAGAGCATAATTATATTTAATTGTAATTTAAATTGGTGATTGTATTAACTTAACATGTTGTTAATTTGATAATACAACGTAAAGTCTTGCTGTCGCTGTGAATGACACAGATCCAGCATTTAATGCTCCTTTACTTTTGCCCATTAATATCCTTCATTTTATTTCCTTAATGAAACAAAAACAAAAATGCTCAATTTAAATGTGTTGACCAATGAAATTGTGCACACGAAAAATTTAATTAAATTAATTGGTGCCGATTAAATGAAATGATAGCAGACAGACATTTTGTTTACCAAAATTGCTTTTTTATTTTGTTAAAGTTTAAAAAATAAAAATGGGTTTGGTGTTTAAAAAAATACTAATAAGTAATATTTCGTGCAAAGCAGGTTCTTAGTGTCAAATAGTAAATTAAAAAAAAAAATATTGCTGTACCGCACAACATTAGTTTTTCTTTAATTTATGATCTCTAATCGACCAATTTTCCACTCCAAATAGGTGTTCACTACTTGCCGCTCAAATAAATACAAATAAATATGTTGCATACTTCGCGGGGTATAGCGAATTTTCATAAAAACAAAAATGTTTTAAACAAAAAAGTCGTCATTCGTTCTTGTTGTATTTCTAGTATAAAATAGAAAATTTTGTATTTGACGCTCCTAAAAGTATAATGCAAATATTTGTTATTTTTGTTAATCCTAAAAGTATGCCCAAAATTTATTATATCCGTTTTATTTTAATTTTCATTCCTAATTGGATGCAAGATTTTCATAGTTTTCCATTATCTGTGTCCATTTTTAATTTTTCACAAATTTTTTTTCCTATAAAATTTTTCTACATATTGAAGTTTCTTCATTTAAATTTTTTCGTTGGTTTTTTAAATATTTATGGGTATGTTGTCTCGCAAACGGACATGACGCTTTAAGGATACATACATATTTTAATTTGGCGCCTGACTGAATTTCAAACACATACGCGAGTTCTTATTTCAGCAAGTGCCTTAATAATGATACGTTTTACGTTAAACATCAAAAAGAAATAGCAAGACAACTATGGGTTTAAATTAAAAAAAAAATAATTATAATTAAGTTGCCAAGTTTTGTAGTGACATAAAAGTTTCTGACAACAATTTAATAATCAATATATTTTTATGAACTGGTTAGTTTATATCGTGTTTTAAATTCGAAAAGTATTAATTTTTACAATTGGAATGGGATATTCCTGTTCTATTTTAGTCCGTGTTAAACATTTTGAAGTATTGGGTTTTTTTTTCTTTATATAAAAAAGTTACCTAGAAAATATCAGTTTAGAAGGCAGTTTCTAAGCACGCAGGGGAATTATTAAATCAATAATTTATAGAACTCAAAACTAAAGTCAATGATATTATAATTAATTACATATTCTTAAAAATTTTTAAAAGAACCTAAAAAAATTTATCAAGCCCAATTTAGTTATCATGCACATAAACCAACAGCAGACAATTTTTTCAAAATAGGATGGACTTCCTAGAGACGCGAGCACCAGCATAATATAATTTTATACTTAATATGGGTTAGTTAAATATTTATTAAGCATGTCCTCTACACTAAATCATGAATTGACTTCAACTTAATTCGAAAAGTTTCAAACACTATTAACTTAAACTTTCTTAAACCAATTGAGGATTGCATAAAGAAAAGCAGAGTAGGCTTTGAATTTTTTTCGAAAATATTACCAAATACATTTGGTTAATTTTGAATCTATTTTACATATTTTTCTAAAAAATTTTATTTAGGTCCCTCCATAAACTGTCGACAGACACATTAAATGACAGTTAGTGGAGACGCTCACCAAATGGTGGAAACCTAAACTATGGTTTTAATTTGTGATTACAGTCGACTCCGCTTTATTGGAAATAACCAAAACCCAATTTTTTCAATTATCCGATTTTTTCTATAAAACGTAGTTTGGATTACTGAAATTTGTTACAGTTAAGCGTACTGCTTAAAATCAGTAAAACAATATTTTTTATATCAATAATACACACCATATCTACACATGGATATGTGCACATTTTGTTGTTGACATTTTGAACGAATTCCTCGAAAATGTCTAGCCACTTGCATTAACAATAAATGTAGTAGAAAAGTACGTAAGAGCGAAAAGGACAAATACATTTTGACATTTAATTTTTTAACGGCCAAAACATTCACAATTTTTTCAGCCTTAAGTTATGCAATCGATTTCTAATAAATAAATTTGTCATTGTTAATTTTTTCACTAAAGCGAATTAAGTTTCATACAAAACGTAGTTGTGGGCTTGCTTTTGGTTTTCAGTAATACGATATTTTCATTAAAGCGATGTTTCGCTAAAGCGAAGTGAATAAAACTAGCTGCGTTTAAAATCAGTGCGGAGATTTGTATCGCTTTCAGTAATCCGACTTTTTTTCAGTAAAGCGTGTTTCGCTAAAGCGTATTCGACTTTATACCTTTTTATTCGTAATCGTTGTGAAGACATTTATTTTTACAAATTAATATTTTTCCCTATTTTTGCAAAGATTATTATCGCTACGTCCCGATGTTTTCAATAATTGCAAAAATTTCATTTTAACAATAATTTACCTTGTTGTGTTTTAACTTGGACTGGTGTGGACATTGGACCGGCTCCCATAGACGTGTAGGCTTGTACACGCACCGTATAAATTGCATGAGGTGTTAAATCCGATATAGTCGTCAGTTCGCTGTTGTCAACCATTTGTGATTGCCAAGAAGCTTCTGGCTGATTTGGATTGGTGGTGAAATAAACTTTGTAGCCCTGGAAGTAATAAAAAAAAGATATGATTTTTATTTTAAACAATAAAATACTTTATTTCTCGAGCTACAACAGAATCTTATAAATAGTTAAAAAATTATTTGATTAAAACTATTGTACTCGTATTGAATAATTTTAGAAATCTTTACTAGTTTTTAGAGAATCTTCACTTGATTTTAATGGTGATTTTTTTTATTAGCTAGAAAACCTTTTCAATATCCTGGTAGTAACAAAATAAAGTATAAGTAGTTTTGAAGAAAAATATTCTAAACGGTAACTTTCATTTAGGAGCTAGAGAATCTGAATCATTCAAATTCTTTTGATATAATCAAGTAACTGCCATTGTGGTGCATAGCGAACGCTATTAGGCCATGCTGATTTATTTTGCTTTCCCGAAATTAGTTTGCTAAAAATCAGCGATATTTCATTTTAACAACGTGACGCATAACGCATTTGCAATATCAATGTAATGACTTGATTTATTTATTCATTTGATTTCATTTATTTGTTTATAAATAAAATTTCAAATATATTCTTTTGTTTCTTAATGAAATTAAACAATTATTTTTCCCATGCAGCCCGTAGTCGTGCTAATAAAAATACTGAGTTGTTTTTCACAATTTTCACCTCATAAATATGTTAATATGGAGTTTGATAAATAATGCATCATAAATTTCTGATTAAGTTCGCTAATATTTAAATCAAATATTTTGTTAAAAATTTAAATGCCATAATTAAACTATTCAATAAAATGTAAATGCCATTTGCGAACAATTAAATGTTTGGCATAGCAAATTGAATACATAATATGTATATGGAAATTTTCGATAGTAACGATTGCAGTAAAATTGTTTTAATTGCAGGATTCTCTTGTCAACTGCTGAACGTATCGGTCGTGTTTTAAAGAGCTCAAATAAATTAAAAATTTTTTCATTTGTTTTTTCTGTCAAAAAAATAAATTAATTTTCTTTGCTTTAAAAAAGAAAAATTTAACAATATATTGGATTTCTAAAAATTTATTATCAAATTGATGTGATGGAAAAAGATCCATTGTTAAATCAGTCTGGAGGTCGACCTCCTAATAACATGATGAAAAATACCAATAAGGAAGCATCAGCCAGTCGGGAGCAATCATGTTCTTTGTTGAAACCAAGTTCAACAGATTATAAACTAAAAGTAAAAAATACAACATCTAGGAACAGTGTTCCTTACAAGAAAGATGCTGTTAGCAAGTCCCATCTTGGAAAGCAATTTTTGAATGCAGTTTTAGCAGAAGAAACTGCAATTTTGAATGACGAGTTAGAAGAGGGTTTAGACACACAAACACCAGAAACAAATCGGAGAGAAGAAATGGGGTCAATGCCTTCTTTAGATGATGAATTCCAACTGGTCAACAACAAAAAAAGGAAATTTCAAGGTGATGTAAGAATTGATTTGTCAAATTGTAATTTTAAAAGTAATGATAAGTTTGTTGAGAATGTTAATCGTACAAATAAGTATTCAATGTTAGGAGATTTGCATGTAGAGTCTGAAATTCCTGTTAGCAATAGAATTGTGGATTGTGGAGTTTCCAATTTTAATAAGGTTGCACAAACAAATGTAATGAACAAGGTTTCTTATTGTCCTCCGATTTTCTTGGAAAATGTAAATATGAAATCTTTAATTGATCAACTAAACTCCAAGAATGTTGAATTTAAGATTAGAAATCAATCGAGATACAAAAGTAAATTGTACCTTAGGGACCCATCCGCTCATTCGGAGATGATGCAGTTGCTTAAGGATAAGGAAATTCCTTCTTATAGTTTTACTCCTAAGGAGTATAAACGTCAAGGTGTTATTTGTAGAGGATTATACTTCAGATCTGAGGTTAACGAAATTAAAGCTGAAATCGATAGGTTAGTACCAGATACTGTTGATTCCGTTGTAAAATTTTCCACTGAATATTCAAAGAGACAGGGTATTGATACTGGCTTATTTTTAATATACCTGAAACCGAATCGTAGAGTAAGTGAGTTACTTAGCTTAAAATTTATTTTTAATCAAGTAATATCTTGGGAAAGGCCAAAGACGAGTACTAAGGTGCCACAATGTTGGAGATGTCAGCAATGGGGTCATTATTCCAAGAATTGTAGTCGTCCATTTTCGTGTTTAAAATGCAATGAGAAGCATGCTCCTGGGGAATGTTCTTTTACCCAAAATAGTAATGTACCACCATTTTGTGTTAACTGTAAGGAAAGTGGTCATACTTCTAATTACAGGGGTTGTCCCGCTTACAAGAAATACATTTCTGTTAAGAGAAAATCTTTACAGGAGTCAAAGAACAGGAAAGAACAGGCTGCAAGTAATATCGGGAGGGCATTAAACCAGTCTAATATAGTTGCAAATAAATCATTTGCTAGTTTATTTAATCAAGATACAACGCAGGTGAAACCAAGGAAGCCTGCTTTAATTCAGGAATTTATGAGGGTAGCGGCGTTACTTTGTTCTACAGGCACACTAACATTGGAACATAAAGTTGAGAATTTTTTGCAGACGTATAAGTCACTTACAGATGATCAGGCGAAAAAGGAGTGCTTGATATTAATTAAGGATATTCAAGATGTATATGGTCCGTAATTCTATGAACTTAGTTACTTTTAATGTTGGTTCTCTTATCCACACAGGTAGGAGGATCGAACTCAACATCTTGTTAGATAAATTTAAAACAGATATTGCCTTTTTACAGGAAACGCATTTCTCTCTGAATTCGAATTTATATCTCGATAGTTATTCTATATTAAGAGATAATAGCACATTAGGTGTTGGTATTGCTCTTAGGAAGGACATATGTTATTCACAGGTAGCTATTAATGGGCTTCGTTTTCCGAATGTATTCATCTCGGTTGATGTTTCTATAAACAGCAGCGTTAAAAAAATTATTTGTGGCTCTATTTATTTTCAATCTAATTGCAATCGGCGAGATATTTGTGAGGGACTATCTTTAATATTACAGTTTTCCAATCGTTACGATGGATTGGTTTTGGGCGGTGATCTAAATGCGAAGCACATTTCGTGGGGTGATTTAATCAATAATTATAACGGTGAAGTGCTCTCAAATTGGCTTCAGAACGAATCCATTTCTGTTAAAAGAATTTGTGATTTGCTTCCTACATATCCGGGAGGCTCTTCGCATTTAGATCATTTTATTGTTAGTAATCGCATTTTAGATATTTTCCTTCCGAATTATAGAACATTTACACTTCCTACCTTTTCTGACCACTTACCACTTGGATTACATATAGATTTTTTGGAGTATGAGTTTATTTTAAAGGCTCCTAGTAATTATGTCTCCTATAAAAATACTAATTGGAGCAATTTTAAGACTGACGTGTGCAACACCTTATTAAATCATTTTCCACCTAAAAATAGAAATTTATCTGACTTAGAAATAGATTATTTTTTAGAAGAATTCAATACTACAGTTAGTTTTGTTGCTCAAATTCACTCTAAAACTGTCAGAGGTGAAAACAGAAAATTTGTTCCTTCAGATAAACTAAGAAAAATGCTCAGAATTAAATATAATTGGCAGAGGGAACTGAAAATACTTTATACCAGGACCTTAAATAGAAGACTTCCCCAGTATTTGCTAATCTCTAAACAGATTGATTTAATAAAAATAATTATCAAGGAACAGATTGAAAATGAACAGGAGCATTTATTAAATGACAAATTGAAAGAAATTAGACCCGGTCCATGGGCATATAAGCAAATATATAAGATTACAGGGAACAAGAATCGTAGTTGCGTTAAAAATGTTTCTGTAAATGGTAACAACATATCAGACATGAATGGGAAATTAAATGCTTTTAAAAATCATTTTGACACTGTTTTTCAGGGATTTGCACCTAACAGAAATATTTTGGAGATAACTCAGTCAATCAATGATGCAATATTTCAGGCTCCAGAACCTTTTTCATTTAATGATGAGAATACGGCACTAAATAATTTCAGGGATTTAAAGTTTACGGATTTAAATTTTGTTTCAAATGTTTGTAAGATTATTAATAACAAGAGATCGTCTGGTTTAGATAATGTTTCAAATTATATCATAAGGAAACTTCCATTGAAGGCTCTTGAGTACTTAACCATATTGTACAATAATTGTTTGAATAATTGCTATTTTCCGCGGGGCTGGAAAATTGCTAGAATTGTTCCTATTCCCAAGCAGAGAAATATTAGCGACATAAGCAACTTTAGACCGATTTCTTTATTGTCTAATCTTGGAAAAATATTTGAAAGAATTGTTCGTGAGAAGATGGATAGGGGTCTAGACAATTCGTATATTCCGCAGGTGCAATTTGGGTTTAAGAAAGGTAACTCCACAGTACATGCACTGTTAAAACTTCATTCTGATATCATTCAAAATTTAAGAGAACGTAGGTGTACTGTTGCCGTATCTCTTGACGTTGAAAAGGCTTTTGATAGGGCATATCATGATGGTATTTTATACAAAATGATAAAAATTGGCTTTGATCCTTCCATTATAAAACTTTTCAAAAGCTTTTTCAATGAGAGAAAATTTTGCGTCCAGATTGGGGACATGGTATCATCTCAGGGTGAGGTTAATTGTGGTGTTCCCCAGGGATCGGTGCTTGCACCTCACTTGTATAATATTTTCATATATGATTTTCCTAATGAACTTCATAACTCTAGAAGCATACTCTATGCTGATGACTCGCTTCTTTATGCTCATGATGAGTCTCCACTTGTTGCACTCCAACATGTTTCGATGCACTTAAAAAAAGTTGACGATTTTTATTCCAATTGGGGAATAAAAATCAACGCAACTAAAAGTAATGCAATTTGTATTCGAAACGCTTCTGGTAAATGCAAATATAATGTTGTTCCGCAAAGCAAGAATTTGAAGCTGACGTTGAATGGCAGTGAAATTAAATTTAAGGATAGTTTAAAATACCTAGGAATCAACTTTCATAAACTTTTGAAATTTAATAATCATGTTTCTTACAACATTAATAAGGCCAATAGGATTAAAGGAATATTTACGAAGTTGTTTAATAGCAAATATTTATCAAAGAAAACTAAATTACTTTTGTACAAAGTAAGCATTAGACCGATTCTTTTGTATGCATTTCCGATCTGGTTCAGCATTTCAAAAACGGCCATGAAAAGAATGGAAATTTTCGAGCGCCATATTGTTCGAAAATGTATAGAAAAGAATTTTAAATATATAAATCGTAGATTTTCTAATGAATTTATATATAGAGAGGCTAAATTTGCTCCTATATCGTTTTATGCTCTTGATTTAATGAGAAGATTTGTGGATAGACTGTCTTACTTTGAGGGCAGTGTTATTCAGGAGATTTTATCGCGTGAGCGGGAGTTTAGTTGGTCAAATACGCAATATGTCTCCAGTATTGGAATTTTAAAACAACCACTTTATAGTTATCCGGGTCAAAACTTATACTCATGTACTACTCCAGGAATTCACAGAGGGTAGTAATTTTGTATTTTATTATTTTGTTTACTGCCGGTTCGCTGATGTCGGGGGCTGTCGTTCGGTGGGATGTGAATGTTTAGAACAAAAACAAATTTTTTTAAAAATTATTTTTGTTTTGAATGTTATTTGTTCCGTCGAGGACTGGCTGGTGGCGTTGACGAACAGGCAGCTATTATTATTTTCGTTTGTTTAGTATATTTTAGTTTAAGTTTTAGTTGTGTAAGTTAGTAATAAGATTTCTGTTAGTTTTAAGTTTATTAAATGTAGGTAACACTCTACTAATGTAGCTAGGTGACGGGAGCAATCACTGTTTATAACAACACTCGTATTACATAATTTTTATTCATGTAAATATTTTTCCTTAAGGTCGATAAGCAAGTTGCATATACAATTAATAATAGTAATGAAATTAAAATAATACTTTATAGTTTTAAGTTCTCTTTTAAAATATGTTTATTAACAAATCCTGTAATTAAAAAAAAAAAATATTAGTCTCAATAAATAAATAAATTGTTTCTAATTGTTTGTTTTAATTGCCCTTAAAAATAGGCTACAAAAAATACATGAAAGAGTGTTTTCAGCATTTCTTGCAAGATTGATATACAAGTCTCAGCACGTAATTATTGTAAGAAAAAAAAATGTCGTCATCCGAAATCCAAAAGGCTGTAACTGACAAATAAAAATAAAAATAGAATATGTGAATGATTATGATGTATTTTTGTTAATTACTTCACAATCAATGATAACTTTTAAATTTAAATTTTTTTGTCAGTTACGGTATTTTGGATTTTAGGTATCCATATTTATTTCAATATATTTTTTCCATTAACTTTTCTTTTCATTGACTTTTGGAACGAAGTTTCTTATGGGACGATGCGGAGGAGTACCCTAATTGGGAAAAAACGTCCGTAACGTAAGATTTTTTGTTTCTAAATCAATGTTTAAGACGTATGAGTAATACGATTCCATACAAGTAAAAACAAATATTAATCATACGCAGCCGTGCCGTGACAGAATTCAATTTCGTTTGGGAACAAAATTGATTCTGTAGTTTCGTTGGTGGGCGAAAAAAATCATAATAAAAAATGTATACCCGAATAGTTATTTTCTTTATACCTCGAATAGAACTTAAAATTAATATTTTTATAATACGGAACTTCGGTATTATCCGCTGTCCCACAACACCACACATCTTTTTTTATATTATTTTCTCTGTCATAAACATCAGATAATGGTAAATTGTTTTGTTTTGTTTTGATATTTTGTGTTAATAAAAATTTGTTTTTGTTGTTTTTAAAGTAGGTGCTTTCAATTTGCCATTTTTTGTCTTAACCAAAAGCATTTGAGATATATATATATATATATATATATATATATATATATATATATATATATATATATATATATATATATATATCTTTTATAATTTGTAGCATAAATAATTTCCATATATTTATGTCAACCTACAAAATGCTTATGTATTAGGTATTTTGTACATCGAAATTCGCTTTTCCTAAAGCAACTATAATTTATTGATTTAATTTTAAATAGCCTAAGCATGACCTAATTTTTTATAACATCAAGTAAAAGATTTAATCCCATTATTAAAACTTAAGCAAATTATTTGTGTGTGCAGGCAAACAAATCAGAAATCTATATGAAGTTGCTATTAAAATAATTTGTTAACGTGAAAATTAATAGCAACTACTTAAGCCAGCAGGCCATATACGAGTACATAATTAAATTTAAGGTTTATTTGCTGACTACGACGGCACGGCATGTATACAACACTCCAAAGCCAATAAGCGAATGCAAAATATTTTTAAAGGCATACGAATCTGTTTAAAAAAAGGGTAAGAATTGACGCGCACACCAAAAAGGCAAAATGCCTGAGCAGGAGCTTAACACCTTGAAGTGTAGAAAGATTTTGCAAGCAATTATCCACTGCAAGAAGAACATACAAGTGATATGAGTGTTTCAGTTGCCGTGTACACACACACACACACACACAGGTATACTCATATGAGCAGATTCAAACACTTACACACTTCGTTGGTAGTAGTGCTGCCATTTAATTTAATTACCAATATTTCTTGAGCATACATTTGCCATAAATCAGTTGTGCCAGCAAAGAGGAAGAAGGTGTAAGTGATCCTAATTGAAAAGCGATATATTACGACTGACGTTTGTGATGGTATTTTAAACAATAGTCTAAAAATAGTGCAAATTGCACATACAACCAAAATTTACAAAAATTTTCCGAAGAAAGCCAATGCTTATTTCTATGATTAAAAATAGAGCGCTTTAAGACAGAAACGAACTGAATATGCAAAAGTAATAAAGTGAAAGAAAGAAATCCTGTTCCCCCCATGAAGCTCATTTCCATCTAAATGGCTCCGATAATTCACAGAATTGTCGAATTCGGGACTCAGAAAATTCTCATGCAATCAAGGAGAAACAAATGCACTCACAACATCCAACGACGAATTGTGGGGTGGATTTTGGTCAGGCAGCAGGAATATGAGGCCTATATTGCATTGATTCTGGCTGGTCTTTCTTACCAAATGATAACGGAGTGCGAACAAACAAGAAAACAAGTCCTCAACTCAAATTCAAGATACAGCCACATCTATGTAAAAAAGGCATGGCAAATTTCATGAAAATAGCAATTAGCCTAGGGGCGGATGTGACGGATATTTTATTCCACACTAAACCAGGACATGTTTTCTTTACAGGCTGTAAAAAATAGTTAAATCCTGTGCACAATAAGGAAATAGATAACTGATTTTGTTATATTGTCCTGTTGTGACCTTGACAAATATTTGTTTAATAATGGGGAATACTAATTGAAATAGGTTAATGTCTGATAAGAAAGTGAAAAGTGAAGAGAACAAATATTATTTATTTAATAAATAGCTTAATAATATGAATTATTAATAAGAAAATATTATACAGTCGAATCCGCTTTAGCGCAACACGCTTTACTGAAAAAAATCGGATTACTGAAAGGATACAAATCCCCGCACTGATTTTAAACGCAGGTAGTCTTATTCACTTCGCTTTAGCGAAACATCGCTTTACTGAAAATATCGTATTACTGAAAACCAAAAGCAAGTCCACAACTACGTTTTGTATGAAACTTACTTCGCTTTAGTGAAAAAATAAACAATGAAATCGAATCGATTGCATAACTTAAGGCTGAAAAAATTGTGCATGTTTTGTCCGTTAAAAAATTAAATGGCAAAATAAAATTGTCCTTTTCGCTCTTACGTACTTTATTGTATTTTCTATTATATAGTCAATGCAAGTGGCTAGACATTTGATATAAAAAATATAATTTCACTTATTTTAGACAGTATGCTTAACTGTAATAAATTTCATTAAACCGAACTACGTTTTAGAGAAAAAATCGGATAACTGAAAAAATTGGGTTTTGGTTATTTCCAGTAAAGCGGAGTCGACGGTATTATGATTTTTGTTCATATAGAAAATAAACTTTTTTCAAACTATTTTTGTTAGCAAAAGCTCGTATTGAAATTGACAAGAATTTCATTTTAACTACAGCCTGAACTGTGAGGAAAATTCAAAATAACGCATAAAAAAATGTTTTTATACATTGTAGTCATTTTGGCTTATTGTTGGCAAAACTTGACTTGTAAATTGTGCTTTTGGTGTATTTTTCTAATACATGGCCATAGTTTAAAATTCCCTAAACACACACACACACAGCTGCACTTGTAAAAATAACTCTCATAAACATATCTAACACTGCAAACATGTAATGAATGTGTCATAGACACATATTTGTACAAAAATACACGCACATACACATACACACAATCAGCCTCATGCACATGTGACACATGCATGGTGCTCCGGTGTGTATAAGTGTGTTTTTGCAAAATATTACGTATACGTGCTAGTGTTTGGCTTATAAAATGCAACAAAAAGTTTAAACAACTACAGCTAACCATTATTTGTGCTATAAATTAAAGTTATAAAGACACATATGCTTTCAAATTCAATACACAGACAGGAATTTATAAAGATCTCCAGCATACATACACACATGAATACATACATACATTTGCTTATTACAGCACATGTACTTTAAATTACTTACACTCGTACACAGCCATTGAGTTATTGAGTATTTAAAAGTAAAGTACAAGTGGATATTGTTGGCTTTTTATTTTGTTGTTGTTGTTATTATTTTAACCAATACATATAAAGGCTTTTAAACATCAATAACAAATTTTAGCTTAGAATTTTTACCATGTCCATTTACTTTAACTTAAATTATACAGATACACAAGTACATGGTTTGTAGTGTGCGTGCGTGTTTTTAAAGTCGTTTCGTATTCAGATACGAAACATATCATGTTCGGTATACATAAATATTATTAAGCAGAAATTTATGTTAATAACAGAGTGTTTGTGCGAGGGTGAAGGGAACAGGTTTTTTTTTTTTGTTAGATTAAGTAGATAAACAAAATTTGTGCTTTGAGACAGCTGGTAGTTAATAGAATATATTGACTATCTTTATTTAACAATTCGCATGAGCAATTGAAATTTCTGGGGTAAAAACTTATAAGTGCTTAAGTTGACTTAAGTAAAACATTTTTTATAAAGGGTTTTCGTTACTGCTAAGAGGGGTATATTCTTATACATTAAACACATTCATGGTAATGCTTATTTTCACGGCTACACGGCAGGTTGTTGTACGTGCTACTTTTCCCCTATAAACACTTGTATTCTATTTCTGTAGTCGTGTAGTCAGTAGCCTACTGTCCTGGATGTGTTTAATGCATTATATGTTGTAATTGTAGAGGACCTCCACCACATGACATAATGTTTAAGGAATATAATAGGGTTAAGCAAAATTTGCTTAACTCGGCTTAAGCTTTTCTTTTCCTTATTATCACTGATCTAATATTTCAGCTAAAAGTTTTATTTTAACACAGATGATTTTATGTTAGCAGCATGAGAAACTTAAAGATAATACCGAACAGAAAGGTTGTTTTTATAAAATTTTGTAAATAGGGATTTCCGGCATATGTCTGCCGTCGCTACGAGTTACATGATCCATTCAGTTAGTTCACCTTTTTAATTACTTTTTCCAATAAATCTGGCTGTGGTGGCTTCTTGAATATTTTTTTCTAATGCTTCAAGACATAACACAGCGACTTGAGAAAGTCCCAAAAAAGTACTGCAGAGTCAGTAAACAGCACGGAGGAGGGGCCATTGAAAGGTACTATTTCTAGATAAACACTTGCCACCAAACGGCATTAATCCGATTGTTAAGTGCTCTGTACGGCAAGTTGGGCCGCCTTCTGGAAAACAAATTAGGGGCTTAAAGCACAATGGGTCTTTTTTTCAAAAAAGGGTTTTAGAAATGGAAGTATAATGTTGATTTCTTTTCTAAAAAAGAATGCTATATATTTTGCACTTTTTAATAAAAAAAATGGCAATATTATGACATTTGGAAATAGTGAATTTATTATAAATGAATGTACCATCTCCTGCGAAAAATTATTTTTATTTTAAAAATGTGCCCGCCCCATTATAGTTTTTTAGGAAAACAGTGATAAAACCTTACATTTTTTTCAGAAAAGATGATATGATGATAAGTTAACGATTGAGTTAATTCAGAGCATAAGCGATCAACTTGGAATTTTCCTTTTCCCTTAAACGACTTAAATGCCGACACAGTTTGAAACAGCATATTTTTTTATACAGTCGAATCCGCTTTAGCGCAACAGGCTTTACTGAAAAAAATCGGATTACTGAAAGCGATACAAATCCCCGCCCTGACATTAAACGCAGCTAGTTTTATTCACTTCGCTTTAGCGAAACATCCTTTTATTGAAAATATCGTATAACAGAAAACCAAAAGCAAGCCCACAACTACGTTGTGTGTTTAGTGCAAAATTAAACAATGACAAATTTATTTATTAGAAATCGATTGCATAACTTAAGGCTGAGAAAAATTTGCACGTTTTGTCCGTTAAAAAATTAAATGTCAAAATATATTTGTCCTTTTTCGCTCTTACGTACTTTATTGTATTTTTCTATTATATTGGCAATGCAAGTGGCTAGACATTTGATATAAAAAACATTGTTTCACTGACTTTAAGCAGTACGCTTAACTGTAACAAATTTCAGTAATCCGAACTACGTTTTATAAAAAAAAAATCGGATAACTGAAAACCAAAATTGGGTTTTGGTTATTTCCAGTAAAGCGGAGTCGACTGTAATCACTAATTTCCACCCGCCTGTTTGTTACTGTTAAAACTTGTCTAAATTTGTTACTAAATCCTATTCGTTTAGCAAGAAAATTATAATTTTTTATGCAGGAAAATTTATGTTATAAAGTTAAGTGGTGATAAACACAATACACATGAGCACTGATGATGAAGGTGTTGCGGCTGTCGAAAACAGCTGTTCTGCTGTGCTGTCTAAGTTGAATAAAACTGATGTTGACTTTCCTTTGTGCCTTGGAATATTTACCATGTCTTTCTGAGATTTAAAAACAAATTTCGAACAATTAGCCTATGAATCTTAATTCAATTTAATATATAAAGTTAATTTTAGAATACGTATTCATTCTTGTTAATTTTTCTGATCACAGAAACCTACTATAAAATTCTAACTGGAATGTGGGAAAATATTAAATTGCAATTTGCAAAGGCAATGACTCTAAATAGATCTATTCTTTTTTAAAGGTAACGCAAGTGTTACAAATTACAAGGGAAACTGGCTACTTTGTAGGAGCACATTAAAATTACTGCAGCAACTTCCTAACCAGCCCACGTATCAGTATTTATGTGCTTCAGTTTGTATTCATGTTTATTGATAATAACGTTAGAGAGAAAATCCTGATTCTATAAGGGGTTTATGTGTATTTATAGGGAAAAGTATACGTGCGTGTATGCATGCTTTGAAAAGAGTGTTTAAAATATTTGTTTTGCTTGTTCGTGTATGTGTTGCTTTGCAAGACCACTACTTAAGTATGCTAAGAGGTGATTTAATGAGCATAAATATTGCTTAATTTAGCTTCTTATTCACACTGAAGTGTTTTAAAGAGCTACAAAATCAACAGCAGCAAATTTAGAAAACGAGCAGATATATTACTCGTATCTATACAAAATTAGGCAAAACTACATTTAGCCCATAATTTGGTTTTTTAATGAAAAGACTAAAAAAAGTTAGGAAAGGGTTACCACAACTGCTATCTAATAAAGGCCTAGAAATATCTACAACACATTTTACGTTCATCTTGCAAATAATTCTTAAACTGTAAAGGTATCTGTTGCCGAACAAATATTTTATTGCCTAAATGTATTTCTAACAACTTGTTAATTTCTTGCATAAAACAATTACTCTGTGTTAGGGAGCCCTTTTGGCAACCCTTCCCAAACGTGCAAATAAAATATCTTGTTTTTTTTTGGCTTCAATTTACATTTTATAACAGATAATAATAATAATAATAGTTTTGGGCAAATATGCTGATGTAATTCTCCTCCATGTGCTGTGGTTTTATGAAAATTTATGTTATAAAGTTAATTTTCGAATACATATTCATTCAGTGTTAATCTCGTACAGGAAAATTTAGTTTGTCTTGAAGAAAACAACACAAGATTTGTTGTTGACCTTTTTGGCATTTCATAAGAACATATTAAACTTTGTGACTTAAAATATGGCCAAAACATATTTGAATACAAGAAATTGTTGTTGGCAAATTATATTAATAATAAACTTAACTTCAGTAGACACAAAAGAATTGTTGCAGGTCTTCTCTATGAGTTTTTGCCAGGTCTTCGAAAAAGACTTGTGCTGCTGCCAAGATGACGTAATTTTTTTTGAGCCGAGCCTATTCTTCCTGAACAATTTGGAAAGCAGAAGATTAAGTTAAAAGCAAAAAAAAAATATATATAAAATAAATATAAATATCTGTCTGCCTGTCTGACTTGCACTTTTCATAATGACCTGCATTTTTTATGATGACTTTCCTTTTTCATAATGACCTGCATTTTTTATGATGGCTTGCATTTTTAATGATGACTTGCACTTTTTATGATGACTTGCACTTTTCATAATGACTTGCACTTTTTATGATGACTTGCATTTTTCATGATGACTTGCACTTTTTATGATGACTTGCACTTTTTATGATGACTTGCACTTTTCATAATGACTTGCACTTTTTATGATGACTTGCATTTTTCATGATGACTTGCATTTTTTATGATGACTTGCACTTTTTATGATGACTTGCATTTTTTATGATGACTTGCACTTTTTATGATGACTTGCACTTTTTATAATGAATTGCACTTTTCATAATGACTTGCACTTTTTATGATGACTTGCACTTTTTATGATGACTTGCACTTTTCATAATGACTCTTTTATGATGACTTGCATTTTTTCATAATGACTTGCATTTTTTTATGATGGCTCGCACTTTTCATAATGACTCGCACTTTTTATGATGACTTGCATTTCTTATGATGACTTGCATTTTTTATGATCATTTGCACTTTTTATGATGACTTGCATTTCTTATGATGACTTGCATTTTTTATGATCATTTGCACTTTTTACGATGACTCGCATTTTTTATGGTGCCTAACACTTTTTGTGATTATTTGCACTTTTCATAATGACTTGACTTTTTATGATGGCTTGCACTTTTTATGATGACTTGCATTTTTTATGATGAGTTGTACTTTTATGATGACTTGCACTTTTTATGATGACTTGCACTTTTTGTGATGACTTGCACTTTTCATAATGACTCTTTTATGATGACTTGAATTTTTTATAACGATTTGCACTTTTCATGATGACTTAAATTTTTTATGATGGATTGCACTTTTTATGATGACTTGCACTTTTTATGATGACTTGCACTTTTTATGATGACTTGCACTTTTTATGATGACTTGCATTTTTTATGATGACTTGTACTTTTATGATGACTTGTACTTTTTATTATGACTTACACTTTTTATGATGACTTGCACTTTTTATGATGACTTGCACTTTTTATGATGACTTGCATTTTTTATGATGACTTGTACTTTTATGATGACTTGTACTTTTTATTATGACTTACACTTTTTATGATGACTTGCACTTTTTATGATGAATTGCACTTTTCATAATGACTTGCACTTTTTATGATGACTTGCACTATTTTCCTTACTAATATAATAAATATGAAAGTAACTCTGTCCCTCTGTCTGTCTGTTACCTTCTCATGCCCAAACCGCGGAACCAATTTAGATGAAATTTGTCCTAGAGATAGTTTAAGATCCGAGGAATAACATAGGGTGGTGTTTGTTTTTGGAAATTATCGTATTGATGGGACAAGGGTGGTCGAAAATTTAGAATTGAAAAAGCAAGTGACTTTGTCTGTTGAGAGTCTTCTGTATAATTCCTGCCCCTTTGTATGTGTTTTGTGTCTGTGTGCGTAAGTGCATTTGTTAGTTAGTGTCATACATTTCTTAATAACATAATTTTGGATTCTAACAACTCCTACAATTCTGCATCACATTGAACGAAACCTTAAAAGGATTTGTGAAGTCGTTAACTAAAAATGCTAATTTGCTAAAATTTCCCTTATCCTTGATATATTAATAAGTCTATTAATATAATTAAGAACTAATGCTGATTATCTCTTGTACTACCACCACTAAAGCAAGCAATTAAATTTACATTTAAAGTTGTTGCAGTTACCAAGAGCATTGTTGTTGTAGCATTTTCAATTAATTATTGTAAACACAAACGATAGATATTCAAACTATTTTAAATTCCATCATAGTATAGAAATTTGTAATTGCAATAATTGCAACTTATTAAGTTAATGAATATGAAACTTCCGAATGACTTGAAAGTATTTATTGAGAACAGAAGTTATGGAAATTAAACAAAATCCCATTTATTTTAGCTGCACTGAATGGCTAAGAAATAACTGAAAGGCTGTAACACGATCACGCAGCAGAGTTTGTACGAAAGGAATTTTGAACAGAAAATTTAATAGTTTTAATTAAAATACTTTTATATAAAGTAGTAATTAATGAAATTGGTATGATAAAGGAATGCAGCAGCTTTTTTTGGAGCTGGCAATTTTTTAAAAATAATTTTGTTATATGCAGTAAATTCACCTTAAGATGATATTAAAAACAGAGTTTTTACATTTTAGTTGTTGGCAACAACTGACTACTGCTGACTGCCCCTGACTCTTTTTTTAGAGTTACAAAACAAAAAAGATAAAGATAATTAAATGCCTAAGAAATAGAGTACACAGATGTTTCAGTTTTAATATTGTCTTGATGTGACGTCGACAAATAATTACAGAATAAGAGGAATGAACTTGAACAAAAATTATTCACTATTGCGACTAGCATTATTTCCAATATGTGGTCCATAGTGCAGTCGAATTATCAGGCCTTAAGATGATATAAGGAGCGCTTTTGAGAAAAACTGATACTGGAGACTAGCAAAAGAATGTGGATATTGTATAATCACTTATCGAATAATTGTCAAACTGACCACCTATAATAGAAATATTCCGAAAATTTTTAATAAAAATAATTAGAAAATTTTTTATATGCGTGTATGTGGTAAATGAAAACTGAGAGAAAAGAGAAATACAAATTGCATTAACAAATATTAAATGGAAATATTAACAACTACAACAACGCAGTAGCAACCACAACATCATTTGACATTTGATATAATTTTTGACATCTGAACTAATGAATGAATAAATTCTTGCACATATGAGGAATTTTCATTTAGTTTTCCCCCCTTTTTTAAAAAACCAATTAGAGCATGTTGACAGAGCAAGAATGCATGAAGTGAAATTAAAAAAAAAAATCTTTTTTCATTCAACTATTTTTGCAGCACATAAAAACATGCATACTTAAATACTGGTATCTATTTTAATGAACGAAAGTAATAGACATTTTTCTTTTTAATTTCAAATGTCAATGACAATTAGTAAATAATAGCTTTTCATTTTAGAAAATATTACAAGATAAATAAAGAGTAAAGTTTGCGTAAAATATCAAATAAATTGAAAAATATTATTTAAGGGCAGTAGTTTAAATGTCAATAGAAGTAATAAAAATATTCAGATTTAATGTATTCTTTTAGGATTTATAATGAAGATATTTGAGTGTTAAGGCTAGCGTTAGGCTTACTGCATTTGATGTTATGGAGTTGTAAAGAAATGATTTTAGATTTCTGAAGTTCTTTTCAAACGCACAACTCTTTATTTCTCCCAAAAATTTTATATTCCTAAAGAACAAAAAATTTTCGATTTTATATTCCTATAGAGATCGTAGTGATTATGAAAAAAAGAGTCCTATGGCTACTGTGGGCTGAAGGTTTTGGGTTCGATCCCACACTAAGTCATTTATGCAGGATAGAACTTTTCTGATTTGAATTGATCATGATGGCTTTATACATCTTAATGTAGTACGAGGTCTGTTCAAAAAATTAGGTAAATTCAGATTTTTCTTTAAAAAATATTTATTTATTCATCAATTCATAATTTGTCCTCTTCAAAGTAGTTTCCCTTAGATATTCTACACTTGTGACAGCGAGCTACAGAATCCTGGTGGCAGGTAATTTTTTGGTAGATCCTTTAGCTCTCTCAGCGATTCTATCTTTATCTCCTTAATCATCACAAAACGCCGTCCTTTTGTGGGGCTCTCTACTCTTGCGAAAAGTAAAAAGACGTAGGGTGACAAATTTGCTGAATACGATGCTTGAGGTATAATTAAGATGTTGTTTTTGTCTAAATGTTATGACTTTTTTTTCGTTCAAAGTTCAGCAATTTTCGAATGAAGTCGGCTGCTACACGTTTCATGTTCTCTTATAGTGATTCAGCGATTCAACGTAAAGCGGCATGGCCACACATCAAACTGATGCTTCAAACTTGTCTATGTGTTGGTAAAATTTTGTTTGACAGTGAAAATCTAAATTGTTTTGATTTCTTCAAACTCACATTAAACCATACGTGTGAGTTTTTTTTTCACTAACACTATCAAAGAAAAGCAGAGTTTGAAGCGTCAGTTTGATGTGTGGCCATGCCGTTTAATAGATTTCTTCACTTTTTCAACAGTTTCATCGGTTGCTGGGGGCGTCGTCGATGTCCGCCATTATTTGGACCTTCCCAATCCACTTTGAAGAGCCTGTACCATTTTTGAAAATTTTTCTGACTTAGAGTACAATAATCATATGCCACCGGTAACATTTCAAATACATTTGAAAATTTAATTCCTTTTATGACACAACATTTAAAGCCAATTCGTTGGTCCATTTTTTCGACAGCAAGAAATAGGAGAAAACGCAAAATACTACCAACATGTATGACACTCACAACCAAACTAAACATGCGTGATGAAGCACTGCCAATGTAGCTCAAGAAACTTGGGAACTCCCTTATTCTTTTAAACAAAAATCGTTTTTTCCCAAAGATTCTTTGGCGTTGGGCTTAAAAACATGCTGGGGAATTATCAAACCAATATTATGTATTTGTTTATATTTATCAAAGTGTTCACAACAAATTTGATTTCATTTTATAAAACTAAATCTGAAATTTTTCATTAAATTAAAACTCTTCTTGTTTGTGCTCTTTGCTTTTAAAGTTTTAGATCATCTCGTTTTGATTGCTTCTGATAAATTGAATGAATTGAAGATTTAAGTAAAGAAAAAAAAATGAATTTTTTTTGCAACTTTCAATCAAGTTATAGAAAATATTTATTTAAATCACTTCCCAAGCAATAGTTACGAATTTTTTAATTTTTTTATATTTATTTTATATGCATAGAAAATAATATTTGCTAAGAGACTACAGACGAGTATTAAAGGAGTTTTTGATTTAAAGTGTGAGTAAACAAATACAATTAGAAAATATCCACAAATATGCAAAATTCTACTTACGGTCAGTTGTCCATTGGGTGTTTCTGGTGGTTGCCAGGTTATAACCATGGTAGACGATGACAATGGACGTACTTGTACATTGCGGGGAGCACTTTCCATTTCTGTAACACAAATGAGAAAATGAAATATAAATTTAGAAAACAAAATAAATACTTTTCTGCATTAATTATAAAACTACAAATACTAGAAAATTATTTGCTGGAGAATAATTTTGCCTTTCGAAAGCGCCATTTTGACAATCAAACCGAAACAGTTTTGCAATTTTGCGCTTAACGTGCATGTTAAAGGCAATTTATTTTTTAAAAAATTTTTTTTTCTTTTTAAAATTCGTAAGGAATAGTAGACTAATTTTTAATAAATGTGACATCTCCAAATACCATAAAAGTGCAAAAAATGTTACACTATTTTTTGGAATGGAACATAACTAGCATTTTATTTATAAAAAATATTCTGCTGATTACACGAATATCAATAGTTGATTTGATTTATTCAGTAAAGGAAATGTAGCGTGCGTCACACAGGGTTTACGGCTTTTGATACCAGAGACAAATAGTGTTGGCTGCAAATAAATTATTTTAGATTTATTCTATATGCATTGTTTTACGAAATAATGTTTGAGATTTCATAGTCATTTCTGTTTATTGTAGCGTGCGTCACATAGATATCTGATCATTACTAGTTAACACATAAATGGTAAAAATTATGTTAAATTAATTGAAGGTATTTCAATTCAAAAAACTTTTATATTTCAATCCGTAAACGCATACGAATAAAGCGTTCGTCACGCAGGATTTGCATATATTTAATTTAAATTGTTAACAATTTAATATTTCGTGTTTTTTTATGTTAAATCTGGTTTCTTTACATTTTACTATTTATCCCTTTTTTTTCTTTCAAAAAAATTGCTGTTTCACACATTATCCAACTCTTAAAGATAAAAGAGCAATAAATTTGACTTCTTAAATACTCGGAGACTCTAACTCTTGGCTCCAGTTTCAAGCCAATTTCTTATGAATGCCTGTAAGCGTATTAAATATTTATTTATTCTTTACAGAAAATCGCTTAAACTTTTCAAAACTCATTTCGTTTCAATAGCAGCCAGCAAAAATTTCATTAAAATCGATAATTGCTTCAGTAAATTTTACATATTTCTTCAATACACATGCACAACAGGGTAAGACGATCAAGAGAGAAAGAAAAAATCAATTGAAAAACTTTTTAATAATTATTTGCTTAAAACGTCACAGCAGCAACAATGAAAGCAGCAACAACAACAACAAGTCTTACACATCTTCTGGCCTGAACTTATGGCAAATACAGCAAAAAAAAAAAAAAGAAAAAAGTTAATAAACAATTATCTGCATAATACTGAAAGACTTTGCCGCACAAAACGCAGTTGAGCACAGCGAAAAACAGAAACGGAAATAGAAGCAGGAAAGACGGCAACACGAAAAATCAATACAAACTTTTTTCTTCTCTTATTGAAAACAACTTCAATTAATTGCTAATTAAAATGATGCATTCACTCCTTTATGGGTTTTAATAAAAGTTGGTTACAGCAAGAAAAGAAGACGATTTTGCAAAAAAAAAAAATAAAAAAATTAAGAAATACACAGAATCCGCAAAAAAAATCATTTTCAATGACAGACAAATGGAAGTGGTATTCAGTGAAAGTGTTACATTTAAAATTTAAATAGTAGAATTTTAGCTTTTTGTCCTCTTCAAATAAGTTTTAAATACTCTTATAAAAGAGAAAAAATCTGGTCCTAGACCCAGCATCGTTCTTAGTATATAAACAAAAATTTCATGTCACACAATTTAAAAACAAGAGCTTAAACACCCTTATAAAGCAACTCCAATGAGCACATCCTAAATACCCTTTTAACGTATTTTTATTTATTTATCCTCTATGACAAATGCACTCGATGGCGTCTAGTTGGTGTGAAATTGTTTGATTTTGTTGTACAGTGTAATTTAAATTTACTATTTATTTGCCATTTCCGATATAAATTGACATCCATGCGGTTCTGCAGCACTAAAATAGGAAATATCAAAAGCCACGAAGATCGAAATAGAAGCATAAACCATAGACGACAGATAGGCAGCTCTTGTAGCAGTAAATGGTTCTATTTAACCGAAACTAATACATCGAAAGCATCTAATTGAAACCGCTATACAAATGCAAACTACAACACTAAAACATTTGCCTAAGGAAACATAAACTAACCCGCATAAGAGCACTGTGTGAGTTGGCAAATGTTGCCATAAAGTATGCTATAGTATAGTGAAAGAAACACACACTAAGACGCTGTTTATAATGGCAAATCAAATCAATTGAGTGCGGTTGATTTTCAATGCATTGTAGAGCTTCTATGTTACAAATACCAACGCACACTAGCGGTCACATACTCGCATACTACAGCAACATATTTGTTTAGCCTAAAAGTTTAACAATACGTACGGCAGTAAGTATGTGTTTGTATTAGTGATTGTGTAAGCATGTGTTTACTAATTTTCAACAAACTAAACAAACAACCAAACAAACAAGTACATACTAGAAAATTGTTAGTGTAAAAGTAAATTGTGTAGTTTTTTTTCACCAAAATTTTCTTGCCCAAAACTTAAAGTCAATATATTAAATGTTGTCTCATGTTGCTGTTTTTGTTATTGTAATTTTTGTTAGCCTGTTTGCTACTTAAGATGGAAACTTTTAATGAAAATTTATATTATTATTTAATTTATAAAGACCTTTTTGAGTAAAATTATTATATTTTTGGTTGTGTTTTGAAATTGTATTTTTCTTTGGAAGTTTGTTATAAAGTTATACTGGGAAAAAATATTATAGCTGCAGTTGGCGGGATCGTTTTAAGCCCAAGGAGTTTTCGGATTTAAGTTTTGTGTGTGGAAGTTTCATTCGCTTGTTATAAAGACTTTCTTGTAGCAAATTAATATTTATAACAAATTAAATAAATTTTTAGTCAGCATTTCATCTAGAATAGTTTTGAATAGCAAAATTTTTTAAATCCTTAATAAAAAATAAATTTTTGCAAATACAATGCTTGCCAGCTTTGCAAGTAGTAGCTTTGGCAGCAACAATTAGAAGGCGCGGAAACCTTTAAAGAGTTTCGGCATAAAGAGAGGCAACTCTGGTTGCTAACAGAAATCATATCCGAAGAACACACACTCCCACATTTTCAACATTCTGCAAAGATGATTTCAATTACGACTAAGAAAAGATTTTATTTGATTTGGACCCCATAGAATTTACTGCGACAAGCAGGAACACCTATAGGTCGGGTTTCTGAGAGGTGGTTTAAGTTTAAACCTAGTTTAGCGAAGTCTGAAACTCTGATCTTTCCAGCAAACTGCGATTTTGTTTTTATTATTTCATTAAGGGCACACATTTTAAACAAAACTAGGCTGTTCCGTCAACATTTTGTATAAAAACTTGATAATAGCGGCAAAAATCCGTTTTCAGATTAACTAAACCTAGTTTAACTGAGATCCCAAAAATCCGGCCTTAATGTCTAGTGAAAGAGCACGATTAAGATTAAACAAAGTGAACTGCTATTTTCAAATGGCCTCTTCTAGTGCAATTATTATAGACAATTTGTTTATAAAGGGTGTTTTTATAAGAGCTTGCTGATTTGAAATTTAAATAAAACACACGCCAAATTATGAAATGGCCTAAAAAAAATTTTTTATTTGGTAGATAATTTCTTGTCCTTTAACATTTAAATATAATTTCGGGCATATGGCCACCAGGACTATTTTGCACGAAGGTCATTCTGAAGGTCCAATTTTCGACCACCAGCAATGACACGTTGAATACTGGTTTCCAAAGCGTCAATAGTTGCTGGTTTATCCACCCAAACCAATGATTTCAGCATCCCCACAACAAATAATCGAGTGGCGTCAAATCACACGAACGCGGAGGCCAATTCACCGGTCCATTTCTCGAAATAATGTTGTCGTTGAAATGTTCTTTCAATAAGTCCATTGTTTCGCCCGCAGTATGACAAGTGCCACCATCCTGTTGAAACCACATTTCGTTTACATCCATATCTTGAAGTTTTGGCACCAAAAATTCATTGATCATGATTCTGTATCGATTTCCATTCTCGGTAACGCGTCGTTCTTCCTCATTTGTAAAGAAATAAGGACCGATGATTCCACCAGCCCATAGAGCGCACCAAACAGTACATTTATCGGGATGCATTGGTAATTCTTGAACGGCGTGTGGATTATCTTTGCTCCAAATACGGCAGTTTTGCTTGTTGACATATCCATTCAACCAAAAATGCGCCTCATCACTGAAGAGAATTTTGCGGTGAAAAAGCGGATAAACATTTTTAATTGAATACTATTTTTGAAAATAAATTTCCACGATTTGGAAGCGTTGTTCTGGAGTTAACCTGTTCATGATGATTTGCCAAACACTTTTCAAAACTGTGGTTAAAGTCTACTGACGATTTGGTAAAGCACCAATGAAATGCATATAGACATTGCTTAACCACCAACAAATAAATTTCATTTATATATATATATATATATATATATATATATATATAAATAATTTTATCCTTAATTTTATTATGCGCATTATATTTATCTAATAGTCGTAACTTTAAATTAAAAAAACTTAAATAAAAATTAAGTATGAAATTTTCACAACCAGTTGCCTATACTTCTTTGCAATATTTCCACAGCTTTCATCTTATCCCAGCATCTGTATGAGTTCATTTGTAAAACAAGTTTGCTAGAATATTTCTGCTACAAAAAAAAAAAAACATCAGAGAAAATATATTATACGTAAAACATGAAAACAGTTTTCGGTATAGACAGCCCAGAGGTAAGAAGAGCAAAAGAGGTAAAATGTGGATAGAAAAAAAAACACTAAAAATAATTTATAACACAATATGCAAATTTTATATATATAGAAAAAAACAAGAACAACAAACGTATGTTAAAATATTGGCATACTATGGCAAATTTATTGAATATATTACCAAGGGTTTTGAAAAAATATGGCCAACAAAATGGCAATGTAATTTTTTGTTTCAGCAGGATAAGAGAAAACAAAAAAAAAAACAAAAATATTAAATGCAAAAAAAGAAATTGTTTATTTTTATTACATTTCAAAGTACGTATTTATGTATTATCATTGATTTTATATATTTTAGTTTTATATCATCTCTATTAAAAGAAATTGAATACTTTAATGCAAACAAATTATTTGAAATAAAAACATAGAGCAACGAAATTGGACAATTTAAGGCATACGGTGCATGCATGAACTTGTGTTTGTTTTGGCCTAAAAGTAGGCAACATTTAAAATTTTTTTTTTATTCTACTTTGCAACCGAAATTAAGGCACTTGTGCTTTAATTATTGCAAATGCTTAAGTTTTATTTTAAAGCAAGTTTTATTGAAAATAAATCAACAAAAAGGTTTGCTACACAGGGTAACAAGAAATTTATTTAAACAAGGATTTATGTAAATAAAAAAATTTTATAAATAAATTGTTAATTTTTTTCAACGGGCTTAAGTTCGAATCTGCATGACTGCAAATGATTTTTTATTATTTTTTATTAATAAATGAATTTGTTCAAATTCTATTTATTAAATAAAATAATAAATTTATAAATAAAAAATATTTATTCTAATTGTTATGACTAGAAAATTCACTTCTGCTCAATAATATACAAAAAATCAATAAGAAAATATTATAAAAGAAATATTCATTATATCTATTTCCTTTTTTTTTTTTTTTGAAGGACACTCATTGCATCGGAAATAAGGGAATAGTATTGGGTGGTCAGATCAAGAAAGAGGAGACTGTCCGGGAAATTTTCTCTACTGCAACGAGCAGAACGGTGCTGTAACTCAATCTTTATTACATAATAGTGTGAATCGCTCTGCGTACTGTTTAGCGACCACCGCTACGCATTCAGTATTGCAAAAGGCCAACAATTAATACAATGAAGCATCTATACAGATCGGAAAAGTCCATATTAATAACTGAGTGAAAAATCGAACACAGAAGCGATGGTTTCGTAGTCAACGCTTTAACTACTTCAGTTTAACAGCATCCATTATTCGTTTCCTATGAAATTGTTTTCAATCTAAAAGCAGGTAAGTTTTATTCTAATGAAATTTTCATTTCACTGCCTGTTTGATTGTTAAACTTAACGGTAGGAACACAACTGTGACGAATGACTAATTTCGTTCAGTACGACGAATTTGTTGGTAAAAATTCGCTCTATAAATTCGTCGTATGAAACACAGTAACAACGAATAATTTGAAATAATGAACAAACAAATTGTAAATTTTGTTTTAAATCTTTGTAATCCTCTGATGCCAGATTCTTTAGACATTCAATAATTACAAATTCCTTTTTGTAATTATTTTCTGAAAATTTTTTTTGTCTGTAAATAAATTATTATTTTCATTTAACAGCTGATGGAGTGACCATATGAAAAAGTAGGAAATAGAAAGAACTACTATTTTATAAAAAGTGTTCAGAATTAATAAAAAGTCGTTCGAATGATAAATTTTTGTGAATTAGTGAATTCATTTCTAGTATGCACTGAAAATCTTCGTGCTACTTGCAACAATACAGTATTGAATTATGTTTTTCCACAAAAAACCAGTTTGCGTTTATGAAACCTGGCCACCTCATATTGATTTGTTAGTCGTTCGCTGACGAAACAATTAGAAATGAATCTATTTCAACTTTCGCTGAGTATCACGAATTTCGACCAACACTACGATTGTGTGCATTTCCATATACACCAATTTGTTTTATTTTTGGCGACGAATATTCGCGACCAAAAATTCGTCGTTCGTTCCCGTTGTGTTCCTAGCATAAGTTTTATTTTAAATATTATTTGTGCCATCGAACGTTAAAGTTGAAAAGTCAATTATTTTTAATAATTTCATTTAAATGGTTTAGCTTTGAAGTATTAATTTTCGTCCCAGCGCCAAACTTCAAAAGGTTTAATAAAGAAAATTTATTTTAGGGATTTTCCTGTACGACCCTCATATTAGACCATCAACGAAAAAAAAAAGAAAAAAAAACATCAATTCTGAAAAATACTTTTGAATCCTTTTAACGAAAGTGCAACTGATCGTTATTCTTAGCACCTAAAAAACGCAGGATTAACTTAATCCACATCTAACACATATTTTTAAACTATTTGTAAGATATATTTTTCCATCTATTTCGCCTTATTATACCCTCCAAAAATGAATTTGGAGGGTATATTCACTTTGTCATTCCGTTTGTAACGCTTCGAAATATCCATCTCAGACCCCATAAAGTATATATATTCTTGATCAGTGATGAAATCTAAGACGATCTGAGCATGTCCGTCCGTCCGTCTGTGGAAATCACGACTCTTGAAATTTGGTATAAATATATTCTGAAGCTTCGAGCAGGTTAAATTCGGAGATGGGCTAAACCGGGCAAGGGGGAAAAAAGTTCCCCTAAGAAGAACTAAATCAACCCAGAAGAAACAACATAATTTTTAAAGTTTTTTGGTTATTTTGTTAAGCAAATGATATATTTTTATGTCAAATACGGTCCAACGCCTTAAACTGGAGCCATAAAATAAATAAAAATTATTTGTGGACCCCGCCCACTTTAGTGGGCATTATTATATGCAAAAATAACATAAAAATTTAACAAATTGTTTTACTTAAGCCCACATTCCTTAAAAATAAAAAATACAAGCTTTAATGACGAAGCTGAGACGGTACCTGGTACTCCTCTGCCCTACCCTCTCCTCCCCCTTCACCCCCTAAATGACCCTAACAAAAAAATTTTTTTTTTAATTTTGAATGTAATCATCCCAAGCCTTTATTTTTAGAGTTTTATGACTGCCTGTTTCTGCCCTACCCCCTTGTCCCCCTTTGCCCCCTAAATGACCCTATCAAAAAACAGGTATTTTAATTTTGTATATAATCATCCCAAGCATTTATTTTAAGAGTTTTATGAGAAAGGTGAAATGTTTCCCCCACAGCCCTTGCCAGAGCGACCCCGCCAAAATACAGTTTTTATATCCTCCAAAGAGAATTGGACCCCATAAAGTATATAATATATCAGTGATGAAGTCTAAGACGGTCTAGCAATGCCCATACGTTCGTCTGCAGAAAATATGATATTGTCTATTTTTGAACCCCGCCCCCTTTAGTGGGCGTTGACGTACGATATTATATAAAGGAACTCTGTCCCATCAAGTTAAACATTTTAAATTCACTTACTAAATATTTGGAGGGTATTAAAGTTACGACCCGGTCGGATATAACGTTTTTACTTGTTTTTCAATTGAATTTCTCGCTGATATGCCTCTTTAATTAAGAAATTATTTATGATTTCACTTTTTGTGAAAAAAAAATTTTTGCTTTTCTTCAACAAAAATTTAAAAGGCCTTATTAAGCTGGTTAATGCCTCGTACCTTAAATTTTATAGCATTTTCGCAGCATTCTTCACACAAACGTGAAGAGAAAAGGAAAACATTCAGACAATATCATCGCTTTCATTAATTCATAGCGAATCGAATGGAATTATTCAATGACTAGTTTTTGGCTAATGGCCAATCAATAATTTCCAATTTTCACATTTTTCCTTCTTTTATTTATTTATTTTTTTTGTTTCTCGTAAAGCCTTTTTTCTTTTCCCCCCACCACTTGCTGCTCTATTTGCCACACTCACTTAAGCACTCGTTCATTGTCGAACACACACACACACACACACATGTGGGCATACAAACGCACAAACTTTTGCACATGTGGCATAAAAGTTAAACGAGAGTACAATAGAACAAAAAAGAAAAAAAACTTTAGTCATGAAAGAATTAAAAGAAGGAAAGAAGAAAAAAAAAATATGGAGGAAAATATCATAGAACATGATACCAAGCATTTTGCCAAGAGTTTTTACCTGGTCCAATGCAAAAGCACATACACACATACACGCACACCTCTACTCACATAGTCTGCAATATACACACAAACAGAAAAGTGTGCTGTAGATACGATTTCAAAAGGAACTGCACAGCAAAAGAATTAAAAATATAAAAAAATAATAAAATAAAAAATATGATTTGGCTGTAAGCCTCACTGCCAGCACTTTTATTTTGCCAGCTTTTCTCTGTAGTTTTCACGTATTTTTTTCCTTTTTTTCCATTTTTTATTTTTGCTCCACGCTAGTGGTGATGGTATGAGCAACAACGGCTGGCAGCCTTAGCTTAATATCTTTTGAGATTTGCATAAAAGGAATAGTTGGTTGTATTGAGCAAGAGCTTCACTGTGATTGTATGCAATTTCAGCATATACTGAAAAAGACATACACACTCGCACAACTAAGCGCACATGCATATGCATGATGCTCTCCACATACTTAAACAATTTGAGCTAAATATAGTCAAAGACATACAGAGATATAGTGTTAAAGTTAGTTTAAACTAACAGCCAACATCAGCATTTAAAATGCATTTCAAACACATAACTTGTCAGGTTAACACATACAGCATATAGCACACTTGTACACACACACACACACAGGGACAGATATGAGGACAGATATCAAGCATTGCAGTGAAGTAGATTTTGAATTTATTAGCATTTTGCTTTTACAACATATTCAAAACATATTTTGGTTAAATTGAAAACAGATTTATGTTTTGGACGTTACTTCCCAGTGGGAAAACAAGCCAATCTTACTTCAGGCCTATTTTTATTAAAAGTATATTTTTGATTCAATTGTTATTCTTATGCAAATGCTAATGCTTCGATCCTTCTATGTAAAAGATTCGATGTACCTTCCATCTTCCCTTCTTCTGCTGTAAACCAATAGATTTTATAAACACAATTCCTGTTTATAAAATTTTAAATGTTAAAATATATTTTTTTATTACGGAAACAAGTAAAAAACAAAAACTTTTTTAAATTCTTCTGGTTCCTTGACCTCTTTTTAAATTATTATTGTATTCTGATATTTTTATGCTTAAGGTCTCTTTATTTTAATTTAATTTTTAATTTCAATATTTCGTCACTCCTTTGTGTGACTTCTTCAGGAAATTAATTATTTTATTTGATATGAAAAAATATTTTGTTTAAGGCGGATTTTCACTCATGTTGTCCGAAAAAATTTTTGTCCGGCCATTTTTTTTATATGTAGTTTGACGTCTCTCTTCTTGAGAGAGAGAAAATATTTTTTACGAACAACTCTCAGCTTGAATTGGTTTAATCATGGTACAATTATCAGGTATATGCAAAGCGAATTCATTACAACAAAGAAACTTTTTTGTGAAACACAATGTCAAATACAAGGCGAACTATTTAATTCGCCTTTGTTAAATAAAATTAAATGTTATGTGAACAAAATTAGTTTTATTCATTGTAGTGATAAAAATTAAATTTTAAAATAAAAAAAAATATATGGAAATGAGGTCCACAAGATAAATAAAAGTAGATGCCCCAATGGAGGACAACGAGAATAATGAATAACATCAATTAGTTGTTGAGAATCCCACTTTGGATTTGGAAGTCTACGCAAATTCTTATGTGGGCTTGCCCGCTTGTATCGGCTAATTTTTGTGGCTGATGTGTGTCCTTCGTTGCGCTTGGAAGCTTTAAAAATGGCTATAAATTATGGCATGACCACTTACAATGGGACCATGGATCAAGTGTTGCATAAAAAGCTCAATGATGTGTATATCAGAAGTACTGCTGTTGGCGCGGGTGGCGGAAATGGTGACGCAGCCGGCGGAGGTGTCGGCTTGCTGGATTTAGCTGCACAGCTATTCCTAGAGTTAGAACCACAACTGAGAGATATTGTCTTTAAGTTCTATGAATCCAAATATGCTACATGTCTTAAGTTACTCGATGAGATATGTGACAATTTGCTGATTGATATGTATATTGCCCCACATGTCAATAATTTGTATACAAAGATTAGATATCGTGCACTGATTCAGTACTTTAGTCCCTATCTATCTGCCGACATGCCTAAAATGGCCACCGCCTTCAATCGTACTGTTGAGGCTTTGGAGAACGAGGTGACGCAGTTGATTTTAGAATTACAAATTCAGGCTCGTATTGACTCGCACAATAAAATATTGTATGCAAAGGAACGAGCTATTTCTATGGGCAAGAGATGTCAAAGACGTTCTCGCATGTTGGTTTTAAGAGCAGCCATACTCAAAAATAATATACACGTTAAGGTTGGTAAAGCATTCATAATTAGCTAATAATTTTTATTGAAAGAAATTTGTAATTTTAGAGTATACCACGTGAATCAGGAAATCATGTCACCGACTTGTGCCTAGCGGCTGGTTCAAGTACTCCTACAACAGCTAGAAATTAACGTTATTTATATGTTCTTCGTTCGCTTCTACTTACAGATCCTGAGGATATTGTTTAAAAACATTTTTATTAAATATTTGCATACACATTTATTTTCATTGTGAATTCTAACTCTAGCAATTTAAAAAAAATCCCATTTAAAAAAAAAAAAATCATTTGCATTTTAGTGTCTTTGGAAAATAGGTCTTCTAAATTAGTAAGTCTGATATCATTTAAAAGCTTCACTTTGTTTTGCGGATGAGTTCATGCTTTGAAATAATAAATATTTTATCATTTTTTATTATTTTTTTTTATTTTAAAAATGTAAACTTTTATTTTAAAAAATTCAAACAACCAAAACAGTTAGTAAAAAGAAAACATAAAATTGCGGCCAATTTAACAAATTTTGACAATCCGTTCACTATCACCTGTGCTGATGCATATACCTGTTTATTGTACCATGGGTTTAATTTTATATTTTGTCTGGACAAAAAAAAATAAATTTTGAGAACTAATATTATCTATTTGTTTCTTTTTTTATATGTATTTTGCTAATAACAATGCTTTATGCAATTCAATGGCCATAAGGTGAAGCAATTTACTTTTCTCGTCCATTATTATTATCACAAATTCTTGCAAAATAATTTAAAATATGTAATATCCAAATATCTAAAATATCAAGAAAACAAAGCAAAACATAAAAAATCGCTTGCAGTACTACCATTTTGCGAAACTCATTTTTTACATGAATGGCAACTTTGATTTTCCGGACAAATTTATCGAAATGAGTGAATCGTGCTGCAGAAAACTGTCAGTAAAATAAATTTTGTCCGGACAAAACTTTTGTTCGGAAAACATGGGTGAATCCGCCTTTATGAAACAAAATTATTTGTCAACAAAAAAAATAAAAAATAATTTGTTGACAAATAATTTTGTTTCATAAATAAAATATTTTTTCATATCAAATAAAATAATTAATTTCCTGAAGAAGTCACACAAAAAAGGAGTGACGAAATATTGAAATTCAAAATTAAATTAAAATAAAGAGACCTTAAGCTTAAAAATATCAGAATACAACAAAAACTATTTTTTATATAAGTAGTAATTTTATTACGGAATTTTATGTTAGAAAATTTTGATTCCTGTACCTCGTTTCTAAAATCAATGTGAGAACTTCTCGCATTGAAAAAATATGTGTTATTCTGTGAAACACAGGATAAGCCAGAATATATTTCTTAATTGTTTGTATTTTTATTATATTTATATGATGCCAAATATATTATTCTATGGACCACCCTGCAATAAACAGCATGACAATCATAAGTATTAATTTTTTTTTTTTTTGATGTGAAAAGTTGCAGAAACGAGGTACTTATTCTTAGGCATTTGGATGACCGGCCCCTAACTACCAAATTTCTAAAGCTGTTGTGAGTTGAACACATTTTGAGTGATTTATAGAACATGATTTTTTTGTTTGAATTAATATCGATGTCCACTGAAATTTTGCGATAAAAATTTGTCGAATACAATAATAATAACAACAATTCTGCGGAGCCCATTTTTCTCGGGTACAAAATTGCGAAGAAAATTACGAGGTAGAAGAATTTCAAGAATTCAAAGGGAATTTTTTTTATTTTGATTTCAAATACAGAATCAATTCTTGCTGAATCAGTTAAGTCCAATTAAAAATATTTAGATTAGCATTTGTAATGGCAGCTGCAGAAAAAGAGCAGTTGGTTTAAAATAAAAAATTGTTAAAAAATGGGAAAAGAGAAAAAAATTTTCCGGGAATATTATATTTAGTATAGGGGAGCAGGGACCCTGCAGAAATTATTGGAGTACATGATCCGTTTTAAGTAAAAAGGAGTAGTTACAACATGGTCCGATGTAATGCAAACATGGACTATGATGACTAAAAAAAATATATTTGGCAATACTCGCAACACATGATTAATCCATTCAGTAGTGACATGGAGTAATTTCAAGGCTAACGCTGTGTTAGTATTGTTCGGAGTAGTTACTTGGACTAGTTCTTGGATTACTCTGACGTAACGTTTTTTTGAATCACATGGTCCTCTCCTAGGACATTGTAATCTAAAATGGAGCAGGTTTTTCCCATATATTTGGATTACTTTTGGACTAGTCCTGGTCCCTTGTGGAGTACTCTTTACACGCGTTTAAGGAGTAGTCTCGATTTCTGCAGGGGAATAGGACAAAAAACGTCTAGGGAAAAATTATTTTGAATTGGGGTGCATAAGACACTTTTCCAATCAACTGAATTCAATATTCTGCATTTATACGGAAAGTGAAACCGAGGGAACCGGAACCTGTCCAATATTTCCAATAAATAGAATAAAATCAAATACTAGTTTCATTGAACTCCATTCGTTTTATTTAAATTTAGGACCTAAATGTGCAACTCACTTTGCTTTAGTGAAATTTATATGTACACAAAAATGAAATTTCAAAGAATTTCACACGCTTTGCTCTCTATTACTCTATTTGAAAGAAAAATAATGTATGAACGTCTATGTATTAATTATATATAAAACAAACGCAAAATTAAAAAAAAAAAATTTTTACGAATTTATTCTTTCAATACAAGTGTCACTAACGCAAGGTGATTTACAAAATTAGGTTGCTGGAACAATAATTTATATTCAATTTAAGGCTAAACGATTAACAACTAACAAAACGATGAAATCTGCAAAGGGAACTATGCAATTTTAAGCTTCTGCAGGGTAACGTTCAGTACAAAACATTTCTTTGATTATTCCTTAAAAGGTCTACAATTCAGGGATTCATTAAAACCAAGAACTAAATTATTTTTTTTCACTGCATACATTTTTAATATTTCACACTTAATATGTGAGTTCACGAATAAAACAAAAAATCAAATCGCGATTCATCAATGCAGACGTACTATAAAGACATGTGCACTTTAATTCAAAAACTTGGCTAATCTCTGTCCTTTCGAAGGAAAAAAAAGAATCGCAAACACATATAGAGATATCCATTATTACATTTAGTTTTATCTGTATATAAATCTATGATATGTTTGCATTTGAACGATCTCTGATGCAAGTGTGAAGGTGTAGTTGCTAAAAAATGGCATAAAACTGCACACATGCACTCATACAGCAAACAGTTCAAAAGTTCATGAGGATGTGCTGTAACGGCATGTGTGTCTATAGGTGATTGTACTTTGATACGAAATTGTATGTGTGTGTGTGTGTGTGTGTTTCTTTTATGCATTTGCTCTTTAGCTTTGTGTATGTTGTAACCTCCCCACCACCTCTTCGTTATGCACTTTCTAACCTTATTTTCTGTCTGTTTTTTTTTGGTTTCTGCCAATATTTACAATTAAAATGATGGCATGCCAAATTTAATAGAATTATTTGTAACAGAAAAACATAAAATTAAAAGCATCAGTTCTATACTATAATGACTATTTATCGAGAGGATATCGTTAGATTTTTTTTTTAGGAGTAGGACCAGCACTCAGGGGATGACCCCTAAGTATGCCATGCATTGTGCCGGAACTGAAAACGAGGTGATAGTATTGAGGGGACAGATTAGGAAAGATGAGACGATAGACAGTTTTTTTTTGTAGCTTTTTCAACCTTTTTTACTTCGCCGGCTAATTTTTGCTACAGGGCCGACGAAGGTGGTTGCTGTTTCTCTGCTTTTAGTACACGATAGTGTCAGTCGCTGCCAATTATGTTCAGTGACCAGTGACTATGCCTTCATTATTGAAACAGGCTGGCAACAAATGATGAAGGCATCACGCACTAATGCTGATCAGAAGAATTCAACACAATATTTCATGACTCAGCGCGGGATCGAACTCACGACCCTCCGCTTCATAGTCTCGTTGTTAGATGTAGTGATTAAAGCAGGCAATTAGCAAAAGAGTATTAAGTCCCAAAGAGATTGAATGCCCCCAAGGTGAACTAGTTTATCGGGACTTGGTGGCCTGTAGGGCAGGTGCTGCAAAAAAAATCTCCTTTTACAATTTATATATTATATATTTATATACAATTTTATATACAATTTTATTTTTATTTTTTGCTCATTTTGGAATTTATTTTTCGTTATTTAAAAAAAAAGACTTTTTTTCAACTCCTGCCGAATATAATAAAATGCATTAAAATTAGAATTATTTGCATTTGTCGTACTTTGGTTTAGAGCTACAATAATTTCAGTATTTGCTACTAGGTGTGTGGTAGGCCAATGAATCGGTTAACCGATTAATTGATTACTTTAAAATGTCAATCGATTAAAATTTAATAAAAACTGTTATCAGCTTCAATCCAGTCACAACACAGCAAACACGCACCTGCATACTGACGATGAAATTGATGTTGATATTTTCTTAATCCTTGAAATGTTTATCATGTCCTTCTGAATACAACAGCTTAGGATTTGTAGGCCTCTAATCTTTATTGAAATTAGCACCAGTGAAGTGCACATAGGAATTAGCTAAAGCCCATCAATTAAAATATTTTTGTTACATATTTGAGAAAAAAAAGTGTGCATTTTTCTGTAACCTGTTCAAGGGATTTTGGGTATTTAATTTTAACCCAAATTTTTTTGCAAATTTCTTTATCCAATATTTCCGACTCATAAAATTTAAAATGGTATCAATTGTTTGACGCATTAAAAAAATAAAATAAAGCGATTGTATGTACGAAATTTGAAAATTCATTTCTTGTTTTGACTAGACCTCGTATATTGAAACATTTACACTGGCTATGAGAATAAACACTATGAAGATTGCTTGGAGTTGTTAAACTGCCATTATCCTGGTTTCACAGGAATAATTTTTTCCCCAACCCGAAGGTAAAAACTTTTTTTTTTTTCTTGAACCAGTACTCAGGGGATGACCCCTACATATGTGATGTATTATGGGAAGGAAGACAGAGGGAGTACTTTGTGGACGTTCGATTTGAAGCTCCCCAAGTTAAAATTAGCAGGAAAGACCTCTGCAGGAAGTTTGTTCCAGATACGAACCATTCGTCCAAAAACGAATTCTCTCTGTAATGCGTGATGCGGTTCACTGGCAACTCAATCACAAAAGGATGCGCCCTATGTGGAGAGCTGGTAGTTAGCAAAAATAAACGTTTTTCGGGCACAAACTCCCTTATTTCACCAGAACACATTCCGTTGTATTATCTCTAGAACAGTGAAACACACCCATTTACCGTCGTCGTCATCGTCATCAATTTAATATCAATATCAATTTCTATCGACATCGTCATCAATGCGATACAAAACTTATATTCCATAACAGCAATGTAACGATGCCGACGGGTTATCGTTTTTTTAAATCACATCTCTAATAATTTGGACAGCTGGTTTGTTTTGTTTTCAATTTTTATTAAAAACTTTTCTTGAAAACTTTAAACAACTAAAATGTTGTTTGTTCCTGTTTGTAAATCCGATCAGAATGATGAGGAAATGAAAAAAAAAATTGGTGTTACAAAAAAAATTGGTTTTAGCACTATTTATCTTACATTTTGTCAACCTTCACCTGCTGTTTTCGGTGGACCAACATCATTTAGTGTAATTGCAATTCTTTTCCACTGCTCTTTAAAATCGCAAGGAAGACTGCCTTTTTGAAATCTTTTGGCAAGTGAAGGATTTTTTTCCATCTCCTCCACTAACTTCTGGAATTGCACAACGTTTGTAATTTTTTTTTCTTTTTCCATTTTTTTAAACAGATTAATTATTATTGAACAAAATTTAAAAGAAATAAAACTGTTTCGACACCAATAGCAGGGACGATAAAATGCGAGTCAATTTAAATCGATGCCGGCGTTAACGTTGCTTACGGCATACCAAAATCACATCGACGCTTATCGATAACATTTGATATTGACAATGGGCATACCGATTTATAACAATTGGTACAAAACGTTATCGTTTCGTATTGATGACGCTAAATGGAATATGGGTGATTATTTTTAAGGATTACAAATTGACGGTATTAAATACAAGCAGTCCACTTGTGTTCTCTAGTTAGCCAAAAAAGATTGTGACCTTTATTCGGCATAGGAAATTTCATATTCGAAGCCTGTCCTTGTTAAACATCAATGCAGTAAATAAATCCGGTTATCACAAACAGGTTTTTTAAAAAATCATCACAATTTTTGTCGGACTTAATATTGGAATTAAATACAATTTATTAGAGATGAATGTGTCATCTCTTTAAAAAAAAAATAAAAATTAGACTGTGCTTTGCCATAATTTTTTGGTAAAATCAGTGTCAATGTACTTAAATTACGCAAGGAAAAGTCCAAGTCATATTTTATTTTACCTCTTTAAGGAAACAGAAATAAAAAACACTATAGAGATCATAACAACATGCTACGACCGGATGCTGCAGATTCTTTTTAGCTTAATTTGTTTACACATCTGTATGTGTTTGTGTGTGCGCTCATTGCTAATGTAGGCTCTTTATAATCCTTGTGCAGTGAAATAAACATATTTATTAAACGTGTTTTAGATTCACTGGCTCCATGTATGAGCGTATTTTTAAA
The DNA here is from genome assembly GCA_951800035.1 of Linnaemya tessellans. Lineage (NCBI taxonomy): Eukaryota > Metazoa > Arthropoda > Insecta > Diptera > Tachinidae > Linnaemya > Linnaemya tessellans. The sequence goes on from OX637533.1 coordinate 5,623,958, forward strand.
GTGGCCGATACAAGTCCTGAAAGCGCCTTCAGTGAAAATGCAAATGAAAAACACGTTATTTGCAAATTTTAACTTAAATTTTTTGAAAATTTTGTTGACCTCGAAAACGGACTCTAAAATAAGCTTTAGATACATAGAGAAGAGATAAAAGATCTGGTCTAAAGAAAAGGCACTATGACGCCAAATTCATCTTTTTTGCCTCAGATCAAAATGAGTGGCAGTACGGACTTTGGAGACGCCCGGCTGATACCAAAAGTCCAGGGTGGAATGCAAAGCAATGCATTCACATATAGTGTATACGTAACCTCATCCTCCTCCATATACAAACGATATAGAGGTGGGTCAACTAAATTAATCTGTCACAAAGGATAATTCAGTCCAAAACTGCCAATAAGCAAATCAGTGCCCAGTCGCAGCTGACATCTGGTAAATCCAAGGAAAGTCTTAACAAAAAAATATTCCACCAAAGTCTTGGCTGGTCTCATACAACAAAGAAACAACAAAGAAACTCTTGTTTATAAAATGTTTTCAGATAAGAAAAATTCAATGTGAATGTTTTTAAAAAGGTCTGTGAAATTAAGGCCTTACAGGTTTTCTAAGCTCATTGCTCTTTCGCTTCCTGTGTGTGCATGATTCCGTGTATTTATCTGGTTATAAACTCGTACACGGATGTAAAAATTATACGTTCGCGTGTGTATGTGTGTGTGTGCAACATTTTAAAAGCGTTTGTATTGGTGTGTTTATTTACATCAATGCATGCATGTGCACGTCGTACTTGCAACCGTCTGCATTTGTTATTCTCTACGTTTCTATTTTGCTGATGTTGTTGTTGCTGTTGTTCTTGTTGCAGTTGCTGGTGTTGTATTTTGTATTTTTTGGCACACGTTGTATTTGTTGTACACTGTGCTCCGTTGATATTTTTGACCTCATACTGACACTGTTTGGCAAATGTGCTTGACATTTGTAATGGGGTTTTTGTTCTCGATTTTAAATGCTCTGCTTAGCTTAGCTCTTCGTCTCTATTTCAAATGCAACATTTCCACACACATAAATACACTTATGCTGGCCCTGTACACTCCGCACTCCTTCCACCAACAACAACAACAACAACAACTATCTCATTTGATAGTTTATTTAAAGACATATTAATGGGCTTTAATGTTTAAACATTAAAATTTATTTTAGCACAAACTCTACAATACATTTGCTGCTGGCAGCAGACAAGTTTGTAAGTCTATTACCAATACAAGAGTTTTTCTCTTGCATTTACAAGTTTCGTTTAAAGTATATGGTGTGAAATAGTAATTAGTTTGTTAAAATTGTTTATACTTATATTAAAATGAAATTTAAATTTGCTAATAATGGCACATACTTCTCTGTAGATAACGTTTTCAGACTAATTTCGAAAAGTTTCTTTCGAAATTTGTTGTAATGCTAATATTAGCAAGAGTTGCTTAAACAAACTTTATTGTAGTTTTTTATTTTGAGAATAAATGAAGTGTCTAAATGTGTAACGAAGATTTCGAAGAAGATACAATTGTGGGAAAACAAAATTTTCAAATAAAAGGTTTTTAAGTTCTATACGAGCAATAAGAGCAATTAAGGCATTGGCAGGAGTATTAAAAATACTGTGCAAATGAATTTCAAAGCTATTTTTTTGAAAGAAAAAACTTATATATTATTACACAATTAGCTTGCCAGGACATGCCCTTTTTTTATAAAAAAGCTGCATATTACGATTTGAAAATTTAAATAGATTTAAAATGCTTCTAGGTAATATGATTGCCACAAAATTTTATTTTTTTTTTAAATTTTTGTTCCAGTATTTAAAATTATTTCGTTTCATCTTTATGAGCGCAAAACTGCTTTAACTGGATCTGAAAAGTATGCAACTATTTTTTCAAATGTGTATGCAACAAATTTTGTTTCACTGGTTGCGTATGAGTGATATATTGAATAATAAGATTGATTATTCCTCATACGATAGCAACAAAAAATTATAAATAAAAAATTCGAATAGTGGAGCCAAGATTGTGACAGAAATACAGTCGACTCAGCTTTACTGGAAATAACCAAAATCCAACTTTTTTTCAGTTATCCAATTTTTTCTCTGAAATTTGTTACAGTTAAGCGTACTGCTTAAAATCAGTAAAGCATACACATGCATAAGTGCACATTTTGTTGTTGAAACTTTTCACGACTTCCTCGAAAATGTCTAGCCACTTGCATTGAAAATATAATAGGAAAATGCAATAAAGTACGTAAGAGCGAAAAGGACAAATACATTTTGCTATTTAATTTTTTAACGGACAGAACATGCACAATTTGTTCAGCCTTAAGTTATGCAATCGATTTCTAATAAATCAATTTGTCATTGTTTAGTTTTTCAGTAAAGCGAAGTAAGTTTCATACAAAACGTAGTTGTGGGCATGCTTTTGGTTTTCAGTAATACGATATTTTCAGTAAAGCGATGTTTCGCTAAAGCAAAGTGAATAAGATAAGTTATGCAATCGATTTCTAATAAATCAATTTGTCATTGTTTAGTTTTTCAGTAAAGCGAAGTAAGTTTCATACAAAACGTAGTTGTGGGCATGCTTTTGGTTTTCAAAAATACGATATTTTCAGTAAAGCGAAGTGAATAAGACTAGCTGTGTTTAAAATCAGTGAGGGGATTTGTATCGGTTTTTCAGTAATCCGATTTTTTTCAGTAAAGCGTGTTGCGCTAAAACGGATTCGACTGTAAATTAAAATAATAGTCTGATTGAATGCCATAGAAATATACTAAATTCTTAAGTAAGGAAAATCAATAATAAAAGGCAAAGACAATTGCATTTCGAATTACTTTAAAATAAATATATATTTGTGCCTATTATGAATGGCGACATCGACAGCACATCAACTCGACAGTAAAAAATTATTCCTTATCTGCAAGTTGTCGATAACAATTAATTACTCTTGACAATTTCTTAGCATTCTCTAGGGCATATAATATCGATAGAACATGTCAATAGTAGTTAGTTGCTGTCGAAAAAGAGTGTACAAGCGACAGTTTTTTACTGTCACCTTAATACGACGTCGATGTCGTCATTCATAATAGGGGCGATTGTTTTAATTTATTGGTTTTTAAGAGACATGGAAAACAGTTCAAATTATTAAGACATTGAAATTATCAAGAGCTTACTGTCATTTATGGACAACGTCCGTCTGCAGTTGCTAATGACCATGGGATTGTATAGAATTTTCAATTAAATTTTTAATCTAAAGTTTATAACGCCTAGAATACTCAAAATTGATTTGGTTAACTAAAATTCTTCTAAACGCCAACTCTTGCAGTGGAGGCACTAGAAGTCGGGGGAAATGAATTATAGTTGTGTGTTTATAAAGATTTATAGTATAAGAGTTCTGTCCTAAAAATAAGGTGAATATTCAAATTCGAATACATCAACGAATTACCACAAAAGTTTGTGTTTAAAATAATATGAAGCAGTCGAAATGTTGAGTGTAGCATGCAGTGATTGTACTCTGAGTCAGAGAAGTTGTTGCAAGTCGTACAAGCTTTTTAAAGAACCCGTAATTGGCTTAATTACGAGAGAACTCGCAGGGGTTTAGTCACACAGTTCGTATATGGCATTAATAAGTCATTTAAATTTAAAATCCAATGTAGTCCCTCTAAACTTCCTACCACAATAAATTTCTGCACAAAAAAAAATTTATCCTGGTACTTTCAATAAATATTTTGCAATCAAGTAAATTCTTTGGAAATTTGCAAATTCTAAATAGAATCGTACGATCCCTGATCTGCTTGCAATTATGACTATTTATATTTTTAAATAATTAATTTCCTTTATTTATAATCCCTTCTTTTGCTTAAGCTTTTTTTGAACTCCTGCCTATTCACATGCAAAACTAAGCAGCTTAAATTTAGTTTATCATTACATTTTCCATAAAACTCTTTCGTCAAATTGTCGGATGTATTGTCACACAAATGTGTCATGTTCATTGTAAAATCTAAGCACATTCGAATGCATTTCACCTAAAAAGTAAATTGCAGCTTCTGTATCTGCAATAAATGCAAATTGTTTGCTGAGAATTTTTTGACAAGCTACTCAATTTGTCTAATTTGAAATAACAATCAACCAAAATACCAAGTCAAACATAAATTACACACACACACATACGAGCACTGCAGCATCGTCGGTAGCATAGAATTTATAATAGAAAATGCTGCAACACTTTGTCATGTCGGAAAATATGCTTATTATTGAATATTATTATTTTTGCTATACAAACTTATTGTTGCTGCTGCGGATGTTGTTGTTGTTGTTGTTCTGTTGACAACACGAGTAACACTCAACAATTCAAGTCAAATAATATGGACAAATGCTGGGAAATGAAATGCAAATATAAGTGTGGAACTTCTTTTACTTTTTGTGTATGAGGTGGCACACACATTTTACACACTCAAAAATGTTTTATTCTTATGAAACAGAAAACTAAAAAGCCTTCTTCAGAGCTGGAAAGGTTGTATTGATATTGAAATATTTGTATATTTCACATTAAATATATTTTAAGGTTAGTTATTTTCGTAATTTTCGAAGACTTAAATCATAGACAGATTATTATTGCCAATAAGAGAAAGTAGCACACAGTAATTTAAGTAAAATTTAATTTTGTAGCTTATTGTAATTAATATAAAAATTATTTTTGTTATAGTACAGAAGAATTTATTTATTTCAAAGTTTATGCCACCAGTGAGTCAGTTAAGTAACTTTTAAATTACCTGCCTTTAAAATTAGCTGCTCTGCAAACTTTATCGTCCTGAAACGTTTGAACTGCTGCTTTTGCCTCAGCCAAGAAACAAACATGCCATTGAAGCCAACTGGCATTAAAAAGGATTTTTTTTTCAAATCATTTATTACTTCTGCGTTCATATTTTATTATCTTCTACAAACGCATAAAGTTTGCATTGTTATGGGAGTTTGACGTTTTTTTTTGAACCTCCCGGCAACAGTTGCAGGTTCCACTACCTTTTCCTAGACATCTTCATTGTGCAATCACAATTATACCTTCTGGTTCTTTAAACCTTCTGTGCGTAGCAATGAAATGGCAAACTACAATATTAAAACAAAAAAAAACTTGGGATTTGTGTCGATGTGGGTTGGCGTGTATGTGTGCGTTTACCGGAGTGCGTACACAAACTTCCGGTTGTAGTAATTGTGATTAGACTTGTTTTCTCCCTCTTACTCTCCCTCTCCGTCATTCTATGCTGTATCGGAAAAACTAAAACTTTGGCTCGTATTCGTGCAGCAAAGTTAAAACAAACTTTTTATTGCCACAATTATAGTTATCGAGCATAAAAAATGCAACCATATTGTAACGATTGGCAATCATCTATAAGATATCTTTTGGCCAAATATCGAAAAGAGCAGAGAAAAAAGAGGGAGAAATAAAAATGGCTAATAAAAAGTTAACAACAAAATGCTAACCGAAATGGCCCCAAATTGTGCTGTTGTATTTGCGGGAAGAACAAATAGCCGTTAAATTATCGGCTGCTGTTGCCTGACATGGACAGCAATCAACGTAAACACAGATCTTGGATTATTCAAAACAAATAATAAATTTGCTAATGAAAGCTCAATAAATAACGTCCACAGATTTTGCTTGTTTTTTGGAAAGGGGGTACCTCTTTGCAAAAAATCGATTTTTTGGTTGAAACACAATTTTACCCAATTTTACCCAAAATGCGTTTATTTCCAATAAGTAAGTATTGAACGGAGTTTTAAATGCTTAGAAGCTTCCGAAAAAGCTTAAGTAGCATGCATTTAAGCAAAAAAAATTTTTGACCAATTTTTTTGGAAAGGGGTACCTCTTTGCAAAAAATCGATTTTTTGGTTGAAACATAATTTTACCCAATTTTACCCAAAATGCGCTTATTTCCAATAAGTAAGTATTGAAAGGAGTTTTAAATGCTTAGAAGCTTCCGAAAAAGCTTAAGTTGCATGCATTTAAGCAAAAAAAATGTTTGACCAATTTTTTTGGAAAGGGGTACCTCTTTGCAAAAAATCGATTTTTTGTTTGAAACATAATTTTACCCAATTTTACCCAAAATGCGTTTATTTCTAATAAGTAAGTATTGAAAGGAGTTTTAAATGCTTAGAAGCTTCCGAAAAAGCTTAAGTAGCAGGCATTTAAGCAAAAAAAATTTTTGACCAATTTTTTTGGAAAGGGGTACCTCTTTGCAAAAAATCGATTTTTTGGTTGAAACACAATTTTACCCAATTTTACCCAAAATGCGTTTATTTCTAATAAGTAAGTATTGAAAGGAGTTTTAAATGCTTAGAAGCTTCCGAAAAAGCTTAAGTAGCATGCATTTAAGCAAAAAAAATTTTTGACCAATTTTTTTGGAAAGGGGTACCTCTTTGCAAAAAATCGATTTCTTGGATGAAACATAATTTTACCCAAAATGCGTTTATTTCTAATAAGTAAGTATTGAAAGGAGTTTTAAATGCTTAGAAGCTTCCGAAAAAGCTTAAGTAACATGCATTTAAGCAAAAAAAATTTTTGACCAATTTTTTTGGAAAGGGGTACCTCTTTGCAAAAAATCGATTTTTTGGTTGAAACACAATTTTACCCAATTTTACCCAAAATGCGTTTATTTCTAATAAGTAAGTATTGAAAGGAGTTTTAAATGCTTAGAAGCTTCCGAAAAAGCTTAAGTAGCATGCATTTAAGCAAAAAAAATTTTTGACCAATTTTTTTGGAAAGGGGTACCTCTTTGCAAAAAATCGATTTTTTGGTTGAAACATAATTTTACCCAAAATGCGTTTATTTCTAATAAGTAAGTATTGAAAGGAGTTTTAAATGCTTAGAAGCTTCCGAAAAAGCTTAAGTAGCATGCATTTAAGCAAAAAAAATTTTTGACCAATTTTTTTGGAAAGGGGTACCTCTTTGCAAAAAATCGATTTTTTGGTTGAAACATAATTTTACCCAAAATGCGTTTATTTCTAATAAGTAAGTATTGAAAGGAGTTTTAAATGCTTAGAAGCTTCCGAAAAAGCTTAAGTAGCATGCATTTAAGCAAAAAAAATTTTTGACCAATTTTTTTGGAAAGGGGTACCTCTTTGCAAAAAATCGATTTTTTGGTTGAAACACAATTTTACCCAATTTTACCCAAAATGCGTTTATTTCTAATAAGTAAGTATTGAAAGGAGTTTTAAATGCTTAGAAGCTTCCGAAAAAGCTTAAGTAGCATGCATTTAAGCAAAAAAAATTTTTGACCAATTTTTTTGGAAAGGGGTACCTCTTTGCAAAAAATCGATTTTTTGGTTAAAACATAATTTTACCCAATTTTACCCAAAATGCGTTTATTTCTAATAAGTAAGTATTGAAAGGAGTTTTAAATGCTTAGAAGCTTCCGAAAAAGCTTAAGTAGCATGCATTTAAGCAAAAAAAATTTTTGACCAATTTTTTTGGAAAGGGGTACCTCTTTGCAAAAAATCGATTTTTTGGTTGAAACATAATTTTACCCAAAATGCGTTTATTTCTAATAAGTAAGTATTGAAAGGAGTTTTAAATGCTTAGAAGCTTCCGAAAAAGCTTAAGTAGCATGCATTTAAGCAAAAAAAATTTTTGACCAATTTTTTTGGAAAGGGGTACCTCTTTGCAAAAAATCGATTTTTTGGTTGAAACACAATTTTACCCAATTTTACCCAAAATGCGTTTATTTCTAATAAGTAAGTATTGAAAGGAGTTTTAAATGCTTAGAAGCTTCCGAAAAAGCTTAAGTAGCATGCATTTAAGCAAAAAAAATTTTTGACCAATTTTTTTGGAAAGGGGTACCTCTTTGCAAAAAATCGATTTTTTGGTTAAAACATAATTTTACCCAATTTTACCCAAAATGCGTTTATTTCTAATAAGTAAGTATTGAAAGGAGTTTTAAATGCTTAGAAGCTTCCGAAAAAGCTTAAGTAGCATGCATTTAAGCAAAAAAAATTTTTGAGCAATTTTTTTGGAAAGGGGTACCTCTTTGCTAAAAATCGATTTTGCTAGAAATGCATGCGATTTAAGCTTTTTCTAAACCTCCTTCAAATTTTGAACTTTTTCAATTCGTATTTATTAGAAATAACCACGTTTTGTGTAAAATTATGCTTCAGTCAAAAAACTGATTTTTGGAAAGAGGTACCCCTTTCCACAAAAATTTGCAAAAAAAAAATTTTTTTCTCAAATGCATGCGACTTAAGGTTTTTCTAAAGCTTTTTAAAATTTTGAACTCCTTTCAATTCGTATTTAACAGGAATAAACACGTTTTGGGTAAAATTGTGTTTCAATTTTACCCAAAATGCGTTTATTTCTAATAAGTAAGTATTGAAAGGAGTTTTAAATGCTTAGAAGCTTCCGAAAAAGCTTAAGTAGCATGCATTTAAGCAAAAAAAATTTTTGACCAATTTTTTTGGAAAGGGGTACCTCTTTGCAAAAAATCGATTTTTTGGTTGAAACATAATTTTACCCAAAATGCGTTTATTTCTAATAAGTAAGTATTGAAAGGAGTTTTAAATGCTTAGAAGCTTCCGAAAAAGCTTAAGTAGCATGCATTTAAGCAAAAAAAATTTTTGACCAATTTTTTTGGAAAGGGGTACCTCTTTGCAAAAAATCGATTTTTTGGTTGAAACATAATTTTACCCAAAATGCGTTTATTTCTAATAAGTAAGTATTGGAAGGAGTTTTAAATGCTTAGAAGCTTCCGAAAAAGCTTAAGTAGCATGCATTTAAGCAAAAAAAAATTTTGACCAATTTTTTTTGGAAAAAATCGATTTTTTGGTTGAAACATAATTTTACCCAAAATGCGTTTATTCCTAATAAGTAAGTATTGAAAGGAGTTTTAAATGCTTAGAAGCTTCCGAAAAAGCTTGAGTAGCATGCATTTAAGCAAAAAAAATTTTTGGCCTATTTTTTTGGAGAGGGGTATCTCTTTGCAAAAAATCGATTTTTTGGTTGAAACATAATTTTACCCAATTTTACCCAAAATGCGTTTATTTCTAATAAGTAAGTATTGAAAGGAGTTTTAAATGCTTAGAAGCTTCCGAAAAAGCTTAAGTAGCATGCATTTAAGCCAAACAAATTTTTGACCAATTTTTTTGGAAAGGGGTACACATTTTTACCCTATTTTACCCAAAATGAGTTTATTTCTAATAAGTAAGTATTGAAAGGAGTTTTAAATGCTTAGAAGCTTCCGAAAAAGCCTAAGTAGCATGCATTTAAGCCAAAAAAATTTTTGACCAATTTTTTTGGAAAGGGGTACCTCTTTGCTAAAAATCGATTTTTTGGTTGAAACACATTTTTACCCAAAATGCGTTTATTTCTAATAAGTAGGTATTGAAAGGAGTTTCGAAAGCGGAAAAGCTTTTGAAAAAGCTTAATAGCATGCGTTTAAGCAATATATATTTTTGACCAATTTTTTTGGAAAGGGGTAATTAATTTTTCGACTGAAACACAATTGTACCCAAAACTTGTTTATTTGTTTTAAATATGAATTGAAAGGAGTTTAGAAATTAAAGTTTGTCTCCTAAAAGTATGTTATGCTATTAGTTACAAAATTCCATCTTTTTGTATTTATTTTGTTTATTTATTAATTTATTTATTTGTTTATGTTTAATTACAGTACAACAAAAATAAATCTTATATTTAGAGTACAGGAAAATATATCACAGGTACACAAGTGATTAAAGATAATTGCGTTGGTATTAATCTGATGTGCAGGAGGAAGGATATTCCAGAGATACATCGCATGTTGGAAAGTGGCCACTCAGAGACAAGAAAACGGTGGAAAGGAATTATTATCTTTTTCCTCTAACAGATCTGGCAAACTTGGTTTTATCAACAATATATTCTGGGATATCTGAAAAAGCCTTTTAAGTCCATAAAAACATATCTAATAATATTGTTGAACACAACGTTTCATTTCTTTTGCTATTTGAGTTACAACTTGTAAATGATGCATAATCATAGATTGGGACAGGAACAAGACAAGATTTTGCAAGAAGCTGCTTATATAGAAAGGATTATATTGCTGTGGCGACCAAAGGCACCCCATCCCTGTGTAAGTCAGACGCCCAAGTGTGTTAACATGACTTGACCAAGTACAATTGTAATTGTATATTATTTTTGGCAGCAAGAATATTCAAGCAACTAATGAATAACCTATTGTTTTCTTTGCTAAAAAAAAAACAACTTGTATCCCAAATTAAGAATTGTATGCTAAATTTATGTTAATATAAAATAGTTATTTTTTTAATAAAAGAATATATTAAAAAAACCTGGATTGTTGCAATGTTTTTTTTATTTATAAATACTGAACCACTCCTTTTTTGTGGTACACTTTTAGGCATCGTATTTTTTTTAGCAATATTGATGAAAATTATATACTTTAAGAGGAATTTCTTTGTCGATTTGCAAATGATAGAAAATTCTTGTTATATAGCTGGTTTTTTTTCAAATCAACAACAACAAATGTATGTTGATATTAGGATTGACTTTAAATATAAAAATCAGACAATAGAGTTTTAAACACGAGACAATCTTTAAAATTTTTTTCCTCTTTTATTGCTTTTCTGTCTTTTCACTAACCCTTAAGTCATGAGTTCACCCAAAACGTCTTTATTTCTAATAAATACGAATTGAGAGGAGTTTAAAATTTCAATAAAATTTAGAAAAACCTTAGGTCGCATGCATTTGAGCAAACAAATTTTTTTGGAATTTTTTTGGAAAGGGGTACCTCTTTCCAAAAATCAGTTTTTTGACTGAAACACAATTTTACCCAAAACATGTTTATTCCTGTTAAATACGAATTGAAAGGATTTCAAAATTTTAAAAAGCTTTAGAAAAACCTTAAGTCGCATGCATTTGAGAAAAAAATTTTTTTTTTGCAAATTTTTGTGGAAAGGGGTACCTCTTTCCAACAATCAGTTTTTTGGCTGAAACATAATTTTACACAAAACGTGGTTATTTCTAATAAATACGAATTCAAAAAAGTTCAAAATTTGAAGGAGCTTTAGAAAAAGCTTAAATCGCATGCATTTCTAGCAAAATCGGGTGAAAGGGTTTTAAACATGGGGGCGAACTTTTTTCTCTTGTATTACTTTTCTGGTATTTCACTTAAATTTGAGACAGTTCGTGGCTTTAATTGCACACAATACTATTGCTTTCTTTTTCACATTTTAGGCAAATGTGTCTTCCTTTCAGACAATATAAGTCATTTAAATAAGTTTATTGATTGACCAAAAAGCACTTAACATAATTAAAGTCCAGACCTACTATTTTATATCTCTTGTTGCCACACAGAAACACACACACACACACTCACAGAAATATGTATGTGTATTTTATATAGCGGAAAACACACAAAGTATCATCAGCTGCAATTTAAATACGATAATCTTATTTGACCATATATACACTTTTATATGTGTGCAATATATCAAGCCTTTGCGGCAAGAGAGTCATAAATCAATATATACGATTTTTAATTAATAACAGAGAATTAATGACCATATCGTTTACAGAAGGTAGAATATTTCATATGTATATTTCGTTTGCATGTATGGATGTGTGTTTATCTGTACACTGTCAGCCACCTGTTGCAGGAAAAACGGTGCAAATAAAATTGTTGGTTAATTGAAAACTTTAAGTTCGGTTTCTTTTTTTTGTAAAATAGTATTTTTTGAGTTATGAGGCTGTAGCAACAAGCCACGCTAAATGCTTTTCAAAGATGGAAGCAAAGAAAAATAAAATTAATGACCACAAAAAAAAAGACTTACAGCAGTATTCACAAAAAAATAAAGTAGACTTGATCAACACTTTAAAATAAATACTCTATGAAATTTTTACTTTAAAGCACACTTGAAGTACGCATTAATTTTTGTGAATACAGCATTTAAAGTACAATATGCAACGATCAATTTTATTTGGCTATACTTGATAAACACTATGGCCCTAATTGTACAAATCGCAGGGCGTAAAGAATACTTACAAGGCTAAGCTTTTGTTTGAAAAAAAAAAATTAAATTCCTGATACAGTCGAATCCGCTTTAGCGCAACACGCTTTACTGAAAAAAATCGGATTACTGAAAGCGATACAAATCCCCGCACTGATTCTAAACGCAGCTAGTCTGATTCACTTCGCTTTAGCGAAACATCGCTTTACTGAAAATATCGTATTATTGAAAACCAAAAGCATGCCCTCAAACTACGTTTTGTATGAAACTTACTTCGCTTTAGTGAAAAAATAAATAATGACATCGAATCTATTGCATAACTTAAGGCTGAAAAAATTGTGAATGTTTTGTCCGATAAAAAATTAAAAGGCAAAATGTAGTTGTCCTTTTCGCTCTTACGTACTTTATTGTATTTTTCTATTAAATTGTCAATGCAAGTGGTTAGACATTTTCGAGGACTTCGTATTACTGATTTTAAGCATTACGCTTAACTGTAACAAATTTCAGTAATCCAAACTACGTTTTAGAGAAAAAATCGGATAACTGAAAAAATTGGGTTTTGGTTATTTCCAGTAAAGCGGTGTCGACTGTATACTCGATATTTTGTTTTTCATAAATTTTTTTCTCTGTAACCGGATATCAAACATTTTATGGCATAATCTGTTTTGGTAATGGAGCACATACTCGTATAGTGTTAGGGTCAATTATTATGACCATTTTTTAAATGGATGCATTTATAAGATTTATTTTATTATACAGCGATGGGTCGGAGTTACGGTTTCTATAACTGTTCATTATTATTTCTTTTTGCCTGTGCTGCGGAAAGTGCTATACACACTTTTCAATGAAAATTGGTAACATTATGGCAGTTGAAAATAGTGAATTTATTGGAAATTGTACTACCATCTCTTATGAAGATGTTTTTTATTTTAAAATTTATCCTAATTGTGGCTTTTTATGTAGATTTCTTTTCTAAAAAATATGCTACATATTTTGCACTTTTCAATAAAAAATGGCAATATTATGGCATTTGGAAATAGTGAATTTATTACAAATGAATGTATCATTTCTTGCGAAAAATAATTTTTATTTTAAAAATGCGCCAAATTGTAGTTTTTTTTTAGCAAAACAGTGATAAAATGTTACATTTTTTTCAGAAAAAAAATCACTATTAGAATAACAAGTGACAAAATGTTACATATTTTCCAGAAAAGAAATCACCATTAGTCGAATGTGCATCATCACAACAAATTACAAATTCGTTCGATTAGGAGGCAAATTACGGTACTCGATATCGAACGAAATTTGTATATAAATTTTGTGGATATTTCGCTCCATATCGATTGCGATAATTTGGCTCCAGCTTTTTCGATCCCAGTCGAACATCGAATTTCGTACATAATACGCATTTCCGTGCCATAGTGTAAGATATAGATTTTTTTGGGCAAGTTTTTTGGACTTCAAGTACTTCACAGAAACTATGAACGAGTATTTTAAGTTTTTTAAATAAAATTCTTAAAATTTTTTTTATCTTGGAGCAGCACTCAGGGGATGACCCCTATAAATGCAATGCATTGCGACGGAACTGAAAACGAGGGGATAGTATTGAGGGGACAGATTAGGAAAGATGAGAAGATAGACAGTTTTTTTGTAGTTATTTCAACCTTTTTTTACTTCGCCGGCTAATTTTTGCTACAGGACCGACGCACTGTGTTGCGGCTAGTGGAAAAGTAAATTTTTTCCGATTATTTTTTTCAGTGTTTTTAATGATGCAATTTTGTCACAGACATTCCAAGTAAACAAAAAACACATAAAGCTTATTTTTATGTTGGCCCGTTGATTTTTAATTGATTTTAGAAGTCAAATATACAAAATTTTCACGAAAAGAGGGTATTTCAGGGCTGGATTCAAAATGATCTCATTTGATTTTGGTGACAGATATTTTGATTCGGAAAAAATCTGCCTTCGGACAAGTATCTTCTGTAAAAAAAAGGAATGTTGTTTGAGACATTTTCATATGCACCTTTTTTAGAGCGAAAACCCGACTAAAGGTCCATTTTTCCTTAAAATTTGGGTTAGGTAAGCAATATCTAAAAAGTCCCAGAGAGTCCCAGTTCCAAACCACTACAGAAATGTTACATAATTTGTTTTCAACGAACTGTGAAAAAATCAGCTGCCCATACCTGCCCTCCTGGGAGTTATAGCGATTTTAGTAAATCACTCTCAGTATTTATTCCATAGGCCTGTGTTATAAAATAGTATCTTCAAAGTTTTTTTTTATTCTACATCTATTCCAGCACTCCACAAAAATGAGCATAACTCTCTTAAAACTGAAGCTACTAACTTTAGACCGGTATCAAATTAGAGGTTTTATTGCCACCTTTCAAATAAGAAATGAAATAGATTTTGGTTTTATATAAAATTTCAGAGTTATTCAACAAATATCGAAAAATCATAAAAATTTGACGTATATAATTCTTGTCCGGACCACCCTATAATTTATTTTAAAAACTAATCATAGGGTATTTATCAGAAATAAAAGAATAATTAAAATAAATTTTTTTTTAAATTTTTCGAACAATTTTTTTTTTATTTTTTACTTTAGTTGAAAATTTGACCCAACAATTTTTTTCGGTGTAAATTTGTTTTCACTCATTCTGTTTGGGATTTCATTCTGACCAATCTGTAGAAGTTTCTCATCGATACAATTAAAATTACAGTTTAGGCAATATGATTTTCAAAAAATTCCGGTTTCGCAACACTGTGCGACGGAGGTGGGTGCTGTTACTCTGCTTTTAGTACATGATAGTGTCAGTCGCTGCCAATTATGTTCAGTGACCAGTGACTATGCCTTCATCGTTAAAACAGGCTGGCAACAACTAACACAATCATGCACTAATGCTGATCAGAAGAATTCAACACAATATTTCATGAATCAGCGCGGGCTCGAGCTCAGGACTCTCCGCTTCATAGTCTCGTGTCCCACTACTTCAGCCAACAGCACCCACTGATAACATCATATAAAAACTAGCGATCGTTTTCACATAAAATTCAGCAACTCACAACTGTTGGTGGTCCTGGCAATCAAACCTGTTACCTGTTTTTTGATAGGATCTCTTCCCTATAGGGTGGTTTTATGTATAATACTTTCTCTTGAGTTTTCTTAAATTTCTAACTAATTTTTTGCTGTTATTACCCTAAAGTTTAAGCACTTATTTATAGACGTAAATGAAAGCCATGGAAACTGCAAACGCGATGTATACGAACAATCACATCTCCTGTGGTGAGTTGCATTAAAAGTATAAACGTATATTTTATTTGAAACGAATACTCGCCATCAGGGTACAGCAGCAACTGTTAGTTCAAAACATAGATATACATGTCACAAATACCAGCACGTGTATACGTATACAAACATATACCAAGCATGTATAAGCAGCTCTCACACTCTCTTGTTATTATGCAGGTGCACACATATAATCGTTTAAATTTATTTTTGAACACTTTTATTATTCCATTCACTTTAGCTTCTTTTCCACTTAGCAGCAGGTTTTTTCGTTTTGTTTTTAAATTCAGTTGCGATTTTTATGTTTAAATTGCAATAACCGATTCATTTATTACTGCCTTTATTGTTCAGCCAATCATATCCTTTAAACGATGGTGATGGCAAAACTATTATACAAGTGCTCGCATAATCATGCGAAAGCTTTTAAAAGAAGTTTGTATTTTTAACTTAACGGCAGGTGGTAGTGTTGTTTTATTTTACTGTTTGACTCTTTTTTTTTTTATTGCATTAACTGTCTATTAGCTTAAAGTTTGTGTATGGCAAATACCATAAAAAGGAATACTTACTTGCTCCACCATATGAAAAATCGCCTAAATGCAGACATAGTGATCCAATTTTTGGAGTATGCATATTTTGTTGTTGTAATAACAATTAGAAAAAAAATATAAAAAGAGATAAGGGTTTTTAAGTAGTTTTTAAAAAAAGTAAGATTTATGTAAACTTTTTATTGCAATTAAAAAAAAAACCAATAAAAAATGTAACAAAAAATAACAAAAACTCAATTTAACTTTGAAACACATTAAACAACAGCATAAAATAATAAAAGAAATAAATAAAATAGATATGAGAACGAAATCCTTTTTGGAACAGCATGTAAAGAAAAAGAAATGTTGAATATATAGATCAGAAAATTTATATAAAAATTTTATATACATATTTCAATGCAGAAAAAAGTTTAGATAGACTGCAGATGTATTTAACTGAGATCGGCTTTAGATATAGCTAAACTTGTTGTGGAAGATTTTTTAAAACTAAGCTCTACTTTTTTTTTTACTGAAAGGACCTCATATCTTTTTACAATAGTCAAAGTCATAGGATACTTTTAGGCCACGTAAAGAGATTTTATATGATCAGTACTAAACACTAGCCAGATCTTAGTCAACAGTAGCTCCATCAATGCATTTTAATACAAGAACAAATAGTGGCAATTAAGTCTCTATATTACAGTAAATCTTCAAATATTATTTTCTTTTTATAAACATATTTATTTCAATATATCGCCACTTCTTTGTGTGGCTTCTCCACACTCCCTAAAGAAATTGGAATAAATATTTTTATATAAAAAAACAATTGAACTATAACAATTGAAAATAAATAAATTTAATATAATAAGGCTACGTTCACATCTATCAAATATTTAACGAAATCAGCTTGATCAACAATTTCTGTTTTATTAAATTGAATTAAGATTTTATAGGCTAATTGTTCGAAATTTTAATTTCAATCTCAGAAAGACATGATAAATATTCCAAGGCGCAAAGGCAAGTCAACATCAGTTCTTTAGATATTCAACTTACACAGCAGAGCAGAACAGCTGTTTTCGAAAGACGCAACCCTTTCATCATCAGTGCTCATGTGTATTGTGTTCGTCACCATTTATTAGTTGGTTTAGTTGAATGTGATAACAGTTCCTATTTACACAAATTTTATTGTGAAAAAGGATACGAGAACTGTATCAACCTGATGTTAACATGTTATTGTTATAATACCCGTGTTACCGTTTGATTATTTTTCATCATGTCCCATGATGTTAACTTGCCTTTGTGCCTTGGAATATTTATCATGTCTTTCTGAAAATTTCTGTTTTAATTTTTTTACAATTCAGTAAAAGTTTTTTTTTAAATGAGATTGTGTGTATTTGGTAAAATTTACCGTACAAAATCAGTATTACATTTTATGTTTTCATTTGTCGGGCATACACACGAAATATTCCATACACGTTTGTCTAAAAAATAGTGTTTACGCTTATTTTGTCAAATATTTTATCGATGTGAAAGTCTAATAAATTTTGTGAAACAGAAAGATGTGTGGTGTTGTGGGACACCGGATAGGAACGAAGTTCCCTATTATAAATATATAAATTTTAAATTCTATTCGAGGTATAAAGAAAATAATTATTCGGGTATAAATTTTTTATTATGATTTTTTTCGCCGACCAACGAAAATACAGAATCAATTTTGTTCCCAAACGAAATTGAATTCTGTCACGGCACGGCTGCGTATGATTAATATTTTGTATGTTTGTGTGGAATCGTATTACTCATACGTCTTAAACATTGATTTAGAAACAAAAAATCTTACGTTGCGGACGTTTTTTCCCGGTTAATACGGTACCCCTCCGCATCATCCCATAAGGAACTTCGTGCCAAAACTAAAGCTTAAAAAAAGTTTCTTTGTGTAACAGCCACATTTTATTTAAATGACACAATTGTAAAATTTTCAATCGCAGACATTTTTTAAAACCTATAAGACTGCAGCTTTTTACGAAATTTCACTACAATTTATAAATACTTATTTTTTCTACTAATTTTAAAACACTTGAGAGCTTGCTTTTTCTAGCTTTTATTAGACTTTTGTTCACTTGTCTCTTTACATTTGAAAATTCTTAAGAATTTCGGTTTCTTTTTATTTTTTTACTTACTTGTCTCACCAGTGGTACAAGTCGCTGGTATCGATGGTGGTCCTCTTCCTATATTATTTACAGCTATCACATAAAATTCATATTCAGTATAAGGACTCAGTGCTCGTACCACATAAAACATGGTTATAATGCCGCTAATCTCGCTAAATGCCTGAAAAATGTGTAAGAATAGGAAAAACAATTATTAATAGAGAAAAAGTACTGCTGAAGGTAATGAAATCTTATACAAATCAAAATATGAAATATTATCTAATAAAATTTTTAATAAATTTTTGTCTTAATTTTTTTCCTTAAATACATTTTAAAATTAATAAATTTTTTTTTTCAGTTTTTATGCTGTTGACACAATCCGAACTTTGGATATCCATTACGTCAAGAGTGGGCAAATTTGAGGTTAGGAAATAAATTGGCTTAAAACTCACACTCTTTTTTCACAAACTCAGTTTTATTGATGCCAATTTAAAGTAAAGATATGGGAATTAATCATGGAATATGATGTTGGGCAAATGGTTGCCTCTAGCACGTTGGCAGACGTCGGCTCTTGTCACAAAATTTTGAACCACATTTTGCAACATTGTAGCACCGAATTGCATATTTCTGACCTTCAGGTGTTTGCGGTTTGTTTAGGCAAATCAGGGGAAAATAATCCAGCGACGTTAAATCACAAGAATGAGGCGGCCAAATTGACATCGCCCAATTGGAAAATTACGCGTCGGGGAAAATGTCCAGTACAGCGGCAATGTTTGCATCACTACGAGTGTATTGTTGTGGTCTGTTATCAGTAGCAGTATAGTGAGCGATTAAATTACGCACAGTGGACTCAGAAGAAGCCTGAAAAAGCTGTCTCAATTTTACGAAATGATACAGTAAAATTTTCATCATTTTGATAGTAAATTATCACAATTAAAATACTTTGCTTAAGAGTGTAGTGTTCCATGGTTAAAATTCTCCAAACTTTTTACTAAATAGGTGTCAAAGGATGACAGCTTAATTGTTGACATTTTATCGTTTGACAGCCAATTTACTTTCTAACCTCAAATTTGCCCTCCCTGTATTAGTGTGGAAATCACTCGTGTGTTTTTCACTCATACTCTATTTGGAAGACGATTATTTCGATTCTACGAGAAGAAGATTAGAAGGGCTGCCCGCAGAAGCGAGAAAAACACTCGGAGGTCATAAAAGGCTCATTGTGATGCCCAGAGGACTATACCCTACACGATTCCACAAACAGCGTTTTAATATTTCTTTAAATTTTCTTTGTAACAAATTCTTCAAGGAGAGAATTGTAAAACTAAAACTAAAAGTGAAAGTTTGTTTCATTTACCTGATTAGCATTTTTAGGTTTATATTGTATCACATAATACTGCAAGTCTTCGGGGCCTTTATAAGACCACTCTAAACGCACAGAGGTGGCTGTCACTTCCGAAATTTGTACATCTGTGGGTGCGGTAGGCAAAGCTTTAAAGATTAAAAAAAAAATAATAAAGAATATTGAGATTTTGTTAGTTAATATACAATCTTAAGTGGCAGGAAACTGAATAAATCAAATCAGTTCCAAGTATTTGTGATACATTAAGAAATAAAAAAAAGCAGGTGTTTGTGTATTCATTTGTATAGAATGTTAGACTTTTATAATAAAATCGAATAAGAAATAAAATGTACTTACATTGAACCTTAACCACTGCCGTTGCTTCAATATTGCCCAGCGAGGAGGCAGCTATACAAGTGTAATTAGCACTTTGTTGTATATTAATCAACTCCAATATATTGCGGCCAATAGGTATATTATTTTCGGGAGTTAAGTCCTGAGCTCCTGTTAAAGATTTAAAATTTTTTTAATTAAAAAAAAAGTTGTTAATTTTTTCAACGGGCTTAAGTTCGAATCGGCATGACTTAAATTAATATTCCAATCTTAATATAAATAATAAATAGAATTTGAACAAATTCATTTATTAATAAAATAATAAAAAATCATTTGCAGTCATGCAGATTCGAACTTAAGCCCGTTGAAAAAATTAACAATTTACATAAGAAAGTTCGACTAATAAAAATTCATACATAAAAAAAATTTGTCTTGAAAATGCCTGCCCAAATGTCAATCAATTACCTTTCATCCATCGGACATGAGGCATGGGTGAGCCCACCGCTATACAAGACAGATTAAGATTAGAGCCTAACATCACCTCATTTATGGGCTCTGGTGGCCGTGAGAATGTAGGCGGCACTCGTCTCACTTTGACATATAAATTAGTAGCCTTGGAGTGTTCAGTACCCACAGAGTTCTCGGCCACACACTCATATTTGCCCTGATCCTCTTCACGGCTGTTTTCGATTTGCAAGCCACCTAAAAGCAAAAATGTAATAAAATTTTGTGATAAATTCAAGTAATTATTTTTATTAATTAACAAATTAATACAGGAAATTGTTATTAAAATGCTGACATCTAACGTGTCATATCTGTATTACACATCACAAATAATTAGCGATTTGCTGTCAATAAGAATTGGTCAGTATATCATATTGTTGTTAATCTTTACTGCAGCTTTGCAAATATTTAAAATTGTATTTATTTCTGTATTAAATTAATGTTATAATACCATTTACCAGACATTTATTCAATAACATACATAAAAGTCATAGCATATTTTCAGGTAATTCTCGCAAAATTTCCCATGTACATAGAATCGATATTTTATATTTTCATATAATAAAATGCTATATTTTTATTACAAAACTAGTCTGTTTTGTGGTAAATATAAAATATACGAATTGCTTAAAAAAAAAAAAAAAATAGAACGAAAAAAAAATACATAAAATGTGGTCAATATATATTGGCCATTGCCATAAACCAGTACAAGTAATGGATAAGGGTACGCACGAGAATATGAAAATTTATGACAAAAGTATGTGACCAAAAATATAAAATATATTAAAAAAATAAAAGCAAAAATATTAAGTAAGTAAATTGGAGAAAATAAAAGATTTTCTGAAATATATTGCAAATGTGTTTTTTTTTTACCAAACATATTTTTTTCAACGTGCCGGTTTGTGTACGTAAATGATTTACAGAACACATTATGTTTTGAAAAAGAGATAAATTTGAAAGTCAAATTGCTGCTAATAAAAAGTCAGTGGGTTTGTCTTAAATTAATTTCAGAAGCATAAATTTAAGGAAGTTATAAAAAAGTAAAGGATATGATGCTACTTTAGCGATCCTTTTATACATTAATTGACTTTAGACAAATTTTTGCGCCAGTATGTAACAAAGTCTGTTGTTTTATTGCAGCATTGTTTTTATTAAATCTGCTGCTCGACGTTGATGCGACATGGTGGTATACCAGTTGTTGAAAACCACATAGAGCTTCCCACAAAGGATAGTAAAGCAGACGATGGTGCTACTCTTGCTCTGTTTAGATCCTGCACGAAATGATAGTCCATATGTTTGACTGCTAGCCTGACTCCTACTCTTCCTAGACGTTCCGGCACATGGCAGACTATACAGTGCCTTGTGATGATTCCAGGACTGTGACAACAAATTAATTTATTCTGCGCATTATGCGAATGCTAAGGGATTTTTTTTTTTAATTTGTTACAAATCAAACTTATCATTAATTACAGGACTAATGCATTAAACACATTCACGGCAGCAAGCTACCGACTACACGACTACAGAAATAAAATACATGTATGTATTGGGAAAAGTAGCACGGACAACAACCTTTCGTGTAGCCTTGTTCCTACACCCTTCCAACATTTGGAAGTTGCTTTCATCGTCCATCGTCATATGCGCCACGTCTTACTCACTTCCAGACGATAATTGGAAGATCGTTTGAATTTCACAATAACAATTTACATTGCAGTCGTCTTTCAATCATCCAGACGATGTTTGGAAGATAGTTTGTTGTTTACAACACCAGCCGAAAATGACATGTGCCGTTATGGATGTCATAAACAAAAACAACACTATGCACTTCTGGGAAAGTCGCAGTGCCCACGAAATAAAATTAATAAAATGAAAAGAATCCAAAAAAGAAGTTTTCGACATCATCGAGATTAGTTTTTTTGTCTTTTACTGTGGTCGGTCAGTGGTAAAGTGTGATTTTGTTTTGTTATTGTTGTAGTTTTTTAATTTATAAACTTAATAAATTATATTTAATGAATACAACAACTTTTATTATGTTGAGGATAAAAATTCGACTTCCGGAAGTGACTTATTCAAGTAACGCAGATGTGTCTTCTTGAAGTAACGCAGAAGAGACTTCTTGAAGTTACTACCGGAGGGTACAACTTCTCAATACGGAAGACGCTTCTACGATGAGAAAATGGTATCGCAGAAGATGAGTTTCAACTTCTTAGCGTCACTTCTGGGGCACTTCCGCGATAGAAAATGTTGGCAGGGTATAAACACTTGTATTTTTTTTTGTAGCCGTGTAGTCAGTAGCCTGCTGTCGTGAATGTGTTTAATGCATAATTTGGAAAAATAAGTTACACTTTTAATTTATAGGACTTCAAAGGTCACGTTCGACATCATGAAAATGATCACATAATAAAATGTTAACCACGTAATATATCTATTTATGCAAAAAGAAATTCTAAATAAAAATTACGCAGAGAAATTCGAAATTTTATAAAAAACTATAAAAACTGAGAAAGCCGCATGGCACAGAGGTAAAATTCATTCCAAAATACAAAGGAACCCATTCTTAGCTGCTTCATAAACTGAAAACTTAAGAAAAATTTTGAAAACATATCAATGAAAAAAAGAATGCAATTAATTGTTAGCACACTTCTAGGGGCAACAGCTCAAGATATGCCTCTGCAATAGTTTTAATATAAAAAAAAAAATAAGTGGCGCCCTGAAGTATGCAATTTTAATATTCAAAATTTGTTAGGAAGAAATCTATATGTTGCAAAACCGAAGACAAACCATTTAGAATTTAACAATGGGAATATTTTCAGTTAAGTGAAAATTCTGTAAACGCCCTTAAGACTTTTTTTTATGTGACGTATATGAAAAAATTTTAAGTTCTGCCCAAAATTTATGGCTCTCAGTTTATAGGAAAAATGCATAACGCACCCAAATTATTATATTTCATAACAAAGTTATTCACTACTTCAAAAAAAATTCTGATACACAAATTTTCTTTTCTTGTTTTCCTTTTTTTTGGTAAATATTTAACCTAGAAGTACGCTAATAAAGCCAAACTGGATCTCTTAAAAATGTGTATATATATCTGCATTGACAGGCTGCTGGTGAAATCCAGGCCTTTGGAGTACCATAATATGATCAATCCCTTTGTGATAATGTTAAGTGAGGTTGGCAGGAAAATCTGTTTATAAAACACATTTTGTTTAGATCTCGGGTAAAGCTTTTGTTGGAGATATTCTTCAATTACACTTATATTCAATGCAGCTTTGAAATTAATGTTGATTTCTTTTCTAAAAAAGAATGCTGCATATTTTGCACTTTTCAATAAAAAATGCCAACATTATGGTATTTGGAAATAGTGAATAGATTACACATGAATGTACAATCACTTGCGAAAAATTATTTTTATTTTAAAAATGCGCCCAATTGTAGTTTTTTAGAAAAACAGTGATAAAATGTTACATTTTATTCCGAAAACAAATCACCATAAGCAACAACAAAATCATTACCATAAATTTTATTTAACAAACAAACAAAAACAATTTTAAAGCTCAAATAGTTTTCCTACTTCTAATTTTAATTTTTTTTTATTTCTTAATACAACTGTTTTTAGCGTCTCAATCATGGCAATTTTAAATATTTATATCGAGAGGTTAAAATTCTGTTGACGCTTTTTAAATATTCCATACAAAAAAACGAATACAATTAAAATACGTTTCAAATGTTTTCGTTTTTGCATGTATTTCCACTGCAGCTCCACACTTCTGAATATTTAAAAAGCGTCAACGGAATTTCAACCTCTCGATATAAATATTTGAAATTGCCATGATTGAGGCCATAAAAACAATAATAAAAATAAATAATTCTTCCGAACAAAAATAAAAACGACTAAAAATAGGCTAAAACAACAGCAGTTTCAGTATCACAACATATAAAAAAATAAAAATCTAAAAACAAAACCAAATCAGCAACAATCAAAAGCGAAACTTTTATGATGTTTTCCGTTTTTATTTTGCTGCTACAATTTCATACAACTAAAAACTTAACACATCAATGGCCACAACAAATTTGTGCCATTTTTATTGAAAGATACATGAAAATAAAATTAACAAGCATCGAAATGTTTGGCTATGCCGAGCGAATGCCATGGCATTTGAAAAAAAAAAAGAAATTCGTGTTTTATGATACCATTCATGGTTTATAATCTAAGACTAGGCAGACAGTGGAACATGTGCTAAAACTATATTCCAAGAGAAATTTCAATAAAAAAACTGCAAGTTATTTTGAATGGTTTTGCTATGAAAATTACATTTTAAATTTTATTTTTTAGGTTTCTTTTTTAAATCATCTTTTGTTATAAACTTGATATTTACATATTTAGTTTAGTTTTTACCCAAGAGATTTTTTTATTTCATCAGTCATTTTTCTTACTTCCCCACCCACTGTGCATGTTCGTTTTTTTAATCAATGGGCTTAATAAAATTATAAATGATTTTGTGTGCTGTTCTTTAGTATCATCGATTATATTGCAACCACTTTAGTCTACATAAAATATAAAAACGTGTCCTCATCAACCAAAAACATCAATATATAAACTGTATAATCTACAACCAACGCCCGGCCACCACTTACACATTCATTTTTCTTTTGTCCTTCCCACTGCAAGTAAAATGGAATACCATTTGAATGATTGAAAAGTGTTAAATATTTTTTTTATAAATACAATTCTAGCCGACATTAAAGTATAAAACGTTATGGTCCGGTATTCAAAGGCAGAAAAAACATAATAAAAATCCTGGAAAACAGCAACAAAAACAAATTGATAGAGTTTAGAAATATATATTTATTTCTATGTAAAACAATAGTGCATACTTTAAGGCACAACATGCAATTTTTTTATTCTAAATCTATCAGCTACAAAACAATGCGTTTTATAAATGCATAGAAATAAAATTATTTGAAATACAAAAAGTGTTGTTTATTTTTTGGTGCTTAAAAGCCTAACAACTCTCTAAAATAAAATATTTTTGCCGTTGTATTTATGCCGGCTCTTAAAGCAGTTATTTTGCAGTAATTTAATTTATGCTTTAGCTGTTTATACTTGTATTGAATTTTCGTGTTCAGTAATTTATGCTACTATTTAAATGGATTAAAAATATCAATAGCAATTTGGAAGCTTTAATAATTTTTTAGCCAAAGTCAACAGGATTTAAAATTTTATTTTTGTGAATTATCAGTTTATTTTAAATCAAATTTAATATTTATCATCCCAATTGTAATTTTATTAAAAGCTGAATTTTAAATAGAAAAAAAGAACAGTTCAACATTTCTAATAGAGAGTATAATGTTTTATATTAAAGCTGGAAGTAGCAATAAGAACTTACAGTACTTTCTTAGAGAAATTTTTAAAATAAGTAGTCCACAACAGCTACCATAACAAGTATCGCTATTGTGGATAATAAGACGCAAATTAATGCAAAAAAAAAATATATGTTAAATTCTTCTGGTTTCTTGACCTCTTTTTAATTATTATTGTATTCTGATATTTTTGATCTTAAAGTCTCTTTATTTTAATTTAATTTTTAATTTCAATATTGCGTCACTCCTTTGTGTGACTTCTTCAGGAAATTAATTATTTTATTTAATATGAAAAAATAGTTTGTTTTAATATCAGAATACAATAATAAAAAAATATGTCTATACAAATTTTCGAACTCCCTCCTCAATACGATTCCTCAGATCTTAAACTATTTCTATGCCAAATTTCATCTAAACCGGTTCAGCGGTTTAAGCATGAAAAGACAGACAGAGGTACTTACATATTTATTATGTTTTTAAGGAAAGAACAGCAAGTTATTGAAAAAAGTGCAAGTCATTATGAAAAATGCAAGTCATTGTAAAAAGTGCAAGTCACCATTAAAAGTGCAAGTCATCATAAAAAATTCAAGTCATTATGAAAAGTGCAAGTCATCATAAAAAGTGTAAGTAATTAAAAAAAGTGCAAGTCATTATAAAAAGTGCAAGTCATTGTAAAAAATGCAAGTCATCATAAAAAGTGCAAGTCACCATAAAAAGTGTAAATAATTAAAAAAAGTGCAAGTCATCATAAAAAATGCAAGTCATCATAAAAAACGCAAGTCATCATAAAAAAATTTAAGTCATCATAAAAAGTGCAAGTCATCATAAAAAATGCAAGTCATTATAAAAAGTGCAAGTCACCATAAAAAGTGTAAATAATTAAAAAAAGTGCAAGTCATTATAAAAAGTGCGAGTCATTGTGAAAAATGCAAGTCATCATAAAAAGTGCAAGTCATCATAAAAAGTGCAAGTCATCATAAAAAATGCAAGTCATTATGAAAAGTGCAAGTCACCATAAAAAGTGTAAGTAATTAAACAAAGTGCAAGTCATTATAAAAAGTGCGAGTCATTGTGAAAAATGCAAGTCATCATAAAAAGAGCAAGTTATCATAAAAACTGCAAGTCATCATAAAAAATGCAAGTCATCATAAAAAATGCAAGTCATCATAAAAAGCGCAAGTCATCATAAAAAATTCAAGTCATCATAAAAAGTGCAAGTCATCATAAAAAATGCAAGTCATTATAAAAAGTGCAAGTCACCATAAAAAGTGTGAATAATTAAAAAAAGTGCAAGTCATTATAAAAAGTGCGAGTCATTGTGAAAAATGCAAGTCATCATAAAAAGTGCAAGTCATCATAAAAAATGCAAGTCATCATAAAAAATGCATGTCATCATAAAAAGTGCAAGTCATTATAAAAAGTGCAAGCCATCATAAAAAGTGCAAGTCATTATAAAAAGTGCAAGTCATCATAAAAAGTGTAAGTCATTATAAAGTCATTGCCAAAAGAAAAAAAATACATTGTTTAGTCCACTGTACCGATGTTTAAAATGTTCCTAGTTGTCAGTTTAAGAAGTTCATAGAAAATTTCGACCACCCTTTACCACTTAATAGGATCGTTTCCAAAAACGAAAACCACCCTCATGTTATTCTTAGGATCTCAAAATATTTCGATGCCAAATTTCATTTAAAACGGTTCTTTAAAAAAAATATTAATAATAATAAAAACAACAAAAATTAAAATAAAAAAATAACAGAGAATTAAAAATCTTTTCTAAAATGCTATACAACTTCCAGCATCCTGTCAAAAAACATCCCACAAAACAAAACGTTTAATTGTAAAGAGCATTTTTGCTGTACCATGAAGAACCTCTCACATACACATACAAACGCACATAAAAATATGCAATAGCACTATTGCTTTCATAATTAATATTTAAATAGGGTGATCAGAGCACTTAAGCAAACCTTAAAGACAATTCCTAGCGTTAGCGGTGTCTACATTTAGGCTATTAAAATCAAGCCACTAACCTGCAAATAAAAAGAGCTCAAAAGCATCGTAATTTATTTAAAAGTAGGAGAACACTAATACAAGCGCGCATTGCGACACAAACGTGTACAACATAAACGTTTGAAGAATATGAGTTTATAGAGGCAATAAACCAAGACAAAACGCCATTAAATTCTACTCTCAACTAAAAACAGCTACAGGAAGATTTTCTTAAAACGCCCATATAATGAACAACATCATCGTCTCCATAATCGTTATTTGCTAAAACTAAATCATTGTTTAAGCAAAGTTATCACCATGATTGTCAGCATCATCATCAACTTTACTATCGCCACAGTTAAATTCAAGCAAACAACAATTTTATCACAATTACCACAATACAACACACCGGCACCGGCACCCCCTCTGCTGCTCACTATCGCTATCACTACAACTGCCATCAACCACTTCCATTATCATTAAAAACCACTGTCACTTTGGCATAACAACAATATCAGCCCCACCATTATATTTATGCTTACAAACATCAAACAGCAAGACATCAAGTTTCATGGCATCGCAGCACAAGTCCTTTTTCTTTTAGGTCATCAATTTACTATCTGAGACTTTTCAGCTGATACACACAAGTCTTTAACACGATGAAATATAAGTTAAAAGGCAAAAACCTTTTACTCGTTAAACTTGTTTTATTAACAATCTTTAACTTGGCCCCCACTAGTGTATGGCAAGGACGTGAAAGGACATATGAACAAATATGTGTTGTGTGCTTTAAACGTGTTTTAATTTTGTTTGTCGAGATAAAAAAGTATTTAGCTGTTGTTTAATAGTATGAAGAGGGTATAAGGCTTAGTTTTTACTGCGCCCCTATACATTTTCATATTTGCTGGCAACACAACACTACGAAAAGAGAGAAATAATTAAATATATTGAGTCAAAATTTTTATTAAAGTCTGATATACGATATAACAGAATTTCGACAAATTCTATATCACATTTGCCCGATATCGCAAAAATAAAATAATCTACTGCAAAGGACCCGCCTTCTCTTCAGAGACAGTTTTACTGAATCACACTTAATGCAACTTCAATATGAAGAAATGATTTTTATTTTAATTTAATTTGCCAGTTATTAACGATATAATGAGCGCTAAATAGCTAAATGATTTCTGTTCCTTACCAGGAAATACTTACAAAAAAGTAAACAGCTGCTGGCACAGGATATTTCTTTATTAAACCCTATAAAAAACACAGCAGGCAAAATACTATTTCGTGCACATACTTTTGCCAACAAATGGCTTTTATTTTACTCATGTAACTAATCCTGTTGTGTTTGTGTAATTTTGTGTTAGCCTTTCAACAAACTTAATGCAAAAAAAAAAGGTTTTATAAAACATTCTAGTTTTTTTTTTCTGGGTTAATAGTTTTGTAGCTTTAATTGTTTGACAAATGCGTGTGGTTATTAAAAGCCAGGCTAATATTGGCTAAATGAAAACCGTTGACAATGAGCTAAACGACCAGCAACAAGAAGAAAAGTATATTTAACAGACCCGTAACTGAACAGCTGGTGTTTATGGCTGCTTAAACATTGAAAATCTATAAAGGAAAGAAAAAAAAATATTGAAGAAAAATGAACTACGGACTAAGAGAGTCATGGGCAAATGAAAGACTGTAGTTAATATTACTTTTCTTTTCCTTAACTAAATAACAGTTAGTAACAGGTGCTAAAGGCCTGCCGAACTAAGGGGAAAAGCTTTAGATGAACATCTTCAGCCAGTGCCTTTTTGTAAACTTCTGTATGACTGGGTTTGCTGTTAAGAAGGTGCGGCACAATCAAATCAGTTTTAAAGAATATTAAACCGTTGAATCCAGTCACAATTTTGCACACTTGCTAAGTATAGACGACAATGGATTATAATTTAAGTGCCATTTTGCAAGTTATGACAAGCTTAGAATCGTAAAGCAGGAAACGGGCATGAGAATTGTAAAGAGAGAATTCGGTTACTCTTTGATGTCTCTCACTCTCCTAGATGAATTCTTATTTTTTTCACCCGCTTTAGTACATGATTGTATTAGTTTGTGTTGAACTCTTTAAGTGGCAAACGTATGGCTCTGGTAATTAAACAGTAACTACGACGGTTTGCACTTTCATGTACAAAATATCGTATGACAGAACGGTCCCTTAATTGGTTTGGAACCAAAAATTTGGCATAGAGGAAAAAGTACAAAAAAAAAATAATTATAATAAATAAATAAAAGGGCTGCTACATGCTCCACCTCTTTTTTTCTGTACCCTCATAACTATTCGTAGCAGTCATACCAGTACTAAATATTTTTCAAGTCAATTGAGTGTCTCTCATATGAAATTGTGTGCTGAAAAGATGACGCCGTCAAGTTCATGAGCAACACATATTAAAATGTTTCACTCCTAAAAGTAGGCAACGTTAAAGTGCATGTTTTAGTAATTATATACGTGGTCGCAAGAACACGCATTCTGCGAAAAAGGTGAAATAGCATCAGAATTAAAAACAATAAGTCCCGGTTTACACTATGCAACTTTTGTTGCAGCAATTCTTATTTTGTGTATAAGTCCTGAAATAGGAATATATACCATTTGTATTCCTTTCTCGCTCTTCTTCCTCACTAAATATCAAGAATTGCTGCGACAAAAATTGCATAGTGTAGACCGGGACTAAGTGTTGCTTTTTACGTAGACCATATTGTGCTCCAAGGAGAAAGTGCTGAGTTTAACGAGTCCTAAAATATTCATCCTCATAACGATTTTTGTAATCTTGACAAAATCGATAGTGTAAAACATGAATTGCCATATGTTTTAAATTAAATAGTTTTATTTGTATAACGAGTACGACAATCGAAATAGGGACCGTTGTCTTGTGACTAAATTTATCAGGCTATTTTGGTACCATATTTACAGTCATAATAATCATTTGAAATATAAAATCTATTGATATTAAAAAATAATCACAATAAATAATTTTCTTTAAATTTTCGACTTCTCAATACCCTGCAGGAGATCGAACTAGTATCAAATTAGTATTGCACTAGTACAAAAATCACCAGTACTAGTTCCCAACTGTGAACTTTCCTATACCATGTTCATGCACAAATTAACATCGAGTGTGTTTGGAAAATTACTAGTACAATTGGTACTACATGGAAACTAGGGGGATACTAGTACTATTAGTAGTAGATGAGTACTAGTATAATTTCTTCTAGTCGGATACTAGTATAATCAGATCGGCATTAAGAACTGGTTCATACATAAAAAAAATTCCTAAATTTATTGGTTTTTTAAACTCTATGAAATTTGTTAAGTCTTTGTCTTCACAAGCAATTTTTGGTTCATCAATTCTTAGTTTATAAGAGGAAATGGAAAGTTCCTCTTATTTAGATTTTAAAATGTCACTTGTTTAACACACAAAAAAAGAAACTGCGGCTTAATTACATAAATTATCGAATAAATAAACTGATATGCAGATGGGAAAGTCTTCTAATACTATTCTTTGTTTCAAATTTGAGTTTGTTTAAAATTTTAACAATTAAAAATAATATAAATGAAAATGAGAATTCGCAATTCGCTTTAAAACATTATCAAATAGTAATATGAAATTCTACAAGTCAAATCAGTCTACAAATGAACTACTTGAAGTACTAGAACTTTTCTATATATGTCTAATCACCTTTTGAACTAGTGCTATACTAGTAATCGTACCAGTAGCTTAAAGACAATTAACGCTTATCCTCCTGGAGGGTATATATATATTTTTTCTTTCCCCTGGCACACCTGAAAAAATAGCGAATAAAAATATCTTATTTCTTTTCTAATAAATCATATTCTATGCCATTGTTTCAATTAATTAGCCATATTTTGAGGTATACTTTTAGGTGAAAAATAAATTTGATTTTTAACGTTTTAATTGAAATTTACAACAGTATTAATTTGACGGCTTTATTCCTCCTTGCAAACATTTATTTAATATATTTCATATAAATTTAACCACAACAAAGTTTTCCCAATGAACGCCTATTTTTCAGCCAAATAACATATTTGTTGTTGCTAAATATTACAATAAAATATATTTGTGCATAACACTTATTTATATATTTATATGTAGCATATAAATAAGTGTGTATGCATGTGTATGTTTAGAATATAAAACAGATATTTCCTATTAATTTAAAATATAAACCGCACCTTTCATGGCAACGCGCAATAACAATTTATCAAACCATTATAATAAAAACGGTTTATTAATAATGGTAACTAAACCGCAAACAAGCGAAACAGAAAAATTAAAAAAAAAAAAATTAAAATGAAAATTAATATGGCTTTAAATGTGAAGAGAACAGAGAAAAATTTGTTAGCAGAACAGGTAAGTTTTTGTATGCTACGAAAAAAGAACAAAATTGGTGGAGGGTTGTAAGCAGGACTTATGAAGAATTAAAAAAAGTTTATTTTGTGGTCAGCTATTTTTTTTCTTTGTTTTCAGGAAAAATTTTTAAGGAGAATCGATATGCTGCTTGGTTACCTCGCTGTGGTATCTAAGCCAAGAAAGCCTCGTTATTTTCTGTAGCCAGTTTCATGTAAAAATTTTAAGAATTCAAAGCCATTTCGTACGGAATTCAAAACCATATCGTAAAGGAGGGCATCCAAAAGTTACTTGGCTTTCTAAAGAGTGTTTTTTATATGGAATTTTTTATTAAATGAAGCACAACCAATTTGAAAGAATGGCAAAAATTAGCGTTTCTAGCAAATTGAATGGCATTTAACATTTAAATCTAATTTTTGGTATAAGGACTATATAATATAAAAAATAAAGGGTGTTTTTTATGAAGTTTTTTTTTTCTATACAATTCACTCTGTTATCTGACAGCTGTTTTGACAGTTTAAAGTGTCGTCTCTACTCAGTATTGTTTGGAAAGTCATCATGAACAGGTTAACTCTAGAACAACGCTTCCAAATCGTGGAAATTTATTTTTAAAAACAGTGTTCAATTAAAAATGTTTATCCGCTTTTTTACTCTTCAGTGATGAGGCGCATTTTTGGTTGAATGGATATGTCGACAAGCAAAATTGCCGTATTTGGAGCAAAGATAATCCACACGCCGTTCAAGAATTACCAATGCATCCCGATAAATGTACTGTTTGGTGCGGTCTATGGGCTGGTGGAATCATCGGTCCTTATTTCTTTAAAAATGAGGAAGGACGACGCGTTACCGTGAATGGAAATCGATACAGAATCATGATCAATGAATTTTTGGTGCCAAAACTTCAAGATATGGATGTAAACGAAATGTGGTTTCAACAGGATGGTGCCACTTGTCATACTGCGGGCGAAACAATGGACTTATTGAAAGAACATTTCAACGACAACATTATTTCGAGAAATGGACCGGTGAATTGGCCTCCGCGTTCGTGTGATTTGACGCCACTCGATTATTTTTCGTGGGGATACCTGAAATCAGTGGTTTACGTGGATAAACCAGCATGGATTGACGCTTTGGAAACCAGTATTCAACGTGTCATTGCTGAAATACGCCCTCAAATGCTTGAAAAGGTGGTCGAAAATTGGACCTCCAGAATGACCTTCGTGCAAAATAGTCCTGGTGGCCATATGCCCGAAATTATATTTAAATGTTAAAGGACAAGAAATTATCTACCAAATAAAAAATTTTTTTGGCCATTTCATAATTTGTGCATGTGTTTTATTTAAATTTCAAATCAGCAAGCTCTTATAAAAACACCCTTTATAATGCTGCAAGTGACATTTGATTAAAACTGTAAAATGTGTAGCTTAATTCAGAATATTTCAAACCACGTCAACTTTAATGCTGTACAGAAATTTGGTTCTTTTTAGTAAAAAATTATTTGACTTTATTTTTCACGAGCTCATTTAGGGCATGTTGCAAAGACTGTTGCTCATGTGTGCAGCATATTTAATAGGTAAATATGATTTATTTTTCTTACGAAAAAACGAAATATTTCTTTTGGCATTTTTTTTTATTAAATAGCATTTTATAAATGAAGTCAATCTCAATGTCAGTTTGATAAAACACACTTCAATGAAATGTTGCTCAAAAGTGAGCATAAATGCCGCTGTAACCTGCCTCAACTTCTTATTAAATTTTTATTTTGAGTTTAGCGGAAATAAAAATTACATAACGATTTCCTTAAAATGCACTATGTGAAATTAAGCTTAAATCCGCTTCCAGGCTCGTAAAATTAAAATAGTAAAAATAAAAGAGAAATTATGACAACTTAAACAGGATAAGAAAAATCTGGATGCTAGCCAGAAACCATGACACCGAAAATGTGTAAAAATTAAAAAATCCAGTAGAGAAAAATATTTCTATGGAAATAAAAAATCAATTGAAATTCTGTACTTTTACTGGAAAATAACAAGAAACGCAAGAACAAAATCACAGACATTGACAGGAAGAGATAAACACACCAGAGGACGGCTGTAAATCTTGTGAGATGAATAGACAATTTAATACGTATTCTTAAGCATGCGGCTACGGGCTGGTCGAGTTTTTTGTGATTTAATTTTTTTATAATTTTCATTTTCACTGAAATTGTAATTGTCTAAATGATATTCAATGCCCGTCAGCATATTGTAAAACTTGTTGTAAAAGTGTAAATGCAATAAAATGCACGATTCGTATTTAATTACGGTTGCAAAAAAGAAAATTTTAAAGTCATTAAATTAAATTATGATACAGTTTTCGCAGAGGTGGAATAGATTAAGGATAAAGGACATTGCATTATTTATTTGCATTATTTATTTGAAAGTGATTTAAAGTTTATATGACAGTGATAAAAATTCCTTTAGCAGCATCCTGCAAGATGCGATAAAATTATTATCAGAAGTTGTGATAATCCTGCATAAATAATTATTTTTATTCTTTCTGATTGCCGATTTTACAGGTAAATTTTTTTTTATCTTGGACTAGCACTCAGGGGATTACCCCTATATATGCAATGCATTGCGCCGGAACTGAAAACGAGGGGATAGTATTGAGGGGACAGTTGAAGAAAGATGAGGAGATAGAGAATTTTTTGTAGCTACTTCAACCTTTTTTATTTCGCCGGCTAAATTTTGCTTCAGAACCGACGAAGGAGGGTGCTGTTAGTCTGGTTTTTAGTATATGATCGTGTCAGTCGCTGCCAATTATGTTCAGTGACCAGTGACTATGACTTCATCATTGAAACAGGCTGGCAACAACTAACACAATCAAGCACTAATGCTGATCAGAACAATTCGACATAAAATTCATGACTCAGCGCGGGCTCGAACTCACGACCCTCCGCTTCATAGTCTCGTGTTCTACTACTTCAGCCAACAGCACCCAAATTAAAGACTTATTTACATAAATCGGATGGGGGAAAGGAATACGAGAATTATAATTACAATACAACACCGAAAAACTTGAAATTTTACATTAATTATATTATTTGTTTATTTATTATTTATTCAATATATAAAATTCAATATATAACTTTAATATATAATTTCTAGTTAATTGAAGAATTTCTGCAGGAGTCAGCAACAATAGCATAACATTTTGAAACTGCTTTTACACAATCGATTATAAGTAAATGAAACTCTATAGGTCAAATTTGCAACAGAATGCTGGCATCCGAATATATGTTTTCCTTTTTGCATTCCATAATACCTTTTTAATTCACTTCTCCCTAATTATTTTCACAAGTGCTTTAGGAATTTCTATTATTTCCTTGCATTCGATTTTACTTTCACATTTTTACATCAAACTATTTCATTGTCTGTTAGATCTACAAGTAGTTTTAAAAACAAGAATTTTTCTCATTTTGATTGCTCAAAACTTTTAACGAGATGACAAGAAACTAAATACCATAAGAGTTAAGCTCACAACTGTTTAAATAATGAGCTCTTAACGCCTGGTTGTATGCTATAGATTTTATGTACCATAAATTCTATGGTATATAAAATCTATGGCATAGAATATACTGAAATTTTCTTTTTCTCTATATGGGTTTTTTAATACAAATAATTGTCACTTTACTTATTTTATGATGACAATTTTCCTTTCTTAATTTTTAAATAATCGTTCCTTTTTTTCTCTCTCCCAGTATTACGTTTCTTTCATACTTTTCATCTTTATCAGCTAACAAGTGTTAAAAATATAAAAATATAAAAAGTAAAATGCCAGAACGTTTTGGAGCAAACAAAAAACAAACTAAAACAGCTGTCAACTGTCGGAGAAAATGTGACAGCTAAATAGATTTTTGCTGGAAATGCATTAACGAAATATAACTTAAAAACACAAAGTTTTTTTTGGCAAACTAACAGCAACTAAGAAAAATATAGCATACTTATAGGCTATTGAGAGCTGAGAGTACATATTGTGTTATTATTAAAAAAAGGGGACGTAAAATAAGCAGAAAAAGTAATAAGAAGATATAATTTCCTATTCAGACCAGCAATATTTGTTGCAGAAATTCTTGAGGTTGTTAATGAGAAGGGTGAAACGATTGTGTGGCGGTACTTCATATGCTTTGAAACTCGCATTTAATTATTTTCCTGAAGAAGTCACACAAAGGAGTGACGAAATATTGAAATTAAAATTTAAATTAAAATAAAGAGACCTTAAGCTTAAAAATATCAGAATAAAATAATAATTAAAAAGAAGCCAAGAAACCAGAAGAATTTAGCGTTTTATTTTATTTTATAAAAAACAAAAAATATTACTGTTTTGAAATTTTTATATGACATTTTGTTGTCACAATACTATTTTAAATGAAATTTATTTGTTGTTGGTCAAGCAATGTCTATATGCATTTCATTGGTCTGCTGATGATTTGGTAAAGCACCAACGAAATGCACATAGACATTGCACGACCACCAATAAATATATTTCATTCAAAAAATATTACGAAATTATTTGGAGTGGTTAAAAGAACTTTTGGTCCCACTGTGCATCATATTGTATTATGCTGTTACATAAATGAATATGTTCTTTTTGTCTTGCCATCACTTATGAAATATTGCTTGTAGCTGCCTATTTTCTTTAATTGTTTTTCCCTTTTGTTAATCATAAAACTTTTTCTTATTGTGTTCAACCAACTTCAAACATCTTATGAGAACAATCACTTGTACACCAACAATCTCGTTTAAAAGTTTCTTTTAGCTTTTCTCTTCTTATTTAATATTTTTTTTTTTATTTATTTATTTTTTTTTGCTACAGATTTTTCGCAACATATTTATTGCAATAACGTTATTTCTTTTGTTTTCTTCTTGGCGACCTTTCCTTCCCCTTTCGCACTCGGTTGAGTGCATAATTGCATTAATAATTGTTGTAAGGCGTCTTTTATTCCACTTTACAACATTTATGTTGCATGCCACATATGGGTACATTTTAATCATTAAAACAAAACATGGCCACACAAAAGTAATTTTCTTGTACATTTTTAACTTGTTCGTGCAATTAACAACAAGAGAAGTATGTGCAAGTGTGATCAAAGAATATAGATGATTGAGTGTGAGAAACATTAACAAAAATAATTTACAATTAAAAAAAAAAAAATTAAAAACAACGGCACTGGATGCAAACACTATATA
The DNA here is from genome assembly GCA_951800035.1 of Linnaemya tessellans. NCBI lineage: Eukaryota > Metazoa > Arthropoda > Insecta > Diptera > Tachinidae > Linnaemya > Linnaemya tessellans. The sequence goes on from OX637533.1 coordinate 5,661,071, forward strand.
AAAGAAGAGTCGTAAAGTGTGTAGCTGAATTAGAAACGGTTTATTAAAGTTTTCTGCTTTGCAGGATCGTGAGTGAACAAGAGTTGTACGACCAGTTACATGAGTGCCTGTTTGTGGAAGAAAGAAAACAAAAAAGTACCTTTAAAGGCGCTATAGTGAACAACTAAAAGAACGTTTTGTGTTTTATTTTAAAAGTTGGTGTAACAGACCAGGTATGGCTTGCAATCGCCCTTGTTTTTAAATGATTCAATTGAATTTTGAATTGCATCGTGTATTCGGTGCTTGAGTTCACTGGAAATTGAACCAAACTTTTATGCTTATCTTCATCGATAAGACTAATTTCCGTCGGAATGGGTTCTTAAATAAGCAGAATTTAAATTCTTCTGGTTTCTTGACCTCTTTTTAATTATTATTGTATTCTGATATTTTTAAGCTTAAGGTCTCTTTATTTTAGTTTAATTTTTAATTTCAATATTTCGTCACTCCTTTGTGTGACTTCTTCAGGAAATTAATTAAGACCTTAAGCTTAAAAATATCAGAATACAATAAGCAGAATTTAGTTTTTTTATAAAAAATTCTTGTACTTCATTAAGTGCGAAAAAAATCACGGTTTAGTGCGTTTTAAATGCTGAAGGGTTATGGTGCCATTTGCCTGTAAATTCGAAAACGGTGGCAATTTTGAATGACAAAATGGGTGCTGTTGGCTGAAGTAGTAGAACACTACACTATGAAGCGGAGGGTCCTGAGTTCAACCCCACGATGAGTCATGAAATATTGTGTTAAATACTTCTGATCAGCATTAGTGCGTGGTTGTGTTAGTTGTTGCCAGCCTGTTTCTGTCAATGAACATAATTGGCAGCAACTGACACTATCATGTACTAAAAGCCGAGTAACAGCACCCTCCTTCGTCGGTTCTGTAGTAAAAAATTTGCCTACTTCGTCGGCATTAAGGTTGAAATAGCTACAAAAAATTCTCTAACTTCTCCTCTTTCTTCATCTGTCCCCTTAGTATTATCCTCTCCTTTCTACTTCCGGCACAATGCACTGCATATGTAGGGGTCATCCCGTGAGTGCTGGTCCAAGATAAAAATAAATAAAAATAACAGCCAAATGATTTCTATCTTCTTTATACCTCATGACATTATAAATCGTTTAAAGGATAATTGTTTCTAGCAGGGACCGTAACTGTTATGACTTTTATCAAAAAAATCAAGAAATAAGAGTTATTTTTGATTTTTATATTTTTAGATAGAAAATAAGAGTTATTTTTGATTTTTATTTTTTTAAATGAAAAATAAGAGTTATCTTTGATTTTTATTTTTTTAAATGAAAAATAAAAGTTATTTTTGATTTTTATATTTTTAAATGAAAAATAAAAGTTATATTTGATTTTTATATTTTTATATCAATAATAAAAGTTATTTTTGATTTTTATATTTTTATATCAATAATAAAAATCAATTCAAAATTCGTGACATAGGTAATATGTTTATTAATCTTTGTTACGTATTAAAGTAAAAATAAAGTACACAGTTATAATAACAACAAAATGTGTGTAACAAAGTTTCTAAATTACGCTGTGCATTGCCCTTGAACTTGAAATAATGCTATTATTTGTTCTTTCATTTTTGTTGTTGTTATTTGAATGAAGCAGCATAATATAATACATACGGCATCAACAAATAAATAAGAGTTTTGAATTGATTTTTATTATTGATATAAAAATATAAAAATCAAAAATAACTTTTACTTTTCATTTAAAAATATAAAAATCAAAAATAACTTTTATTTTTCATTTAAAAAAATAAAAATCAAAAATAACTCTTATATTTCATTTAAAAAAATAAAAATCAAAAATAACTCTTATTTTTCATTTAAAAAAATAAAAATCAAAAATAACTCTTATTTTTGATTGTTAAAATAAAAATCAGAAATTTAAAAATCATGCAATATGTTGGATGCATTTCGCCTAAAAATCATGATGGTGTAATTAAAAGTTTTCTACGATGTTCATTTATGTATGATTTATTTCTTCAAAAATTGAAAAATAACTCTTATTTCCGGTCCCTGGTTTCTAGCAAGATGGCATTTTATAACAAAAGCATTTGAAACCATCACTTCTTTAAGGCAAATGTTTGATGACCGATTTATATCAAGAAATGGAGCTGCAAACGGATCACCTCGTTCGTATGATTTGACACGCTTGGACTAATTTTTGTGGGGGTACATCAAATCTCTACTCTGCTACAACGACTTATCACGTAATATGCGGCAATGCTTTGAAAAAATAAAAGCAGATCATGATCAAAAAAGTAAAGCCAAATTGGGTGTGGGTGTTTGTAGAGCGCAGGTATGGAGGCCGTATCCAAAAATTATTTTGAAACTCTAAAAATATCATGGAATTTATGAGATAATAAAGCGGACATTTTTTTTATAACATTGAAATTGATGTTTTATTTTTAAAACAAGATCCATGTCTTTAGAAAAAATACCCTTTATATATATTTAAAAAAAAATATTATATTTGGAAGGTGGCTCTCGTAATTGTAGGATTTAGAGCCACGTTTGAAAGGAAACCAATTTTTTCCTCTTCAGTCCTGTTTTCTTACAATGTGGCACATACCGAAAAGAGGTACTGAATTAGTACATTTTAATATTAGTACCAGTGATAAGTAAAAAGTACTTTTCTTTCCTCATACAAATGTCCATCGTTCAATGAAGAGTACGATAAAAAAAAGTCTGCCACAAATAAATGCATTCTTTTTTTTTTGTTGCATTGTTCATGCATTATTTTTTCTATATATTTTTTTGTTTAAAGTGTGTCTAAAACATAAAAAAACGGAAGTTGAAAGGAAAGTGAATAATAAAAAAAAAACGGAATTATAGAAAAATGACTGCGCAACGGAAGTGCAGTGTACAAGAAAAGCTACCACGAGTGTGTTAGTTACTCTGGATGAGTTGTTGTAGACGGAAGAGTTGTTGTATGCACTGTCTTAGGGGTAAACAATGTACATGGTTGGGATAATTTTTCACAACTGTTTGTAGTTGTTGTTTTTTTTTGTTTCAAACACACCAACATGTTTAGTAGTTTTTCATTGTCGTCATCAACATCGTCATGGCCTTAGTAGCCATCAGCGTGTTACTACCCATCAACAATTTTATCATCATCATCATCATCATCAGCAGCAGCAGCAGGAGGATGATCACGATATAATTCATTGTTTTGTTGTGTGTGTAATGTTCATTTATTTTTTTCTGTTGTTGTTTACTCTTTGTCTTTTCACTTTTGTCTTGATTTTTTATTGTGGCTGTTTTTTTTTTGTCTCCTCTTCTGTTGCCTTCTTTAATCAAACATAAAACATGTAATGCTGTGTATGAGCAAATATATATTTTGCAGATTCTCATTCTGACAGACTGGCTGGCTGGCTAACTGGTTGGTTGGCATGTCGAAGCTGCTCGTACATTTCGCTTGTTTTGTTTTTTCTTCTTTTTTTGTTAACCATTTTGTCTTGCGGTTTTGTGTTCATGTTCTTGTTGGCATTTCTTTTGTTTTTTGTTTTTTTTTTAATTTCATCTTAAATATACTCTTGTGGTTTTTTGCCAGAGGTTTATTATGGCGTTCAAATGTTGGCTTAAGCAAACGAAAGTTTGTAATTACAAAAACCCAAATACACAACGAAATATGAAAATATTAATTAACCAGTTTTTTTGTGGTAGTTTTATGAAATCTAAAGCGTAAATATTTTACGCAAAATGTTTTTTGTTTTAGTATTTAAACACTGCAACGTCAAGGTTATTAACATATTATTTAAAATATTTCAACATTTAGCAGAGATCAACCGCATGGAATCAAAGTTTTAATAAAGCAAAGGCAAATGCTGCAAGTTTAAAAGATTGTCAAATACAAAGGAAGTTGTTACCACAATGTTTTTGGATGTCATTTGGTTGGCGTCTGCTGAATATTAGAAAAAAAAGATGTGTGGTGCCGTGGGATACCGGATAGGAACGAAGTTCCTTATTATAAAAATATTAATTTTAAGTTCTATTGGAGGTATAAAGAAAATAATTATTCGGGTATACATTTTTTATTTCCTTTTTTTTCGCCTACCAACGAAAATACAGAATCAATTTTGTTCCCAAACGAAATTGAATTCTGTCATGGCACGGCTGCGTATGATTAATATTTTGTATGTTTGTATGGAATCGTATTACTCATACGTCTTAAACATTGATTTAGAAACAAAATATCTTACGTTACGGACGTTTTCTTCCCGGTTAGGAGGGTACCCCTCCGTATCACCCATAAGGAACAACTTCGTTATAATAAAAAATTTAAAACTGATAAGTGCTAAAATTCATATCAAGTTATTTGTATTAAATTATTTTAATTTACTATAGTAACTGAATATTATCAAATAAGCAGCTACCATATGCTGTCACTCGCTGCCTATTTTTAGGCGCTTTTTTTACCTAGTTGCTATTGCACCCACTTCTGGCTACAGTTTTTGGCACATTCTGTTATTTCTTTTCCATTTTGTTTTTCAGAAACTTTATAACCTATAAATTCTATATTTTTTTATTCATAAAATAAAAACCATAAAATATTTTATGTCTTCCTTTTGAGTAGTTGTTTTTTTCTTTCTGCATCTTCTCAAACAAGAATGTATTCATTCCTATACACCACCTTATTACCCATATCTGGCTGCTTCATAACTTTAAGTCTGATAAATGACAGTCTGTTTGTCTAACATATTGTTTTCTTTTATGGCTTTTACAATGTACACATATTGTACTGATATAGAGTATATAAATAAGTATGCAGTCTTATGTTATCTCTCAGGTATATTACCACCTATAACTTTAACAAATTCAAACCTTTTCTTCTTCATTTGCCTGCCGGTAAAAATATGGTAAAAAAAAACATAACTTTTCTCATAAATCTCAAGTTAGTTTTGTTTGTATTTAAGCCATAAAACATATAATGCAGACATATTTTTTTTTTCACAGAATTATTTTTTTTCTGTTACCATCTCGTTAAGTTGAGCATTTTTGTTTGCCTATCTGACTGCAGCGAAGAAGTCTTGTCTACAGTATTTCTTATTCAAACATCTTATTTTTTGTTTTGTTTTATTATCTCGGCTTTGTGTTTATTTCTTGAATGTATTATTTTATAAATGAAATATTTGCATTATTAACCTTTTTCTGTTATTGTTTATGAAGTGAAATACAATTTATGTATGAGTTATTTTTTTTGTTATTTCTTGCAAAAAACATGTAATTATAGAACTGTAGCAGATATTGTTGTATGCCTTTTTTGCTGTTGTCTGGGTTGCAGCAGTATCCGATAACAACAACTATTTGCCAGTAGATGATACTTATTTGTACAGGACCATTTGTATCAAGGTTATACAGAAAAGTATATTTTCTTTTTATATTAAGTTTAATTGAGAAGAGAGTATATTTTGAAGAATAAATAATTTAGTCAATATGTTGCTTTTATCATTTAATGTAATTTAGATATTGACCTTATCGTTATTTTAATAAATTGTTATATTTTAGCCGGCATCAGTATGTCAGAAAATTAATATATTTTTGAAAAGGTAGTTTTCGAATTATTGAAATTATTTTTAAAAATGCTGACATGCAAAAGGGTGTAACTAACAAAAGTAAAATTTTACAGGAGAAGCAAAAAACTTTCTACATTGAAAACCAATAACAGTTTACGCCCTTTTCGTTTTTTGTTGTAATAAAAGTGCAATTTTTGATCGTAAAAGTGTAAAATTTTGTCAAGGCATGTAGTTTTATGACATTCATAATAATCAATTCAAAAGTCGATTTTGCAATTTTTGTTAGTTACGCCCTTTTGCATTTCAGCTAACGATATATCCTTTTTAATATAAGTATTTAATATTTTACGTTTTGATCAGTTTTGTAGATGCAATTTAGCAAATTTTATCAGTTTCTGCATTTTTTATGAATTTTAAAGAAAATATAAACGTTATTTTCGGAAGATTTATTGTAATTTTATTTAGGCAATCACAACAATTCAAAATATTAAAGCAAACTCTTTTGCAGTTTAATTATTTATTTTGTTGTAGGAAAGCAGCCGTAACATGGTGCGTATACTTGTTGTGAGAAATTAACCTATTGGGCTCTAGAGGTAAATAAATTACTCATACGCTCTTAAGTCCAAAAAAATATGTTCGGTATACAGTCGACTCCGCTTTATTGGAAATAGCCACAACCCAATTTTTTTCAATTATCCGATTTTTTCTCTAAAACGTAGTTCGGATTACTGAAATTTGTTACAATTAAGCGTATTGCTTAAAATCAGTAAAACAATATTTTTAATATCAAATCTGTATTTTTTTACGTCAATTTAACGTAAAATTTTTATTAAAAAAAAAAAATTCTTTATAGAATTATTCTTAACACTTTCCTTTACAATGGAAGTGTGCTGAAATTATAATGGTTTTAAAACCAAGCAAGCCAGAAAATATAATGACGTCGTACAGACCTATTAGCTTATTGCCTGTTTTGTCAAAAGTTTTTGAAAAATTATTTCTCAAACGTTTAAACCCTTTTCTGCAGAAATACAATATTATTCCCGATCATCAATTCGGTTTTCGAAGTCAACATGGCACACCAGAACAATGTCATCGAATTATTAAAGTGATAACTGACTCTTTTGAAAATAAAAAATTTTGTTCGTCTGTATTTTTGGATATACAGCAGGCTTTTGATAAAGTAGGGCATGAGGGATTATTATATAAATTAAAAAACTTGCTTCCTGCTCCATTTTATTTATTCTTTTTATCATACTTGAAAAACAGATGTTTCTACGTCAAAGTCAACAACGATTTTTCTCATATTTGTCCACAAGGAAGCGTCCTTGGACCAATTTTATATACTTTATACACTAATGATATGCCGACAAAAGAGGATGTAACAGTCGCTACTTATGCCGACGACACAGCATTCTTATGTTGTAATGAAACCCCTACAGAGGCTTCTAGAATTTTACAGCTGCAGCTAAATAGTCTTTATGAATGGCTTACAAAATGGAACATTGTTGTTAACACCCAAAAGTCAAGTCACATCACTTTTACAACAAGAAGAGAAAATTGCCCAGCTGTGTCTCTCAATGGCAGCTTAATCCCTAGTGTTAATACTGCCAAATACTTAGGCTTACATTTAGACAGAAGACTTACATGGAAAGCGCACACTAGCGCGAAAAGAAAACAACTTGATATCAAATTTAAGCAAATGTACTGGCTTCTGGGCCGCAAATCTCAACTTTCTTTGGAAAATAAGGTCCTGCTTTATAAAACTATTTTAAAACCTATATGGGGCACCGCTTGTAATTCCAATATAGAAATATTAAAAAGATTTCAGTCCAAAGCTTTGCGCTCTATAACAAACGCTCCCTTTTATGTAACGAACAATGCTCTACACAACGACTTGAAAATACCTTTTGTCAAATCCGAAATTAGGAAATTCAGCTCCAATTACTTAGAAAGGCTTAGTAATCATGTCAACATACTAGCAATTACGCTTTTAGATGAGACTGATGAAGTTAGAAGGCTCAAACGAAATCATATCCTAGATCTCCCTTATATTTAGGTATACAGTCTTGATAGACTGACGTTAGAAATGAAATTAAAAATATATGTATATTTATAAAATGTTTATAGTCAAATCCCCTAATTTGTTGTTTATAAAATAATATTTAATTTAACTCTATATATGTAATTCATTTTCATATATAACTTAAATTTTTGTTATCAATTGAAGGCAATCAGACATGTTATTTTCTTAAAATTAACTCATTTGCTTATTATCGTAAGATAGATTGCAAATAAATATGTAATAATAAAAAAAAAATAGAATTATTCATTTTGTAGTTGAAATTTTTTACAAATTCCTCGAAAATATCTAGTCACTTGTATTGACAATATAATATAAAAGTACAATAAAGTACGTAAGAGCGAAAAGGACAAATACATTTTGCCATTTAATTTCTTAACGGACAAAACAAGCACAATTGCTTCAGCCTTAAGTTATGCAATCGATTTATAATAAATAAATGTGATATTGTTTATTTTTTCAATAAAGCGAAGTAAGTTTCATACAAAACGTAGTTGTGGGCTTGCTTTTGGTTTTCAGTAAAGCGATGTTTCGCCAAAGCGAAGTGAATAAGACTAACTGCGTTTAAAATCAGTGCGGGTATTTGTATCGCTTTCAGTAATCCGATTTTTTCAGTAAAGCGTGTTGCGCTAAAGCGGATTCGACTGTAAGTAAGTAAGATTTTGGTCCTGTTTCAGTTACACTTATATTTGTCCATATATATTTAATTTTGAAGTGCAGTTGCTAAGCCTGGCTTATTACTTCTTGAACGGTTAGTAGAAAGATTAAACGTTATATGTTCATTTATATATACGAGTATGAGTATTTACGAAAGAAAACGTTAAAATTTTGTTAAGTCTACAATCATTATCAAGCTTTTTGCCTGCACGCTTTAAAAAAAGTGTAAAGTATCTACTAATAAATAAACATAAGAAAAAGTTAAATATCCTCTTAACTTTTATCTTGGCGATAAATCAGTCCTTTCTTTACTGGTACTTTTTTTACACCTTAACGATTATGGCTACAGTGTAACTTAGGATTTTTTTTTGCAACAAACTTTTCATGTAATAAATATTGATAGATTAAATTTTATATCAAGATTATAAGACTTTTATTTAATACGGTCACATTGGCAAAACTAAAAGGCCAGTATTGCAGTTTTTTTTAAAATGAATTTAACTTTCGTTTAACGATAATTGCCATTAAGGATACTTTCATTTTACGTACTTGCTATTTTTTTACATTAAAATATATTCAGTTTTCAATGTTAGACATATGCCTCGTAATATTTGCCCTGTTTTGAAGAAAAAAGTAATGAACTGAAAAAAACGTGCTCTAGTTTTTTCTTGCGAACAAATTCTTTAATAAATTATTTAGTTATAAAATTACCAAAGGGCACTGCTGCCTATTTTTGCAGTTACTTATTTTCAAAAAGAAATAAACGCTTCAATTTCCTTAAAAAATCATTTGTATTTTGTATTGGAAAAATTATATATAAGAAGAAAAAAAAAACAAGCAGCAAAAAAGCCCTTCAAAAGAAAAGTTAATAACATGTATTGCTATCCAGGGATTTTAAGGGCAAAAGATGGCAACAGCTCAAAAAGAAAAAATAAATAGAGCACAAGAAAGGTATTTGCTTGTTTTAGTCATTTCATTTGTAACACAAACTTAAACAGAAGTTGTAAAGGTTAATGTAAAGGATCTTTAAAAGAAAGTAGCCTTCAAACGAGTTATGACTCTGGGGAAATTATCTTATGAAAAATATATTAAAAATAAACAACCTGGAAATATTGCAGACCCTATTTGCAGATCCTATTCGCAGTTGTCTTCTGAAGTAATAAAAAGTATTATTTATAACGTTGTCAGTGTTAACGAACCAAAGAATTGGTCAATTATTGGCAATGGAGGTGGCATCGTGACTAATCCAAACTTACGCTCACGCTTATGTATTTTTACAATTTAAGGCTGAGATAAAGAAAAAAGTCAAACATTTTTTCTAACAACTTTTAAATCAAACATTCCTTTTTAATTTACTTTCAGACACCGGCCATTATCGAATTTCTTTTTTTTCTGCAAAGGTTACCCAATTAAGGATTGTGAGCAAACATCCTCTTTTATGTGGAGATCAATACCGCTTTCTGGCTAACGACTAAAGTCACAGCCGTATATTTTTAATCAAAATATGTTCTCAAAATATGGAGAGGGGGAAACATAGAGAAGGACTTCGACTGCAGGATGTATACTGATGGATCAAGAATGATCTGTGGTGTAGGTTCAGGAGTCTTCTCAAGGGACCTTGGAACAGGACTTTCGCTCCCGACTCCCTGATGAAGCTAGTGTATTTCAGGCGGATATATTGGCTATAAGGGAGGCGGCTAGGTTACTAATTGACGGGGGTGTTCAGGGTAGGGTCGGTATCTTTGTCGACAGCCAGGCAGCACTCCTGTCTCCGAGGTCGTTCACTACTTCTTCTACCTAGGTAACTCAATACAGGGAGCTTCTATCCAGATTGGGATATCAGGCTGACACAACACTCATCTGGGTTCCCTCACATTGCAACTTCCCTGGACGAGCTAGCTAGGGTTGGATCTGCTATAGACGTCTCCACCGCTGTATCGGTAGCCATGCCGTGTGCCGCTATAAGATGCGGCATTCAGAGCCATTACCGGCAGAAGGCTGCAGACAGATGGCGCAAGCTGGACACGTGTAGGGTGGCCAGAAGTATGTGGCCCTGCTACAACGAAAGGAGGACAACACAGCTGATCAATAGGAAGCGTAGGGACATCTCAAGACTCGTCGCAGTAGTGACGGGGCACTGGGCAATAGGCAGACATGGTGGTAGGATAGGTCTCTCCTATAATGCATTCTGTCGCAGCTGCCGGGGAGAGACAGTTTATCACTTCCTTTGTGAATGCCCGGCATTGCACCCTACGAGACACAGAATCTTAGGCAACAGTATAATATCCGACCTTTCGGAGCTATCAGGTATAGGTCTAGGTGACCTTATTAGATTCCTCGATGCGGCAGGTTGGACCTAGCATCCATCACCGTATCCGAGATCTGGATTCGGTTCTACACAGGTTGACTCTGACGAGAGGAGTGGTCTTTCAAAACGGGATCTCAGAGATCCTACTTGAGTGCTTGTGGGTTACAGGCAGCCACGTATACCAACCAACCATATTATCTTATTTTTAAGACAAATTTTGAAATAAAGAATACTACTACAGCGTTTTTTTATAATTTGAAACAAACACCAAAATCGATCTGTTTCACACTGAGACCAAAGGCGGCCTTTTTACGCGATAATAAAAATATATATGGAGCCATTATTAGAGCTTGATGTCAGTTAACTGAAGAATCTTATAGGACTTATTAAATTCTAGCTTTACTAGTGACCCTTAAAGATTCAAATATAAGTTAAAAATTTAAATTTTCCATACACTATAAATTTTTATCTGTTCTTAAAATTATTTATTTAGCAGGTGTGTGATAGAATCTAATATAAATTGTGCACTAGAATTGGAATTAATTAAACACTTGTCCTTGTTTTTTATTGCTGGAGTTGCCTCAACAAAATTTTAAAATAAAACAAGTAAAAACGTTATATTCGACCGGGTCGAATCTTAAATACCCTCCAAATATTTAGCAAGTGAATTTGAAATGTTTAACTTGGTGGGACAGAGTTCCTTTATATAATATCGTACGTCAACGCCCACTAAAGGGGGCGGGGTTCAAAAATATGCAATATCATGCACAGACGAACGTATAGGCATTGCTAGACCGTCTTAGACTTCATCACAATTCTCTTTGGAGGCTATAAAAAATGTTTTTTGGCGTGGTCGCTCTGGCAAGGGCTGTGGGGGAAACATTTCACCTTTGTCATTAAACTCTAAAAATAAATGCTTGGGATAATTATATACTAAATTAAAATTTCTTTTTTTTGATAGGGTCATTTAGCGGGCAAAGGGGGAGGAGGGGGTAGGGCAGCAACAGGCAGTCATAAAACTCTAAAGATAAATGCTTGGGATGATTATATAAATAATTTAAAAAAAAAAAAATTTTTTTGGTATGGTCATTTAGGGGGCAAAGGAAGAAGCGGGGGGGGGCTAGGGCAGAAATCGGCAGTCATAAAACTCTAAAGTTAAATGCTTGGGATGATTATATAAAAAATTTAAAAAAAATATTTTTTTTTGGTAGGGTCATTTTAGGCGAAAGGAAGAGGGGGGGGGGGGGGGGCAGGGCAGAAATCGGCAGTCATAAAACTCTAAAGATAAATGCTTGGGATGATTATATACAAAATTTAAAAAAAATTTTTTTTTTTGGTAGGGTCATTTAGGAGGCGAAGGGGAAGGAGGGGGTAGGGCAGAGTAGCACCAGGTTTAGTCTCAGCTTCGTCATTAAAGCTTAAAAGTGTTATTTTTAAGGAATGTAGGCTTAAGTAAATCATGTTGTTAAATTTTTATGCTATTTTTGCCTATAATAACGCCCACTGAAGTGGGCGGGGTCAAAAAATATTTTTATTTTATTTAATGGCTCCAAGTTTAAGGCGTTGGACCGTATTTGACATAAAAATATATCATTTGCTTAACAAAATAACCAAAAAACTATAAAAATTATGTTGTTTTTTCTGGGTTGGTTTAGTTCTTCTTAGGGGAACTTTTTCTCCTCTTGCCCGATTTAGCCCATCTGCGAACTTAACCTGCTCTAAGCTTTAAAATATATTTATGCCAAATTTCAAGAGTCTAGCTCTTTTCGTTTGGACTGAATCGTGATTTCCACAGACGGACGGACGGACGGACATGCTCAGTTCGTCTTAGATTTCATCACTGATCAAGAATATATATACTTTATGGGGTCTGAGATGGATATTTCGATGCGTTACAAACGGAATGACAAAGTGAATATACCCTCCAAATTCTTTTTTGGAGGGTATAAAAAGATTCCTGTACTGAATTTAAAATCTTTATTATTTAAATTATAATTGGGCATAACAGTTGCAGATATTTGGCAAATTTATAGTTTTCAAATTTACTGCCGCTATTGCATAATTGAGCCAGAGCCAGCAGTCTTTAAATGGCTAAAGGAATATTTAAATAATTAACTAGAATAATACCTGCCCATGAAAACTTTAATTCGCCCGTAACGCCAGAAACGTGTCCATTTGATATCGTCATGCATAATTTTATCTCTCTTGTATTTTAATTAAAGCACTTAAGTAAAATTTACTTAAGTAGCTTATCATCTTGATATTAAACTTTTTATGCAAATCCTCAACTTGAAACTTAGCAAAATATTATTTATTGTGTTTAACTAAAAATCGTGTCGTAAAACTTCCCTGGCATTTAAACAGGAAAAGTGATTTATAAAATTCTCAGCACATTTCTGGCCTCCATTTAAATATGAAAGCAACAAAAGTTGAAATATTTTAAAGAGCTTAAATTTTCCAACAGCTATAAAAAACTGCTTAAACCCTTTTGCTGCCCATTTTATGTAGGAAAATGCTTAAGCATTAAAATCTGTAAATGAAACAAATGTTGCTAATTTTCATTTGTAGCAAAGCATATTTTCTATAACTTTACCCTTTTTGTGGAATTTAGTCATTATGGCATTTCTATACGCAATTAAAATGCAGTCCAGGTAGTAACTTAAACGAGTCGTAAAAATATTTTCTTTATGCTTCCTTCAGATATGTGTGTGTGTGTGTGCCAGCTTTAGTCTTTCGTAAAATCTGCAAATCCTAAGGGAAAACTGGAAGCCAAGCCAAAATAACAACAGCAGCGGCAACATGAGTCTCTAGCGGAAACGGAAGTATAACAAACGTTTGTAACAAACTGTAGTTTTATGCCAATGAAAACAAAGTTAACGCCGTTACGGAAATAAGCTTTAATTTATGAATTATGCATAGAGAGAGAGAGAGAGAGAGAGAGAGAGAGAGAGCGAAAAAACTGCCAAGCAAAGAATTCTCTACTCAAGTAAAAGAGGCAAACAACAAATAAAAAGATACGACAAGATGTGGCTGTTTAAGAAATCTTTCAGGTTTTCTGTGCTGCTTAATATATTTTTTAATATTCCTGGCAAAACATAACAATGGAATTTTACTAAGATGACTTTATTATTGGCATCTCAGACCATAAAAAAAGTAGAGAAAAGCAGTCTGGTAGCAAAAAAATGTTAAGAAGAAGAGAAAAAAACTAAAACAATTTTCATTTAAAATTCTTCTCATGTTAAAGGGGTTTCTGCCGCTACAGACATCATACACTTGCAAAGATTATTTTCCTTTTTCTTTCTCCTTTTTGTGCTCAACAACTTTTTAGGTTTCCCTGTTTTTTTTTGCTTTCTTTTTGCTAGCTGGCTTTATTCAATTAGCTTTTTTGTATAAATATTAGTTTGCACCAAAAAGGATAAAGGAAACACTACGAATATTATTATAATGAATGAAATATTTTGTAGCATACTCTTAGGAGGTTAAAGTAATTAATGCTAAACTTTAAAGTTGCTTCAGTTTTTTTCCGTAATAAAAAACTTAACAGAAAATTAAAAAGAAAAGCCAAAGCGCACAATATGCTTGGGATATTATTAATAAAAAAAAAACATATAAAAATATTAATAAGAATATAAAATGTATAAAAATATATTTTCCCTTAAGAAAACTTAAGTCTGAGTTGTTTTGATCTGCTTAAAATTATACAATTAAAAGGTAAAATTTTTTAAGATTTCACAGATTCAGTCTGTCAAGCGAAATCTAATGACTGATTTGTGTCCTGTCGAAGGTTTAATTTCACTGTTGATTTGCTGACTTGAGAACATTTTTTTTTGCTGATTTCCCCCCGATAGTTTTCTGACTCCCAGTCTTATAGACTTACACAAACAGTTGAAAAATATTTACACCTCCTCCTACTGAAAAACTTTACCGAATTCCAAGTAAATCTCATTCTAGAATTTACTAAAGCAGAGAAAACCTAAGCAACCCTAAAAGTATTTAAAAAGCTACTTTTTTTTTAATAAAAATTTATTTTGCATAAACAAACTTTATTTAATAATTCCCTTACTCATTTCTTACTTTTAACTATTTACTCTAGCATCGAAAATACCTTTTGACCTTTTTTCCTACGCAAACGCTTTGTTGCTATTGTAACAATGTCAATTTAATAATCTGCATCTCAGTGTACCCACGTATTCCCTTCACAATTTTTAAGTACATTTTGTCTCCTGTTGGTCACTTATACTATAGTTTTTTTCTTCTGCTAAGCTTTTCCATAGACGTTAGTCGTTGTTTTTGTTTTTATGTTTTTCTAAAGCATTACCTTATTTGTGTGTTTTTGTGTAGGTGCATGCATTTACTTGAATTTATTCTATTTATTGTCTCCCTTGGCTTAGCCATGGCACAACTTTCCGTTTCCGCCCTTGTAAAAAAAATTAGATCTAAATACATATTTTAAATTCTTTTGAGAGTCTTTAATCATCTTATTTTACGGACAAACAATTTGCACACATTTTCTATTTTTTTTCTATTTGGGAATATTAAGCAAAACAAAGTTGCTGCTAATGCTGGTGAATAAATGGTGGCTTAAAGGAATCAAGTTAAGATGGCAAAATACTTAAAGTTTAGTTGAGAAGACCAAAAGTTTGTAATCATGTTGTTTGTTGTTTTCTGTCATTACAAGTCTTTTTTTTTTTTTTGTTTAAGATGAATTTGCAAAATTAAGGGGTCTTCGCTTTTTACATTTATTTGTTGGTTTATTTAATGTCGTAAAGTTTATTTGACAAATATTATAATAGATCATCAGAAACAATGGAACAATTGCACAGAGCTGCCAAAAATAAGAATTGAGATTTTTTTTGTTGGTTAATTTACTTTAAATTTAAAAATGCAAATTTTAGAAGAACTATTTTTTTTTACAAAAACATACAACACATTATTATGAATGCAGTGTCATCGACTTTACTTTAAACCACAGCAAAACTTTTCACTTTGTGTCGACAACAGTTGCTCCCTCAGTATGATGTGCCTTATAAAACCCTAAGAGATTGTCAATAGCAGTTAATTGTTGTCGACAACAAGTAGACAAATAACAGTTTATTGCAGTCATTTTGACATGACATCGAAGTTGCTAGTGTTAATCAGTGGGAATATCTTTAGATTTATTAAAACTTTTAGCTGTAATAAATTTTTGCCGCCATATTCTGTAAGTCGCTTAAGCTAATACTCCAACGCTATTAATCTAAAAATAGTTGTAAGAAACTTGTGCATACTTTTGGGGGCTTAATTTGCATTTACACAATTTACTAGCGAGCCAATAATTACACTTTACAACAATATCAAATTTTGTCCAGAATTACAAGGTCCGACCTAAAAATTTTGATAGATGAGACAAAAAAAAAAAAGAATCGATACACGTGTCTTTTTTTTTTTGACAAAAAAGACCCATACTTTGAAGAGTTAAAGGGTTAACATATTCTACAAAAATGTTCTCCGTAACATTTTACATAAATTTGCTGAACACATTTTGTACCTAAAATGTAAGGATCACATGGATTCTTATGCCGATTAAAAATAAAAATGTGCCAGAGCTGGGAAACTTTAATGAACCCTCAATTTAGATGTAAACTTTCAAAACGCCGATACACGTGTCGTTTTTTTTTTGTCTGCTCTATCAAAATTTTTAGGTCGGACCTTGTAATTTTTTTTTTGTGTTGTACAGTGTTATTATGCAAACTAGAGCGCATTATTGTTGTAATAAAAAAATTAATATATTTGAGAAACGTTGTTTTCAATTATTTTAATACGTGTTCATATCAATTGTTATTACAATTCAAAACAACCGGATAGGCGCACTATGGGGTGAAAGCCCTCACAAGTGGCGATTAATTCTAAAGATTAACTTTAACTTTCACAACCGTATTTGGTATCAAATGAAAGTAGAAAAAATTCTACATGACTAACTGCAAAAATAAAAGTTCTTGGTAGTTTACTTTATTTGCAGTGTGTGTTCAAAGTTCAATAATATTCGTTATTTTTGCGCGCATTGATTAAAAGAGAAAATTTTGATATTTCAATTATTATAGTTTTTATATTAAATTGAATTAAGATTTTATAGGCTAATTGTTCGAAATTTTAATTTAAATCTCAGAAAGACATGATAAATATTCCAAGGCACAAAGGCAAGGCAACATCAGATTTTTTGTTATTCAACTTACACAGCAGAGCAGAACAGCTGTTTTCGAAAGACGCAATCCTTTCATCATCAGTGCTCATGTGTATTGTGTTTGTCACCACTTATTAGGTGGTTTAGTTGAATGTGATAACAGTTCCTATTTACACAAATTTTATTGTGAAAAAGCATACGAGAACTGTATCAACCTGATGTTCACATGTTATTATTCTAATACCCGTGTTACCGTTTGATTATTTTTCTTCATGTCCCATTTTTCTGAATTTTTTTTTTATATATATTATAGTTTTTGTTAAGTCTTCTATAAGTAAAAGTTTTATAATGGAACCGTCAACTTCAGGTATATGAACATTTAAAAAATTATTTTTTATTTAGATAAATGTTTTAGAAATATTTAAAAAAAAAAATGAAAAATTTGGTATTTTTGATATATAAATTGAGTTTCAACAAATTTACGCATGAGTGCAGGAAAAAATGCTTTTATGCTCTTACCCCCATATTCATAAAAAAATAAAACGTATTTGAAATCTGTTTTAAGAAAATTTTGTATGAAAAAATTTGATTAAAATACATTTCAAACTCGTTTTAAATTTTATGAATACCGGGGTTAAATTATAAGATTTTACCTAATAAATGCCAGAATACCTATTTGCGCATTGGTGCGATTTTTGAGTGATGAAGGTTTTTGTGAGAGAATTCCGGTTGCTAAAAATGAATGTGAATTAACCAAACAAAAAAGCAAGTTGTTCTTATTATCTTTTTTATACTTTTTTCCAAAGGCACATAAAGTATGCTCCAATTATCAATTTAAATTACTAATTTATCGTTTCTCATTCCAAAGTTACAGCAAAAATAGTCAAATAAGACCATTTTCTCCAAAATACAAAAAAAGTCATGGCTAGGTTAGGTTAGGTTAGAGGGCCGTTGTCCCTAGCGGGACAATCCACTTGGGTCCGTAAATTCGGTCCCTTTGTGATGCCCTTAAGCAGAGGACCTCCTAAGGGATGTCCTCCGCCGTTTCAAACCATCCTGTACCCCTGAGGAAGGATGATACCCCTGAAAGCTCCATATTTGCCAGACTGTCTAAGTCTGACAGGAATCGGGAGCCCAGCGCCACTGCCCTTACATTAGCAAGGGCAGGACACTGACACAGAAGATGGAGGACAGTCTCTTCCTCCTCTTCATCATTGCAGCTTCTGCAATAGTCGTTGTATATTAGACCCATCCTCCTCGCATGAGTCCCAAAGGTACAGTGTCCTGTCAGAACAGTCACAAGTTGACGCATGCGCGCCTTGCCAAACTTGAGAAGGTCGCGTGTTTTGCGCAAGTCGTAATGGGGCCACGTGGCTCTTGCCACGAGACAGTTAGCCACGCTTTCCCACTTAAGTTGAGCTAGTTTGTATGATTCGCTTTGAATCAGAAACTTGCATCGCGCTAATGGAATGCCAGTGAAGTGACTGATCATTGAACTGTTCAATTCAGTCCCTTGTCTGGCAATCTCATCCGCAGTATGGTTGCCTGGACATCCAGAATGCCCTGGCACCCAAACCAGTGTCACCCTCGAATGTCTCGCTATCTCGTTGATAGACAGTCGGCATTCGACCACAGTTTTTGATGTACTGTACACACCACTAATAGCAGAGATGGCTGCCTTACTATCGGTAACAATGAAGATATCATTCGATATCCTATAGTACCTTAGCCACCTCGCTGCCCGAGTAATAGCAGAGATTTCGGCCTGTAAGACAGTACAACCGTCCTGGAGCCGAAATGGAGATCTAACATTGAAGTTCTCCACATAGAAGCCTCCGCCCGTTCTTATTCCCCATTTGGATCCGTCAGTGAAAACTCTAACTGAATCCTCGGGAAATTGTCCTCCACCTGTTCCCTGTCAACGACAATGGAAAAATAGTCAAATAAGACCATTTTCTCCAAAATACAAAAAAGGTCATAAAAGGTTAAATTTTTTTTTTAAATGCTAGTTTTTTATGTATTTATTAATACTCATCAATAAAAACTAACAACATTTTACAATTACGAGTTCTATGAATTAATTGCCACTTTCTCTACCATTCACCCCACTGTGTGGAGTATCAATTTGTAGTATGAAAAAATATGTCTGAGCTTCATTTGGCATTGAATTCTTTAGTGACATATAAAACATTTTACTTAACATGAAGGCTTGGGCGGCATGAAATAATTCCCCACGATACAAGTCCCCAAAACGAAAATGAAATAACTCACCACAAAAATATATGAGAGGCAACAACAACGTTTTCTGGGGATTTATTTAATTTTTTTTGGGGGACTTTCTAAATTTTTTATATTGGGAAGTTATTCTGAAATGCTGAAATGAAATAAGTCCCAAAAAAGTATTCGCGCGAATTTTTAATTTTCTAATAATTTGCACTGAACAGTTTCTTCTTCTATAATAGTTTTATTTTATGAAGAAGTTTTTTGAAACTTTATATTTTAGGTTTCATTTCTGCCAAACTATTAGGAGAAATACGTGCAAACGAAGGACTCTACTTCAGTATATACGTTTCCAAAAATTGTGCAGTTATTTCATTTGTTTTTGGGGAGTTATTTCGTTTCGTTAGAGTTTTATTTCAGTTAAAAATTGCGGATTTATTTCATATGAAATAAGACCCCAATAATTGGGGAATTATTTCATAGTATTTTTGGGGAGTTATTTCATGCCGCCGAAAGCTTGAAGCTTTTGAGACATTTCAAAATTGTATGGGTATTTAGTTTTCGATATAAGACAATTCGATTTCAACTGAAGCATTAAAATAAAAGGCTCACGAAATACAAATTGTCTGTTATCTCTGATATATTTAACACTAACATATTAATGGGTTTCTTATATAAAATTGTAATACTTTCCACTTACTTTTGCAATAACTTAAAAAAAAAAAAAACAAGAAACATCAATATATTTATATTTTTATTTTCTCACTTACCATCTTTTATCGAATACCGTGGATTACTCATGTCAACTCTTGTCTGATTCTTAATCCAATTTATTGTTGGTGTGGGATTACCAATCGCTTTACACTGCATGGTGGCTGTGTGACCCACTTCAATGACACGCGTACTTGGTCCTTGTGTTATAACTGGAAAGCCGGGTGGAGTTTTATCACCTTAAACGAAACGAAGGAAAAGAAAATTGATATTTTATTTTCTTGCTAAAACCTTTTTCTTTTATGAAATTCATCAGGCATGTGATTGAAGTAAATTATAACATTCATTTCAAATAAATAATTTACATATAATAAAATATTTCCATTCCAAGCTATTTTTTGCATACACATTGTCGTATAGGCTGCTATAACTAAAATTGAGCTACACACAAAGAAAAAATCAAAAAAAAAAAGTTAAGAATAAAATTTATATCAAAATAAAAACAGACTATAAAAAATAATGCCAAAGCTTATTTACACATTTCAATTAAATCCTTTCACAATGTTGTTAATACACACAACAATTTTTAATGTGATAGCGTTCGCTTTTTTAGGAAGAGTGCAATTTTATGGTCTTTACTAGGAGGGCAGTTGTATAATTATGCAAACTGGTGGCAAGGTAATAGCAGTTTTTTTTTGCAATCAAGATGAGATTATAAGATGAGGCTTAATCAAAATCAAAACAGCCACCAAATTGTTATCTAAGAGCGTTTTTAAAAAATAATAAAACAACTTTAAATATTTTTTAAACGAAATGATGGTAAAAACTGCTGGGAATAGAGGAAAATAAATAAACACGCTGTGTAAACAAGTCATCAGGTTTGAAATATTAAATAAAAAATTATTTTGTTGGCTGGTGTAACTCAAATTAATTTTTTTTTTTTGATAATTGTAAAAAATGTGTGAGTGTGTGTGTGAAAAAATTAATAGCATATTTTTATGTTTGTCCCTTAATACTTTTTATGCTTGTGTGTGGTTTTTTATTGTATAAAATGTTTTTCCTTTCTTTTATATTTTTGCCGCTATTGTTTTTACTGTTATTGTTTTTACACAATATTTTTATTTAAATGTGTCTGGCGTGAAATTAAAATAATATTATCAACACATGCACACACTTTGAAATACAAAAATTTATAGACAACCAAGTGCACATGTATGGAGTCCGCTTGTGTGTTGTGTGTGTGTGCCAGCTCTGTTTCTGTGAAACAAAAATACACTAGTGTGTTAAACAAACACAACAATACAACACACAAACAATAACACAAAAGACAAAAAACGAATAAAACACGCCCAAAACAAAAAAAAACGACAACAACACTTTTTGGAATTAAAGACTTGAATGCATATAAACAAAAATTAAAACCGACGACACACAGTCAATGTGTTGCTGGTATGATGATGTGTTAGTTTTTACTGTTTGTGCTGCCGGTTTTACTTTTATTCCAACTATTTTTGCTGGCTTGTAAAGTTGACACTTGGCATTTTCATTGTTTTTGTCATTTGTAGTTTATACGAGCTTTACTTTTTATTTATATTATTTTACATTTAATTTTTTTTAAAGCATACATTTATTTCATATAACAATGCGCGCACACACACACACACGCTCAAAATATGTGACATAAAAATAAAGTTAAAACTAAAGTGTTAATATTGACAACAGAGCAGCAAACGAAAACAAAAAAAAAACGAAAAGAAAACGCATGGACGTGACTCAATAAATACGCCTGCAGAAAAACAAACAAACAAACACAAACAGCGTTAAGCTTTAAACGATCGCAAATAACAAGTAATTAGATGTTAAAGAAATTTATAAATTTCTGTGGGATTTGTGTATTAAAATAATTGTTAAGACCAGAGGCTAAATTAAGGAATTCGATATCGATCGAAATTTGTATTTAAATTGTTTAAAAATTTCGATTGGAAAAATGGCAATAATTGAATGGTTGAAATTTAGTTTTTCAGTTTCAAATATTTTTAGTAAAAAGTAAAAGGTTTAAAAATAATAAGTTTAGACTATTAAGAGTCTCTCATTAAACGCTTCCTGTTTTTAAGTTACAATAAAAAAAAGTGTGTGTGAAATATCAGCGATATTTTTTATAAGTTTCAAAGACCTATTGATTCCATTATTTTATAACGTACAAATCAGAGATCTCAGAAATGTACAACAAAATTTAATGTGTAAACTCTGCTGGCTATAATAATAAAACCGATACAACTCGGGCATGTTGTTATAAGTCTAACGTTAGTTTAGGTTAAGTGGAAGAGAGGGGCGTAAGCAAGGGCTATCCCAATACGTTCAGGATTACACTTAGTTGTGCGCTCTATTATAACGAGGTCTTATTCTGTTATAGGGAGCCTCCTTTAAAACCATGGAAACCTTTGAATTTGATTACGATAAGAACCTAGTTTCTTCAATGTATCTTCTTAAGTCTCCCCAATTAGAACACCTAAGAAATTCCATATTCTTTATAATCTATTGATTAAAAGTTTGTCTCCTGACTTGACTAAAAGCTCGGGGTAAATTATGGCATTCGATATCGATCGAAATTTCTATTACAATTGTATAGAAATTCCGTTCGATATCGAATGCGGTAATTTGGCCCCTGGACAGTGGCACAAGTAGTGATCTAGTGTTTCGTCATCTTCCTGACCGGCCCTGCATGTTATATCGTCAACCATATCCATGCGTGCCAGGTGACTCCTTAACTCTGTATGTCTTGTTATTAAATTAACCAGTCTCGGTAGTGCTGGTCTGCTTAATCTTATGATATCCTTTGTCTTGTTACCATTTGGCTCTTCCCATAGAATTCCAGTCACTCTTCTTACAGTTTAGTACTGCCAATCTCTTGTATGCAATTCCATAGCAAATTGTTTCAGTTCGTTTTTAAAAACCTGAAATGGCTTTCGATTATCTAGTGTAATATTTGCCGTTAATGCTCCCATCTTTGCCAGCCTATCTGCCTCCATATTTCCAGGTATTCCTCGATGTCCTGGAATGCATATTACCTCAATGCTTCCACAATGCGTGTATGAGTTTATGTCATCCTTGCATTGTAATACCCACCAGAGATCTCAGAAATGTACAACAAAATTTAATGTACAACTTTAATACAATGTACACCTTGAGTACACTATAGACATTGTGTTACTTTCATTGTGTACACCTTATACTTGTGTATAGCTATGAGTGTACTCGTGTATATGTTTTTTTAATTTGAAACTGCTGGGTATGTATAATATTTTTAGTGTTTGCTTTTACTGCGTACACACACATTAATTTTGTGAAGTTACAAAACAAATACAATGTTATCATCCCCGCAAATGTGCATACGTACATAAAGTGAATTCAAGATCATCAATGTATACACTTGAGGTTCGATGCACAGTACTGTGCACTCAACATTTATTTGTGTATAAAGTGAGGCATGT
This sequence comes from Linnaemya tessellans, assembly GCA_951800035.1. NCBI lineage: Eukaryota > Metazoa > Arthropoda > Insecta > Diptera > Tachinidae > Linnaemya > Linnaemya tessellans. Next base: position 5,684,265 of record OX637533.1, read on the forward strand.
ATCCATTTTTCAATGCCATGTTTCTTAATGCCGTTGATGTAAGCTTGTGTGTACAGAGGATAAAAATATGTACACTATTTCGAACTCTGGTACAAATGTCTGTTGCGTCTTCTCTGCGTGGAGCACATCCGCAATGTAAAATTTTCCCTTTACTCTGATGCATAAATCAGGCTAAGCTTTAAAATAAGGCCGATATCATGGGTTATGATGCCTTTGAGAATCGCTGCAGTTTGTGAATGAAAACTCTACAAAAAAAAGGCTTAACGACCCAAATCGCATGATCTCGATGGCCAGTTGACATCATCTCCACATGAGATGGGCATGCCTTCAAATCGCTCGTGCAGAATGGGATATGAGGTGTGTAGCAGGTAGTGCCACCCTGTGGAAATATGAATTTCGCAATTGCGGCCAAGAAGAAATAAAATATTGGTAATCATCGACCTATGCCGCTAGGCATTAACAGTGATGGGCTGGCCGGAGACCGTCTCAAAAGACGTCATCGTCTCCTGGTAAAAATTCACTCTAAATGGTAACTTTTTCGGGATGCAATGGACACTCTTGACTCTCATGTGGATTGGTATCGTCCGAAATTCACCCATTTTGTTTTATTTATCCAGCAGATGATTTCTCAATGAAAATTAGAATCAGTTGTCAACTGCTCCAGAGCTCAAAGAGCACACGTCCTTGTCTATGGCCGTTTATCTTTAGTTCTTGGGTCAGTAGAATTTTGGATGGGTACACGTCAAGTCGCCAAGCAAAATTCCCCAAGTTGCGGTTTACGAAAGGCTGAATTATTTTTAACGACACGAAATCGACTGCCGAGGATTCTGCTGTACACTTTCACGGACAGAATTAATGTTTTTGGCAGACCCCGCATTACATCCACTCACGGGTGTTGTTTGATCGTTTACTCAAGCAATGGGCTAAAATTTCTTCATCAAATTGTGAATAGTCCTCTCGGTTGGACGATTATGGTAAGTGTAAAATGGGCCAAGCGCAGTACAAGACCCGAACAGAATACACATTTTGATAAAATAATTTTTTTATATATTTGCACGTGTTATTGAATGCTATAGTCGTCCACAGTGATTTTTTATTTTATTTTTATCTTGGGCCAGCACTCAGGGGATGACCCCTATATATGCAATGCATTGCGCCGGAACTGAAAAGGAGGGGATAGTATTGAGGGGACAGATTAGGAAAGATGAGAAGATAGACAGTTTTTTTGTGGCTATTTAATGTTTTTACTTCGCCGGCTAATTTTTGCTACAGGGCCGACGAAGGTGGGTGCTGTTACTCTGCTTTTTAGTACATGATAGTGTCAGTCGTGTCAGTGACCAGTGCTATGCCTTCATCATTGAAACAGGCTGGCAACAACTAACACAACCACGCACTAATGCTGACCAGAAGAATTCAACACAATATTTCATGGCTCAGCGGGGGCTCGAACTCAGGACCCTCCGCTTCATAGTCTCGTGTTCTACTACTTGACCCAACATCATTTGGCAAAACAATTGATTTGAGAGACGTAACTTTCTAACGATGGCCTTTATCGACTGTAAAATTTCGAAAGTTCCTGTAGGAAGACCTTTTAAATTATTATTATTTTTGTCCTTTTACTCACACATTTATTACTTGCACTTTTGAGAAATGGTCCGCTGATCTTGAAAGCTTTTACACTTCAATGCCATTTATAGCAATTGGAATATTTGCGCTGTTCCTCTGCATTTAATTTCCATGTAAAAACTATTTCTTTGATTTCCTTTTCCGTTTGAGATTAAATTTTATTCCATTATTTATATAATTTTTCATCCTCCTGAATTGGTTTTTTTCCATTCCTTTCTTTTAATCATACACATATCAAACTTATTTGTAGTTCTTTTTCCAACTTGTTATGGATTTTATTTTCTGGTTTGTAGTTTTTTTCTATTCAGTTCGTTTTTTGATTTAAATCGTATTGTTGTGGACTTTTGGCATTTTATTTGATATATATATTTTTTTCCATATTTATTTGTTTATATATTTAATTTTGTTTTTTTTTTCAACTTTTTATACAATTTAATACAATAATAAATCATAGAAAATCCATTTGTATTGTCAGCACTGCTTTATGAGGATATATGTATATGCGTTTGAGTATGTTTGTTGGGTTTGAGTGGGAGTGGGAGTGTGTGAGTGTGTGTGTGTGTTATGTTGCTAGCAAATAAAATATTTTAAGTTTTCGTTAGAAGTTGAGGTAGAAGTCTATGAAATTGTTTTTAGTATACAATTGCAGTTGTTTTATTGTTTTATTGGTATTTGATTCGGCTTCAAAATCAAAAATAATTGAGAAAAAAAACTCCGTTTTCTATAGATGTGTATGTGTGTATAAGTGTGTGTGTGTATGTGTGCATGTGTTGTAAATGTGTTTATTTTCCTGCCAGTCCAACAGTCGGCATATGCTGCTGTTTGTGTGCACACGAGTTTGTAAAATTATGTGTGTTCCGTTATCAATTTCCGTAAAGTATTGTTTCATGTTTTTTAATCAAGACAAAATGAAAACTATTTTAAAAATATTGAAAAAAAATATAAGTTATTATTGAATTCAATTGATTTGTAGGAGAGAAAAAAAAATTTTAATATTTTTTTTTTGCCTTTTTTCTGAACACACAAACAGTGGCTTGTCTGTAGAAATACTGAGGGTATTTGGTGGTAATTAAAACTGCAATCAAAAGGCAACTGCTGCCAAATAGTTTCACTTAATATAATGAAAGCTGATAAATCAATAACACAGTACATGAGCATGGAGCGTTTAAATACGATTGTTAAACCAAACAATAAAATTTTCTTAGATAATTTAATCAGGATATAATAAACTTTAACTAAAATAAAAATTGCTCACTTTTAATTAAGTTTATGTGAAATATTTTATAACAGAGATTAGAAAACAAAAACAGAACTAAAATGTATTTTCAGTTCACAACTATTCGAGTTCCTTTTACCCTTTACATGACTTTTTAAAAAGGGGTTTGATAACAAAATTTTCCATGTCTTTTAAAACATCATTCTGATGCCACATTTTTAAGTCATTTTGGGGTTCTAAAAATTAGCAAAAATTATTATTAAAATTCTTGCTACATACAAATTTAAGCTATGGCTTGAGCTACCCAATAATAAAAAAAAATTGGAAAAAACGTTCACATGTACTTAAATATAAAAATTCAAACCAAAAAAGTTTGACTTAGGTATGGTAGAACAAAAAATTAAGAAAAATGGGACATGAAGAAAAATAATCAAACGGTAACACGGGTATTATAACAATAACATGTTAACATCAGGTTGATACAGTCCTCGGATTCTTTTTCACAATAAAATTTGTGTAAATAGGAACTGTTATAACATTCAACTAAGCCACCTAATAAGTGGTGACAAACACAATACACATGAGCACTGATGATAAAAGGGTTGCGTCTTTCGAAAACAGCTGTTCTGCTCTGCTGTGTAAGTTGAATAAAACTGATGTTGACTTGCCTTTGTGCCTTGGAATATTTATCATGTCTTTCTGAGATTTAAATTAAAATTTCGAACAATTAGCCTATAGAATCTTAATTCAATTTAAAAATTATTATTTTTTTTTTTATGAAATATTTTAAAATAGCCATCCAATCCCTTTATTTTTTTCAGCATATTTTTGCTGAAAGCATTAAGTATAATTCCCTTTTAAATTTTGTACAAATTTTACTTCTGAGCCAAGCACTTCTTTTCTTCATTTATTTTTAAATGTTTTAAAAAAGTCATGTAAGAAACATTTTCAAATAAATTTTACAAAACAAATAAATTTCAAATAAATTTTATACACTATTTCTGATAATAAATATGTGATTAACAATTTAAGAATTTCAAATTCTCTGTTAAATTCTTTGGGAGGGAACAAATCACTCTACTATACAAACAGTTTTATTTGAGCTATAAAATTTCTTCATTTAAGTCTATTTAAATATTAACAAACTCTATTTACTTGTTTTTGCCTTAAAACCCAAAGAGTGGAGAAAATGTAAGAAACAAAAATATTAAAAACTTATATATTTTCGCAAAAAAAAAAAAAATATTGTTAAGTAACATGAATCCCTATAAAATTAAACAAAATCCTATACTTGATAATCATTTGGAAAAAAAAAGAACGAGAGCAAATGTTGTTGTAGTACAGGCAAAACGAAAAATGTATCAAACTGCTAACCAACAGCTACGAGTATAACGCAGAAGCAACAACAACAACTACATATAAAAATTATACAACGAAATCATGAGGCATAAACTGGCAACATGATTCCAGCCGTTGTTGTATACGAGTTGCAAGAAAAGATAGAAATGAAATTAAATTGCTGCTACACTGAAGACTTACAGCAAACAATGAAAAGCAACAAAAAAAAAAAAACAAAATTATATTCAAATATATGAGTTGCTGCAGCCTGAATGAAATGCAACATTAAACTCTATTGAAATTGTTACATTTTTTTCCATTTTCCCTTCCTCTTTTGAGTTTATTTTTCTTCATTTCATTTTTATATTTTTTACAAAACAATCTCCTAAAAATAGACTGCAAAAAATATGTCTTATTTTTTCGTGTTTCTTAATGAAAACATACAAGCAACAGCACAGAGAGTAAAAGAAGAGTGATGGATGCTCAGGATCTAAAAACACAACTTTTTTTAACACGATTTCCTTTTAATTTTTTTGCATTGTTTTCTTTTTAATTTGTTCTCATTGTTTTCTTTAAGAAGAAATGCTTTTGCACTTTAAACAAGAAATAGATAAATTTAAAAGCGACAAGCTTAACTCGGTCAAATAGTTTATACCAGCTTAAGTGGCACATAAGGCAACAAAAAAGTTTAAAATTTTCAAAGATTTTTATTATAATTTTTTTTAAATAAGAATTAAGACTATAAGTCCAATTGTGATTTATAGTCCACATGCTAATTGTACATATTTTCATTTAAAAATAATAACTTAACCCATATCGTCCCAGAGATTTTTTTTCGAATCAGTTTATAAAACTTCGTAGTTAAATGGTAATTTGGGTCCAGAAGATACGAATCAGATGTCCGAAATTTTTTAAAAATTTGTATTAAAATTTTTTCTTTTAATTTTCATTAACAATTTTTTTTTAATTTTCATTAAAATTTTTTTTAAAAATTTTCATTAAAAATTTTTTTAAAAATTTTCATTAAAAATTTTTTTAAAAATTTTCATTAAATTTTTTTTTTTAATTTTCATTAAAAAGTTTCATCAAAATTTTTTTTAATTTTCATTAAACATTTTTTAAAAGTTTTTATTAAAAATTTTATTAGAAATATTTTTCAAATTTTTGTTACAATTTTTTTTTTAAATTTTCATTTTTTCTTAGTCTTTCCTAAACAGATAAAAAAAATTTAAAATGCTTGAAATTTACTGTTCGAAAAATCGAACACTGGGACGAAATGGGTTAAAATACGTTTAAAAAAAATTTTTACCCAAAATTCCACTCAATACTTCAATTTTATTTCTAACAACTTTTAAATATTTTGTCTATAATTTAAACATGGGCAATTTAAATATGCACTCATACTCTGCTTAGATATTGAAAAATTGTGTCCAAAAACAAAAACACAAAAAAAGGATCTTACAGTGTAGCTCCATAAAATATTAGGTGTTTCTAATTGTATTGTCAGTTGCTTCAAAACGTGTTGACAACAATAGTTGCTGCGGATATTTGCAAATGGTCTGCTATCTTAAAATCTAATAGAGGTCCTTCTAAACAACACTACAGTTTAATAGTTGTTTTGTTGTTAGAGTGTTTGTCACATTCATGCACTTGTATGAGAGTCAATAGAAGACAACAACACAGTCTCATAAATAATTGCCAGCGTATGCATGGCAATACTTCAAAACGTGCATGATTTTGTTGTTGTTGTGTGACCTGTGCGTTTTTGCGTTGTTGTAAAGTTTCCTATTTGATAATCCACTTTTGTTCACATGTTAAATTTGGCGTTTCTATTGTCCGTTTATAGCGATTTTATTTTTTAGTGTTTTCTTTTTTTTTTGCCAAGAAGATTTCCGTTTTTTGTGTTATACTTATTTCCTGTTGATTTTTTGTTGTTGTTGTTGTTAAGTGCACTTTTTAAAGCTTCTTCTTTTATGGATCGTTTGCTAAGTTTAAGGCTTAAAGACTTTTTAAATTGGCTTTAAAACAGACATGTTTGTAAAATAAAAAAATTTACGAAATTTCTGCCATTCCATTTTTAAAGTTATTTTAAAACACATTTTCACTTACAAAAAAATTTTTTTTTTGCTAAATTCGTAAACATTCATTCACTTGGCAACATAAAAAAGTACACTGAAAGTACAAAAACAAAAAAAAAATATTTTTCATCTAATTGACCTGCACAAATATTTTGTCCAATTTGCCTGCCGGCAAGTTTGTTTACCATATCTTTCAATATCTCTTATTCCTGGCAATTTTTGTTTTACTATGAATTGCCCTTAATTTTTTTTTTTGCTTCTTCTGCCAACAAAATTTAAGCCAAGTAATCTCATATAATTTCTCTTCAGATATTAATGAAGTATAGAGATTTCAGTGCTGTCAATTTGCATTTCTTATCAACTTGTCAATTTTTTATAACAACTCGCATACTGTTTCACCTTTTCTACAGCTTTTGAGTGCTTTAACTCTCTCACTTTTTTTTTTTTGCAAAATCAGCTCAAAGCAGCAAGTTGTATAAAATTTATATTTAATATTCTTTAAAAATTTATAAACGGTAATTTTTGCCCTTGTACCATTTCCATGCTGCAGTGCTCTGTATGCATCTCTAATGCAGTTTCTATAGAAAATCTAAAATTGTTTAAAGTATGGAAATGGAATTACAAAAACTGCAAATATTTTTTATGTGCATTAAAATAGTAAAAACGTTTATACATCCACTGAGAAAAATAGGCAAAAGTTAATAAGTGATTAGGATGTATAAGCGTTAAAGTTTTCGTTTATCTTTTGTTATATAATTAAATATTCAGGCATAAAATATTTTCATTATAGCTTTTGTGCTTACAGTTGTTTAAATTGTGTCATAATTTTACTTTCATTACAGGGCTATTAAAAATACAATTAACATTACAAGAATGAAAAAAAAACATGTTTTAATTATTTATTCGATATAAAAGTAGTTCACATAGAGACTTGAAAAAATTTGGCGAATGAGGAACAGCAAGAACAGTTGAACAATTGGTCAAATCACATGCCTATTGCATGACATTTATTTGTGATGTTATTATTAAAATAAATTCATATATTATTTGCAAATGATGTCCGCAGTGTGATGAACTGATGATTTAATATGAGACCAAAAGCAGTCTATAGACATGGCAAAGCCTCAATATGTAAAACAATATTTCTATCAAAATTGGTAGAATAACTTAAATAAATTTCAATGTAGCGAACAATTTATTCAATTCAGGCAAGAAATAAATAATTTTTAGTAAGACCCGGGGCAAATTTGAGGTGTGGAAGTAAACTGTCTTAAGAACACTTTTTTTGTGAAATTCAGTTTTATTGACGCCAGTGTAAAATAGAAATATGGGAACTAACCCTCCGATTAGTGACAGTTCTGAACTTCACGGCCGTCTGAAAAGGTCCCTACAGACCTTTTTTGTATATCATGTTTTTTTTTCATATAAAACAATTTATTTTTATTTTTATTGTTTATAACTAAATTCTAGATATAAAAATAATTTTTTCAATTTTGTAATTTTTTTTTATTATCATCCCTAATGTCTTTGAGTTTAGGTCTTTGTGTTCAGAACAAGTAAATTATGTGTTGAAACAATAAAAAAATTATAATGATGCCCAAAAAGATGCAGTTATTAGTGAAATTCAGTACAAGGTCCATACGGACCTATTCACACGTCCGCGTACTATTCTCACTAAAACCTCAATAACTCCTAAAGTAATGATCCGGTCGGCTTGATTTTTTTCCAAAAGATGCGCAACAAAATACTCTTGGAATACAGAGTAACTTTGGGCGGGGTTGTAGTGGCCGAAGTAGGAGTAATTTCAGTTTGAAAAGGCAAAATGGTCCCTAGGAACCTTCTCACTCATCGGAGGGTTAATAATGGAATATGATTTGGGGCATATGTCCACCTCTAGCACGTCAGCAGACGTCCACTCTCCACACAAAATTCTAAACTACATTTTGCAACAAATCGAATTTCATCTTTCAAAGCGGCAGTTGTTTGTTTTCTTCACGTACGCCCAGTTCGGTCTTTCAAATAGCTCCAGACGAAAATAATTCAGAGGCGTTAAATCACAAGAAAGTTGTGGGTGCTGTTGGCTGAAGTAGTAGAACACGAGAGTATGAAGCGGAGGGTCCTGAATTCAACTTCGCACTGAGTCATGAAATACTGTGTTGAATTCACTGAACATAATTGGCAGCGACAGACACTATCATGCATCAAAAAGCAGAGTAACAGCACCCTCCTTCGTCGGTCCTGTAGCAAAAAATTAGCCGGCGAAGTAAAAAGGTTGAGACAGCCACAAAAAATTCTCTATCTTCTCATCTGTCCCCTCAATACTATCCCCTCCTTTCTAGTTGCGGCGCAATCTACTGCATATGTAGGGGTCATCCCCTGAGTGCTGGTCCAAGGTAAACAAAAAAAACAAAAAAACGATGTAGCCAATTGACATCGTCAAAGCGAGAAAGAAGTACAATTTTGTATCTTTCTCCATCTGTCCCCTTCCTTTCTAGTTCCGGCGCAATGAACACCGAATTAAAAAAAAAATCGACAAATCACCACACCGAGAAATTTCTCCTGCAATAACTGAATTGTTTGGACGACTGTGTGGCTTTTGACGCCGTCCTGCTAAAACCAAAGGCCACTGATGTCAAGATTAGCCACTTGTGGCCACAAGAAAACCGGTTAACATGATTTGCTAGCGGAGAAAATTCATGGTTACGGAGTTTCCTAATTAATTTTTGAAATAATACGGTTCGCCTGACCACAGACCGAACCATACTGCTAATTTCTTTGGATGCAATGGTTTTTCAAGGACCGTTTGGGGATGTTGTGAGCCCCATATGCCACAATTTTTCTTGTTTACATAACTGCCTAATTAAAAATGGGGCTCGTCACTAAAGATGATTTTGTTAAAAAATGTGTTATATTCGTTTAGTTTTTGACACAGTTTTCCTAATTAAAACTCTTTGTTTGAGAGTGTAGGGTTCCATGGTTAAAATTTCCCAACTTTTTACTAAATAAATGTCAAAGGATGACAGCTTATTTGTTGACATTTCATGTTTTAGCAGGCAATTTACTTTCTAACCTCAAATTTGCCCATCTTACCTTTTATTCTATTTTCATCTGTTCTTTCAATTCTTATTTCTTTCATCTATTCCATTCATTTAATAATTATATATATTTGCTGTGAAGAGATTTTTAAAGTATTTTATTTTAAAATTATGTCTGTCCGTAACCGACCAGCTGTTTTACAGCCGTATTTTTTGTCAAAGTTTTTTTTTCTTTTTGTTAATTTCTCTCCATGTACTTCATTTTACACTGCATCTTTGTATTTATACGGCTGGTCTTTTTCTTCTACATTCGAATGAATGAATGAGTGAATGCCGAAATGCATGAAGTGAGGAAACGAAAAGAAAAATGCTCTTCCACAGCTACAGAACGTTTGATGTAAATACGAGTGTGTAGTAAGAGTACGTTTTACTACATTTACGACAATTTCATCTTATCTTGTTACAAATAATACTGAATGGTAGATTAAATTTCAAATTGCATGAATATTGTATTAATACCAGATACCTGCTGCTGCTGCAACTACCACTACTGCTGCAACATAAATATATCTACTAATGTTGCATACTTGTTATGCATTTCTTACTCGTTAGACTACTAAAGTTTATATAAAAAAATACAGGGTAGCAGTTGATGCTACATGCACTTCAATGCAAGGGCTGAAGAGCGGGCTGGTTTTAGATATTCTGTTACTTCCAGGAAAATTAAATTAAGGAAAAGTATTTAATATGCAGGAATAAGTAGTGGCAGAATTGAGTTCGATTGCAGCAAAAACAAATTGCAGGAAAAGGACTCGTATTGATTATATGCGGTACGAATTCAATGTGCTTTAAGTTTTTTATATAGTTTTCATTGCTGCTTGTACAGCTTTACTTTAGTCTTAAAACAATTGCATTTCTTAAAAGTTTTTTTTTTCTTTCACTGCTAAACGGATATTTCGCCAATACTTTGCTTTTTGCTTCGCACCCTTTTTTATTTGAGAAAAACAGCAAAGAAAAAAATAAAATGCAATACATTAAAATTCAAATCAAAATTTTCTAACCCACACAACTTGCAACCTTTACTTACAACATGTACACGCACAACGTCTACATCAGCATCCTAAAAGGGATACGGAAATACAAACGGAAATGTTAATCGGAAACACGCATACTCTACGAGTGTTATAGTGTTGTAATGGAATCTATAGCAAAAGTGTAGAAAACAAACACTCACATTCGCATGTTAGAAAAGTTAACAATTCCATTTTTGTTGTAAAGTTGTTGTTATTCGAATTAAATTATTAAGGGTTTTACAATAAGGCAGCGTCTGCATGGTGAATTATTAGCAGATATATAAGTGAGATACACTGAAAAAAGGAATATTTAACAGTTGAAAGAAACCTAAATATAATCGAAATTAATGTAAATTCTTTAATAGGGCTAAGTCGGAGGTATGATTTGTGCAAGTTTATAAATTTACACAAACCAGACTTGGTCCTTCTAAATGAAACAAAATTAAACGCTAGACACAAAATAACTTTTGAGAACTATAAAATTATTAGAAATGACAGAGTTAACTCCCTTAGAAGTGGTGGGACTGCTATATTAATTAATAATGACATTAAATATAATTACAACTATGAGAATATGAATAGCACATTTAAATGTTTAGAAACATGTATAGTTAAAATTCCATTAGTAGCGAATAAAACGTTAGTAGTAGTATCAGCTTACTACCCATCAGGCAATAATAATAGTCATTTTAAAAACGATTTGCAACAACTTTTTAGGCGCTTAGAGTGAGAGAACCCTAACAATTTTTACATAATTGCAGGAGATCTAAATGCTAAACACCCTGATTGGGGTAATAATACAAGTAACACAAAAGGAAATATGTTAAGAGAATGGCTATCAAATAATGATTTACAATACAGATGTAGTTTGTACGCTTCCATAGAACCTTCATTCCCCAGATGTGGTTCATATCTTGATGTATGTATCGCAGATTCACGTCTAGACATACAAAAATATAACAACACAATAAATTGCCTAAGAACTTTAGATTACGATAGCGATCATAGAGCAATGCAAATTAGGATTTTAAATAATGGAAACGAGCATCCTCTTGCATTCTTTAAAGATTCACCACACCAAAAATTAAATTTTAAAAAGATAAATTGGAGGAAATTCAAAAACTGTATTGTAGATGAACATGGTAACAACAACTGTGTCCCAAACGACACAAATCTCTCAAATGCAGAAATTGACTACTACTTAGCTAAGTTAGACAAGATTATAACAACGGCCATTGAAAAATCAGTTCCAAAGTTTAAAACTGTGGATTCAATTGCTAAATTTTCAAACACTATTATAAAAAAACTAAATTCAGAAAAGAGTCGAATCCTAAGCAAAATAAAACAATACAACAGATTAGAACATTATTCAAATCACACAGAAATAAACCTACTAAAAGCGAAACTAAAATTAATTAGAAAACTTATAAAAGACAATTTCACAACAATGGTGAATAAACATTTTCAAGATAGAATGGCCAACCTGAATCGCAGAAATACTTCAAATACATTCAATGAGGCTAAGAAACAATTTAGGGAAACCCAAAAATTAGATATTGATGCTTTAAAAATTGCTCGAGAGGATGAAGATTGGTTTAGATATACCGAAATTGAGTTAGAGTCCTTGGAAAAAGATCACGGAAACTACATAATCAGAGGGCAGGATAAAATCCTGAATACAATTGGAACTTACTTTGAATCAGTTCACTCTCATAAAGAGATAGATCCTGATAATACTACTCACGTTGATATTGAAAACAATTTCAGCACATTTTTAGAAAGGAAAAATGTTTACGAATATAATAAATCAACGATTTCTGCATTTAGTCCAATAAGAAAAGCTAACGAGGTAAACGAACAGTACTTTATAAACAAAGATACAATAGTTTACATATTTAAAAACTTACGGAACAAACTGTCTTCAGGTATTGATAACATCCCAAATTTTATATTAAAGAACATTCCCATGGAACTAATCTACGAATACTGCACTCTATTTAATAACATGTTAAATAATTCATACTTTCCTCACGCTTGGAAAACAGCAAAAATTGTAATTATCCCAAAGAAAAATAAGGATTTAAGTAATCTTAAAAACCTCCGAGCAATAAGTTTGCTCCCGAATATAAGCAAAGTTTTTGAAATGTGTGTGAACAACAATTTGGTAAAATTTTGTGAAAATAATAACTTAGTTGATGATAGACAATTTGGATTTAAGTTCCAACATTCAACTGTGCATGCGGCTCACTACCTAATTTCAAATATTAACTGGAATTGGAATAAATCACTATGTACAGGTGCTTGCCTCATAGATTTTGAGAAAGCGTTTGATAATATATGGATTCCGGGTTTAATCTATAAACTGATAAAATACGGAATGGCTGTTCAACAGGTTTTCTTAATATATAACATGTTAAGCAATAAATGTTTTTTTATTTCTAACAAGAATCACATCAGCAGGAAAAAATTTAATATAATAAATGGGCTACAGCAGGGAACAGTAAACGCACCAATTTTGTTCAATATTTATATATTAGATCTTATTAAACAAATTAATAATATAGTTGCATTTGCGGATGACATTATAATTTATCATCCGGGTGAAAAAATCCAAAATATTAATGAAAAGTTACAGCAATTATTTAACATTGTAGATAATTATGCTAGTGACTGGAAAATGAAAATAAATATTGACAAATGTGAGACCATACTATTCCGCCCTCCTGTAGGAAAATGTAATTACAACGTTAGAAAATATTGGAAAGAATTTGGCATAAAATCGAGAACTAATATAAACATCGAGTGTAAGCAAATGGTAAAATATTTAGGCATTCACCTTGATAAATTTCTTTATTACAACAAACATATAGATATACAAATAACAAAAGCCAGAAAAGCCTTCTTTACTTATAGAAGGTTATTTTATTCTAAATATATAGACTCAAAAGTGAAGTTAGTGTTATACCAAACCTTAATTAGACCAATACTGACATATGGTTGCCAAATTTGGTACAATATCGCTCCTTCATACATGGAAAAAATTAGAATTTTCGAACGTAAATGTCTTCGAGCATGCACGGCTCTCTATAGATCACCTAGTAGCGGATTTAAGAAGTATATTGCTAATAAAAGACTGTACACATATACAAAAATAAGTAGAATCGATAATTTTATTATACATTTGATTAGAAAACATATTTTAAGGACATTTGAATGCAAAATAAATAACCTTATTATGGCTCCGTACTATGTTAATGGAGATTATATAGAATCAATTCGCAAAAAGGGGTTTATACCACCTGAGGCATTTCTGTATCTAGATAGTCAAGGATATATCCAAAATGTCAGCGGCATTCCAGTGCTATATCACATATATAGACGTGCCAACATAAAAGCAATAAATTGCAAACAAATCACAGAAACAAACAAAAGATTTGATACAAGCTTATACTTAAAGGATAAAAACATGTTACCAAATTTAAACCCTAGGAAATATTGGTGGCTGAACCATTTGTAAGCCTTTGTTTCTCTCTTTTATCACTTAACTATATTTTTTTATTATACAATATATTTAAGAGGTGTTTTTTCCCCAACTATTTCACCTATACTAATTAAGTTAAATATTAATGTACAATAATGAATTCTATAGTACGTAAATTATGTTGTATATTTAGTCCTAAAAAGATTTAATATTTTCCTAATATAAATGTACTAGAGAGCTCGCTTAAGGGACAGAGTATGTTAAATAAATAAATTAAGTTACTATTTGTTTATTTCTAGTTTAAGTTACAAGAAATTTGTTGGTAAATAAACGTTAAAAAAAAAAAAAAAAAAGGAATATTTAACAGCAATTTTTTGGAAAAAGGCTCAAGAAGTGCTGTATTTGATTTTGTCTCTTCATATTTCCAATAGGGAGACCAGCGATACTTATAGGGATATATCGGCGACATTTGGCGGACATGTTTACCTCTTGAATTTTATATATATTTTTTGGAGTTTTAAACAAATAATTTATGGCATATAACTAGAAAAAATAAAATAATATAAAAGCTCAGCTTCACGTGGCTGCCAAGTTATTAGATCGTGCCGGTTGAAATTTATTAATTATTTTCCTCTTAATTAGAGTCACGTTACAGTTTCTAGGCACAGCAGTGGTCTGGATAAGAGTCTCCATCTTGCTCAATTTTAATTTTATGTTATTCGCAACGATAATATTAGAGGAGTAAATTTGTTCATGGAGTGTTGTATGAAATTATAAATTTTACAAAAAAAAATATTATAATCAAAATAATAAATTCTGCCAAATTTTTTATACTAGAAGATTGGGAAAAGCTGGAAGCAAATTCAAGCCAAGAGTTCACTGTAACATGGGTGGTGTTGGCTGAAGTAGTAGAAAACGAGAGTATGAAGCGGAGGGTCCTGATGAGTTCAACCCCGAGCTGAGTCATGAAATATTGTGTTGAATTCTTCTGAACAGCCTTAGTGCCTGGTTGTGTTAGTTGTTGCCAGCCTGTTTCAATGATGAAGTCATAGTCACTGGTCACTGAACATTATTGGCAACGACTGACACCGATCATGTACTAAAAAGCAGAGTAACACCATTCTCCTTAGTCGGTCCTATAGCAAAAAATTAGCCGGCGTAGTAACAAGACTGAAAATAGCTACAAAAATTCTTCTCATCTTTCATCTGTCCTCTCAATACTATCCCCTCCTTTCTAGTTCCGGCGCAAGGCACTGTATATGTAGGGCTCATCCCCTGCGTGCTGGTCCAAGATAAAAAGAAAAAAAAACATGAAATAAAAATTAGGACTTAAGGACTATTCAGCACATGCTTTTTTTAAAAGGACTCCTGTTCATGAAAAACATAATGATTATATTTGAAGAAGGATGATCCTAGGAACGTCTCATACAAAGAATATAAAATGAAGAAAAAAGATATCATTTTGCAAAGTAAAAGTGAAAGCTCGTAATGTTGGCTAAGCCCTGCAGTTACGCCCACAATTTCCCTAAAAAAAAAAATTAAGACAAACTACTGATCTTCATGAAATTCAATAACCTCCAGGATCTTATCAATTTATTCCACCCACATCACCAGGAATGACTTAAATATTAAGCAAAAAATTTCGGAAGTCGAGGACAGGAGGAAGATGAGTTCCATGTTGTAAAGGAATTTGGCTATGACGAATAGGAAATGTCTCAAAGAATCAAAATAGATTTCTCGATAAATTACACAGTAAGAAGAAAAAAGGGAAAACGTGAGTATTGAATTCTGGTAAAAGCTTTAATATTTGTTTAAGCTTCGGATTCAGATGCGTCGAAGTTTGAAATAATATCTTTAGTTATTTTAAGAAATGTTGGGTAAATATTCCCAGATGATCCGCATTAGCCCCAGTGAAAAGCGCATAGAAACCAGCTGGGTCCAGCTAGTTAATAATTAATATCAATAATCAATTTTGAACTTTTTTTTGCAAATTTGGAAAAAGAATCAGCACGAATATAATTGAAAAATGTTTTCTCAACCTGTTTCTTTTATAAAATAGTATTAAAACTTTTATGGCGCAGATAATTTGATTAAAAAAGGCAAAATAAATATTTTAAAAAGTGTTTAAGTGAGACTTCAACGGTTATTTATGGAAAAGTCAACAGGATTAGATTTTGTCTGTTTGCCCAAATACCTTCCAAATTGCTAGATATACGAGTAGTTCACTTCAATTTAAGTTGTTTCTTAATTCTCAAGTCAAATTCTAGTTTTTGTCTAGGCCTAGACTTAACTACGAACTTGGTTTATTTTATTAAATTGAATTAAGATTCATAGGCTAATTGTTCGAAATTTGTTTTAAATCTCAGAAAGACATGATAAATATTCCAAGGCACAAAGGAAAGTCAACATCAGTTTTAATCAACTTACACAGCAGAGCAGAACAGCTGTTTTCGAAAGACGCAACTCTTTCATCATCAGTGCTCAAGTGTATTGTGTTTGTCACCACTTATTAGGTGGCCTAGTTGAATGTGATAACAGTTCCTATTTACACAAATTTTATTGTGAAAAAGAATACGAGAACTGTATCAACCTGATGTTAACATGTTATTGTTATAATACCCGTGTTACCATTTTTATTTTATTTTTATTTTATTTTTTTAATTGTGCGCTATAAAACTATTGCCCGTCTCGTCGATTTTTTTCTGTGCCATAATATCAATTATATATTTTGCATGCAAAATTTTTAAGAGTGCTGCTACGCATCTAAAATTGCAAACTAGAGAGAAGTTTTTTTTTCTTCTTTTTTGAAAATCTTAAGTATTGACACAAGTTTCATTGCTGGTATCATCAACATCAACATCATCATCACTACACCAGCTACATACATTTAAGCGTGGCAAATGAAGAGTGCGTATGTGTGTGTGTGCTTTTGAGAGTTATAAGAATATACCACAAATTACTCAAATATTATATGACTATTTTAGCAACTTTTACAACAAGAACATTTCGCAAATAATAAAATAAAACCGCTCATGTACTCGTATGTGTTAATAAAAAAAAACACATAAAAACGAAACTAAATGAGTATGAGTAAGTGTTACATCACAGTGTATTTATTCGTACGAGTGGCAAAATTAAAGTTTTTAAGTGCAAAACTTTGTATAACCTCCACTCCAAAATAAATACTATAAATAAAGTTGAAATTTATAAGAAGATTCAAGTTGAAAAGAAGTTTCCAGAATATTTAGGGATTTTAAGTATAAAATTTTTACTATTTTATAAATTGCAAAGAGAACTTAATTATAGACGCCTAAAAGCAGGCAAATAGTTTCAAAAATAAAACAGTAAATTAGTTTGAAAAAACAGTTTCATAATAATTAAAAAAACATGTGGAGAAAAAGCAGACAATAAAATGTGGAATTTTTAAGCTCAAATTTTTATAAAAAGGTGGAAATTTAAAAGTCCCTCAATAATAAAATTGAAGTTGGATAAAAGAACATGAAAAAATGCTGTTGCAGCCCTCAATAACAAAATTGAAGTTTGAGAAAAGAACATGAAAAAAATGCTGTTGCAGCCCTCAATAATAAAATTAAAGTTTGAGAAAAGAACATGAAAAAATGCTGTTGCAGCCCTCAATAACAAAATTGAAGTTTGAGAAAAGAAAATGAAAAAATGCTGTTGCAGCCCTCAATAATAAAATTAAAGTTTGAGAAAAGAACATGAAAAAATGCTGTTGCAGCCCTCAATAACAAAATTGAAGTTTGAGAAAAGAACATGAAAAAATGCTGTTGCAGCCCTCAATAATAAAATTAAAGTTTGAGAAAAGAACATGAAAAAATGCTGTTGCAGCCCTCAATAACAAAATTGAAGTTTGAGAAAAGAACATGAAAAAATGCTGTTGCAGGCCTCAACAACAAAATTGAAGTTTGAGAAAAGAACATGAAAAAATGCTGTTACAGCCCTCAATAACAAAATTAAAGTTTGAGAAAAGAACATGAAAAAAATGCTGTTGCAGCCCTCAATAACAAAATTGAAGGTTGAGAAAAGAAGATGAAAAAATGCTGTTGCAGCCCTCAATAACAAAATTGATGTTTGAGAAAAGAACATGAAAAAAATGCTGTTGCAGCCCTCAATAACAAAATTTAAGTTTGAGAAAAGAACATGAAGAAATGCTGTTGCAGCCCTCAATAACAAAATTGAAGTTTGAGAAAAGAACATGAAAAAAATGCTGTTGCAGCCCTCAATAACAAAATTTAAGTTTGAGAAAAGAACATGAAGAAATGCTGTTGCAGCCCTCAATAACAAAATTGAAGTTTGAGAAAAGAACATGAAAAAAATGCTGTTGCAGCCCTCAATAACAAAATTAAAGTTTGAGAAAAGAACATGAAAAAAATGCTGTTGCAGCCCTCAATAACAAAATTAAAGTTTGAGAAAAGAACATGAAAAAATGCTGTTACAGCCCTCAATAACAAAATTAAAGTTTGAGAAAAGAACATGAAAAAAATGCTGTTGCAGCCCTCAATAACAAAATTGAAGGTTGAGAAAAGAAGATGAAAAAATGCTGTTGCAGCCCTCAATAACAAAATTGATGTTTGAGAAAAGAACATGAAAAAAATGCTGTTGCAGCCCTCAATAACAAAATTTAAGTTTGAGAAAAGAACATGAAGAAATGCTGTTGCAGCCCTCAATAACAAAATTGAAGTTTGAGAAAAGATCATGAAAAAACTGCTGTTGCAGCCGGCAGTTATGGTTCAACGCTGTTGTCTAATGTTTTTGCTTGAGATATTTTTCAATAGCCTTATTTAAAAATATGAAGGCTTTTAATTTTTATTAATAAAATAACTTAAATGTCCGTCAAAAGTGTAAAAGTTTCAAAGCTATAGAATGAGTCAACTATAAAAGCAAAAAGGTCTCTGGGCATGACCCAATTCCTGTTAATTTTCTACACAATTTTTTGGCAGTTTAAATAGCATTTTTAAATTGTTTAATGGCCAAATAGCATTTTTAAATTGTTTAATGGCTATTCTTTTGCTATAGAACTGCTCATCATGGCATTAAGTACTCGTAATTGCCAGACATTGATATCGACTGCAGTGATCAGTACCATGAAACAGCCTTAAGACTTGACAAATGCTTTAATGCACTTTTTACTTTAACAAGTTTTGTTATAGGCACACTTTATTAGTCTCAAAAAAAAAAAGAAACTTAAAATAAAAAAAAAATGCCGCGTTAAAAAAACAACTACTTTTACATTTCTTTGAAAAAGTGAGTAAAAATATGGCTTTTTTTTAAAAGGTGTTAAAGATTTTCGAAATATAATTTAAGTTTTACTTTTCAATGTTTTTTTTTTCTTTTCCTATTTTTGTTAACTTCTTAATCTTAATTCGAAACCGATGATAAGGACGATAATGAGAACGATGATGAGGACGACTATGAAGACTATAATGCAGACGTGAATGCTGTTGATGTTAACGCTGTGGCTTTGATGAAGATTGCGTCTTTTAAGTGCTGAAATTTAAAATATTAATGATGCTGTTATATGTCAGCAGCATACAATAAAGTTTTTATGAGTGAACGAGGGGAAAAGCTCACAACTTTTTGGCCATAACAATTCATATTGAGTTGCACAGTTAAAAGGGAAATGAAATTACACATAAAACTCATGCTGCAAAAGTTTCTGTGTTTTTAATTGAAAACTTACTTGAAAGCGTTCTTTTTTTATTATTATTATTATTTTCTTAACTAACTATTTTATTATGTGCAAGAATTTTTCATGAACAATTTTTTATAAAAACATGAAGTCGCTTTGGGAAACCAAAGTAATAACGCATTAAAAATTTGCTGATTGCTTTTTTCCAAATAATGTTAATGCTAGAGTTGTGAATGGAAGAGTTGTATTTTCTAACTTGAAAGTTTAACTAATAATAATGCAAAATTTAAAAGAAAAAAAATACTTAAACATTTTTAGAATATTTTCCTGGCTTTTTAAAAATTATTAAAAGAAAATCTATTACCATGACAACTACATGCACTCGTTTAAAATGCATTAATTTCTACTGCACTAGACACTGGCCTAGATGTGCTGAAGTAGTAGAACACGAGACTATGAGCCCGCGCTGAGTCATGAAATATTGTGTTGAATTCTCCTGAACAGTATTAGTGCGTGGTTGCCAGCCTGTTTCAATGATGAAGGCATAGTCACTGGTCACTGAACATAATTGGCAGCGACTGACACTACCATGTACTAAAAGCAGAGTAACAGCACCCACCTTCGTCGGCCCTGTAGCAAAAATTAGCCGGCGAAGTAAAAGGTTAAAATAGCTACAAAAAAACTGTCTATCTTCTCATCTTTCCTAATCTGTCCCCTCAATACTATCCCCTCGTTTTCAGTTCCGGTGCAATGCATTGCATATATAGGGGTCATCCCCTGAGTGCTGGTCCTACCCCTAAAAAAAAAAAATATATATTTATGTCAAGTAATTAAGGTTGCTTTTGTAGTGGCGCGTTAAAATTAAACCTTGTGGAAGATAACTGAAAAAAGAGACAGAGAAAAGCTTTGAAATATTCCCTAAATAATTTTGGAAAATAGAGCCATCAAGTTGTGGTATTATTTAAGTGTTTGGGTTCAATTTGCAATAGAAACTATTTGTGGAACTATTTTTTTATACCCCCCAAAAAAGAATTGGAGGGTATATTCACTTTGCCATTCCGTTTGTAACGCAGAGAAATATCCATCTGAGACCCCATTAAGTATATACATATATTCTTGATCAGTAATGAAATCTAAGACGATCTGAGCATGTCCGCCCGTGCGTCCGCCCATCTGTGGAAATCATCGATACAGTCGTAACGAAAAGAACCAGACTCTTGAAATTTAGTATAAATATATATTAAAGGATAGCACAGGTTGAGTTCGGATATGGGCTAAATCAGGCAAGAGGGGAAAAACTTCCCCTAAGAAGAACTAAACCAACCTCCTCTAAAAATCAACATAATTTTTAAAGTTTTTTTTTTTTTAAGTTGTTAATTTTTTCAACGGGCTTAAGTTCGAATCTGCAAGACTGCAAATGATTTTTTATTAATTTATTAATAAATGAATTTGTTCAAATTCTATTTATTATTTTTTATATTAAGATTGGAATATTAAGAATATTTTCAATAATCATCAAACCAGCAGAATGGATCAGTACTGATTGCGAGGCCGCTACGCCATCTCATCAGCGTTCTTTGTTAAATTTTTCAACTTTTGCAAGTGGTGCTAGTCAGTAGGAATATCAACTATTTAACCAATGTTTTTAACGAAAATTGAATATGAGAAGTTTTTTTTTTTGTAATTTTGTTAAGCAAATGATATATTTTTGTATTAAAGAACGTCCAACGCGTTAAACTTGCAGCCAGAAAAAAAAAAAATTTTTGGACCCCGGCCCCTTTAGTGGGCGTTATTATATACAAAAATAATGTAAAATTTAACAATTTTAAATTCATTAAAAATAACATTTTTAAGTTTTAATAACGAAGCTGAGACGTAACCTGGTAGTCCTCTGCCCAACCCCCTTCTACCCCTTTGCCCCCTAAATGACCCTATGAAAAAATATTAAATTTTGTATTTAATTATCCCAAACATTTATTTTTAGAGTTTTATGACAAAAGGTGAAATATCTCCCCCACAGCCCTTGCCAGAGCGACCCCGCCAAATACAGTTTTAATACCCTCCAAAGAGAATTGGACCTCATAAAGTATATAAATTCTTGATCAGTGATGAAGTCTAACACTGTGCAATGCCCATACGTTCGTCTGTGGAAAACATGATATTGTCTATTTTTGAACCCCGCCCCCTTTAGTGGGCGTCAACGTACGCTATTATATAAAGCAACTCTGTCCCACCAACTTAAACATTTTAAATTCACTTACTAAGTATTTGGAGGGTCTTTAAGATTCGACCAGGTCGAATATAACATTTTTACTTGTTTTTTTATTCCAGAATATTTATTATTTATTTATATTAATTTTTAATACTAGAAACACGCGAAGCCTTGTGGCGAAAAAATTTCTTTATTATTGTCATTAAAGGAAAAGGGATTTTCGCGGTTTAACTGGACATATTTTTAGTAATTAGGCTCGATTCAGTGGAAAATTCCTATTTTAATTTAAAGGTTATGAAAAAATTATGTCTTAATAATAAGAATTAATAATTTTCGTAGCCTTACACTCTGAGTAAATCCACAAGAAACTTGTTAAAAGAAATTCCATGGCAGGAACGCAGGTGGCCGTGAATAAGAAAAACATATTATAACTACAAGATTTTGTTAGCACAAGCTGTTTATTATAAGAGTTACTCATACTAGATGTAGTGAGTCTCAGTAATGCGATTGTGAAGATATGAATTAATTCGTGGAAAAGAGCTTTTAACCCCACTGTGCAGTGTTTCATACGATACCACGTTGTAATTTTCACACCTTTAAATTTAAGTAGTATTATTTTTTCACTTCTTTTTTTTATATTTCAGAGGAAAATGTCTTACATAATTATTTAAAATTCGTTTGAAATGAATTTTATTAAAAATTAATCAGTTGAAAATAAAAGGAAATTCAAAAACACTTTATTTTTGAGAATAGCACGGCACAGTTTTCTTACTATAAAATATTTTTGTCATACAAAAATGTTATAGCTATTGTTAAGTTACGGTCTCAAATATTTGCCCCAAAAAGCGTAACCACTAACTACTAAAGGAAAATATTTTTGTTCAGATACGTGTTTATTAAGTAAAACAGTTTCATATAAAACTAATAGACAATGTCATACAATGTCATACAGCAATGCTAGCCTGTCAGTCCAATCGTCGTGGGTGCGATTCCCGCCTTAGACTTTAGTTGTTTTCTGCAGAGAAGCAAATCGCTTCGCGGGTTGTGTTTTTTGTTAAAAAAAATTATTGAAGTAGGTAATAAACATTTGAAAAGGTTTTCATTAGTATTTATTGTCAACGCTTTTTTGGGCAAGTATTTTATAAGTCTGACCGCTCTGACCGCACCTTAACTCGTGTATGTTTCATTAAGAAGTGGCTGCTTGATTTTTCAAAATTATTTTATTAACCCTGGAATATCATACTTCGTCGTTTCGACGACTCATGTTTACGTTTTGTATATCTCTTCCTCTATTTGTGTATATCAATACCTGATTTTTCGTATAGCACTAGCCGCTGATATGGCCTTGCTGTGCGCGCAGCTATAGCTCTCTACGTATTGGGCAAGTTTTATTTTTCTGCATATGTATCATTGAAACCATGGCTTATACAAAATATAATTTTGTTATTCATTCGTAAATCATAGACTGACACTTTTGAAAACAAGTTCCTTTAATTACTCAATATGTTAATTTTCAAATGCAAAAAAATTTAATCGATTATGTAAACTATTTTTATAAATTCCCATGTCATGTTTGAAAAAATCAACCAAATGAAGTAAAGCTATGAAACGCGCTTTTATGGCAAATTAATAATAAAAAAATAGTTTATGTTTACTTTTTTTATTAACATACAAAACAAATAATTGAACGAAATAAGTTTCATTTATTTAGTTGCTGCCGGTCTTCTTTCATTGACTTTCGAATATCTCCGTCGTCAATTCGACGAACTATGACGCTTACGCCACAAAAATATGTATGATAT
Organism: Linnaemya tessellans; assembly: GCA_951800035.1. NCBI lineage: Eukaryota > Metazoa > Arthropoda > Insecta > Diptera > Tachinidae > Linnaemya > Linnaemya tessellans. The sequence goes on from OX637533.1 coordinate 5,707,776, forward strand.
TCTAGGGTTAAAACTGGTAGCTTTTGATCAATTTAAATAGTTATAAATGCAGACATTTTATAACAAAATGGCGGGAGATTAAAATGAAAATGATTTTAAATATAAATTTTATTTAGAAAAGCAAAATTGCGTGAAATTGTTTTTTCTGGTACTACTTAAAAAAAAAAAAAAAGATAAAAAAATGAAAACCAGTTGGATATAAAAAATAGTCTATAAAAGTTGATGATTTAATTCAGTAAATAATTTATTGTTTTTAACAAAAATAATCCTTATGCGAACTGTATGCTAAAAATAAAAAAATTTTACCATTGGCAAACAATAAAACAATTAGTGTATTTTGCCAACAATATTATTAATTTTCCACTAATAATTATTTAATGCTTGTTTACCATTAACTGAAATATAACTTGTCATTTTCTTATACTCGTTATATTATTTTAGTCAAAGTACAGCGAACAATGGGTTTTGTATTGCCTTTGAAATTACCCTCCATTGTCGGTGCGAGTGTCATTAAGGAAAATAATGTCTGCCGTTAACAAGACTGGCTGCCATAATAAATGTCTTGTTTATTTTATTCTGAAAACCGTCGCACCGCCGGCAAATAAAGGTATTCCTTAAACGAAAACAAGTTTTACGCAAATGTCTTCATTTATTTTCTTTGGTCTTTTTGTTGTTTTTTTTTTTGTCTTTGTCAGACACATTGATTGTGTTTGGTATGAAATCAAACTGACCGGTTACTGTCTTTTTAACAACAGCGAAATTAATAACAACAATAAAAAGTAAAAGAGGAAGTTGTTTTCCAAAAGGGTTGCTTTATTATATGGCTTTTGTTGTTGTTCTTGTAGCTGCTGCTGTTGTTGTTGTTGTTGTTATTGCTGTTGTCCTTAAACTAAAAGTCATAAATTGCAACACTTGCATTATTTAACATGAAAGTGTGAAAAGCGTTAGCACGTTTGTGGAAATGTTGAGTTTTAATCTATTGTTTAATAAATGATGAAAGACTTGATGTGCTTATATTTGTTTTATGCTTCTTCTTCCTTTTTTTTGTTATGTTTGTTTTCTTGTTGTTTTATGCTTTTAAGTTGGATGCGTATCACGTACTGTTTAGCTGTATTTATATGAAACAGTGGGTTAAAGGCAAGAGATGTAGGAAAAATTATTCAGTTTTTTGTCATTAAAAAAAAAAGAGAAAAAGGTATTACTCAAAAGAACACGTTTGCTGTGGTTGTGTACTCAATCGGGATTAACTTAGGAAATTAGAACAAAGGTCCTTAATAAAAAAAATTCTGGACTCGATCTCTTCAGATTTTTTATATCTTCATACTATAACTTATTTGCAGTCCAATCGGATTTTTAAAATACTATGATATTTTAAATTTTATAACGATTATTTTTCCAGGTTTTTTAGCTAAATTATTATATAGTTATTTCAGTATTTTTTTTTCTATCTCATATTCCAAAAGATCTGCTGATTAGGTCCTTTTTTTGTAGTCTTTACCATTTATGGCTGTTCTAATATAACAATTCATTATAGACGCTGCTATCTCCTGCAGCACTAATCTAGCCATCGACAAGATCCATTTAGTTCATTTCAATCAGAAAACGATCCAAAATATTTTTAATAATTTTATCGAATCTTCCAAAGCAACTAAATGGCAAGATTTTCAAGGAATTGAAATTTTCCTCTAGCAGTTGCTCTTAAGCACACTGTTACTCATCTAAAAATGTAAATATAAAAAACTAAAAAAAAAAACAAAAACTCCACAGAGTGCGTATATTGCTAAATAAGCTTATTCTATTCATAATTGCAAAAGAAAGATGAAGTATAGAAACAACACAACTGCTTACTAAGCAGGTGTAACATTATGTCAAGTGCTTGGTTTTGTTGCCACTAAAGCCGTCGTGTAGCTGCAAACATATTCTCCCGGGTTTTTAAGTATATTTGCTTTTTCTGTATTATTTATTTATTTTTTGTTCTATAAAAATAAATGTCAATCAAAGTAGGTGTTTATATTTCTATTTTCCATTTAAATATTAAAAAAGAAAAGAAAATAAATAAACAACCGTTAAAAAAGTACTTTAAGGTGCAACGACAAAAGCACATATAAAAAAAAATAAAGAAAAGAAATATGCAAGAAAAAAAGAAATAAGTTTATTTATGCAGTGCAGTTAAGAAAAAGGGCGAATAGGCGCCATAAGTACTGCAACCCATTTGGCTGGTTATAAAAGTTTATGAGTTTTATTCTTTCATATCATGCCTTTCAATAGCATTTTTAATATTTTGCTTTCTTTGCCATTCTTATATTAATGAGAAAACATGAGATTGTGAAAACACTCAACTACTTGGGCAGTAAAATTGCCTGCAGGTATGCAACAGTTTTTGTGTTCCTCAGAGTTTTATTAGAAGTTTTGATTTAAGGTTTATTACATAAATAATTTTAAATTAGTATTATACTCTTTTTTTTTTTTTTTTTTTAAAGAGTAGGACCAGCACTCAAGGAATGACCCCTACATATGCAATGCATTGCGTCGGAACTGAAAACGAGGGGATAGTATTAAGGGGACAGATGAGGAAAGATTTTACTTCGCCGGCTAATTTTTGCTACAGGGCCGACGAAGGTGGGTGCTGTTACTCTGCTTTTTAGTACATGATAGTGTCAGTCGCCGCCAATTATGTTCAGTGACCAGTGATTATGCCTTCATCACTGAAACAGGCTGGCAACAACTAACACAACCACGCACTAATGCTGATCAGAAGAATTCAACACAATATTTCATGACTCAGCGCGGGCTCGAACTCACGACCCTCCGCTTCATAGTCTTGTGTTCTACTACTTCAGCCAACAGCACCCACAAAATATTAAAAATACTAAATATTAAAACTCTTTCAAATGTAAAAGTGTGTGTTATAATAAAAAAATATCAAATGACTGTTTTCCACAATTGCAAACTACATAAAAAATAGAGTTTATTAAAATACTTGATCATAATGTGAAGTACAGTCGACTCCGCTTTACTGAAAATAACCAAAACCTAATTTTTTCAGTTATCCGATTTTTTCTCTAAAACGTAGTTCGGTTTATGAAATTTTATACAGTTAAGCGTACTGCCTAATATCAGTAAAACACACATACATATGTGCACATTTTGTTTTTGGAATTTTTCACGAATTCCTTGAAAATGTCTAGCCACTTGCATTAACAATAAATGTAATAGAAAAGTACGTAAGAGCGAAAAGGACAAATACATTTTGCCATTTGATTTTTTAACAGACAAAACATGCACAATTTTTTCAGCAATCGATTTCTAATAAATAAATTTTTCATTGTTTATTTTTGCACTAAAGCGAAGTAAGTTTCATACAAAACGTGGTTGTGGGCTTGCTTTTTTGGTTTCAGTTATACGATGTTTTCAGTAAAGCGATGTTTCGCTAAAGCGAAGTGAATAAGACTAGCTGCGTTGAAAATCAGTGCGGGGATCTGTATCGCTTTCAATAATCCGATTTTTTTCAGTGTTGCGCTAAAGCGGATTCGACTGTATATTTAAGCCCTAATAAAATTATCTTTTGGCTGTAAACGTTTTAAATAATTGATAACAGAAAAATTTGTATTATTAATTCACAACACAATATTTTAAATATTTTTCTCGTCGATCTGTGTAGAAACAAATATGCAAATACATGCAATTTGTGCTGCACAAACAATCTAGTTGGCAAAGTGTCTGCTATTTTTAGATTGTTTATGAAATAGTTTAGTAATAAACTAAATCTTTATTTTAGAAACTATGAAAATTATATAAAGAAAGATTCATTGACATATTTCAAAATAATAAAATATATAAGTAATATATTCACATGTTTCTTCATTACTAACGCAATGAGATGGGGAATAATATGTTGGAGTTGCGCACAAGCTAAATGCCTGATTGATTCTAGAAAAATATCGTGCGTCATTTAAAAACTTTAAATCTCAGGATTCGTGAGGCCTTCTCTGTCCTTGTTTGGAAACCTAGTGTCTGGATAAATTGCTTGCCATTCATTGGCATGCCAATCAGCGGAAGTATGCATTATTAAGAAAATAATTTTTGTTATTTAATTTATAATAATTTTGCAAGGAACTCTCTTATGCTATCTACACGCATAACTTTCAATTGCTTGTGGGAGTGAGCTGTTTGTACAAGTATTTAACCAAATCAAGTTTGGGACAACGTCCAAAACTGTAGTCCTTCAGATTTAAGAAAATAATAATTTCATATGCACAGTGTAAGATTTTGCTAGTCTAGCTGGACAAAAATCGGTTTTTTTTTGAGTTTCAATTTGAGTAAATATTTCTATCCAATATGAAAGGCATCCCTTTTCTTTTGTGTAGGCTCCAAAATTTTATCGGAACTTGCAGTTTGTTATAAGAGTTACTTGAATAAAATACAAAGTGTTTCGCTATAGCAAATGTGATGATATGAATTGGTCCCACTGTGCAGTTTAAGAACTAACATTTAATCTAACATGTGAATTTAAAAATTTCAAGAAATTTGAAACTCTTCCTAATACGCAGTAATAATAATATTTCCCTTTAACATTAAAAAGTTTGCGTTTAAAAATCTTGCAACTAAAATCAAACCTGAAATGGCAAAACCTTCAGTAAACAAAATTTGTTTGTTTGCAATTTCCAAGAAATCTTTTTTGCCAGTAACTAACAATTATCCTCAAAAATAGTGATTTTACACAAAATACACCTCATCTTTAATTAATGCAATTAGGCATCTTTAACTTTACATTTAACAGCCTCAAAAACGAATGTTTTTCTTTTTTTCCCCAACCAATTGCTATCATTCTCTTTTGCCAATTTTTTTTTTGTTTTTTGCTTAGCTAGAAAACTCTATGAAACTCCCACCAAAAAAAACCCCTCAAGGATTTTTAGACCGACCCATCTCCAGTCTAACCATCCTTGAGGCTTAATAACTTCAATGTAAGACCAATTACTTCATATAGACTAACCATTTGGTTTTCTGCAGAATGCGAATGGCAAATAACAAGTAAATGTGCGGTTAAAATTGGACAATTTTAATGCATTTTACAAGGAAGCCCTTAACAAAATTGTATTGCTGTGCAATAATTTCTCACATGAACGCATTTACAAAACTACACCAGTCGCCGCATATGCATGCATCCATACATATTGATGCAATTACAAACGGACATGCAAATGCCAAAACAATCATTTCTGCAACGTGTGTATGAATGCATTGAACATCATCTTATTGCTGCAAACCAAATGTGTGCATGTGTAGGTTGTAATATGTGTGTGTGCGTGTTTGTTTGTGTGTGTGTGCCAGCAACTTTACCAATGTTCTTAGGTCTCTGCTCGTAAATAAACGTACACACACTTTTTGTAATTTCCAAAGAATAACGAAATGCAAATATTCCCTCACATGCATTCGAAGCAAAAACTTGTCGCTTTTGCTGAAAATATGGGCTTCAATTTAAACAGCAAAATGATGAAAATTTTTGAATTTATAATTTAAATTGAAGTAGAGTTGAAAGCAAGAAAAGCACTAAACTAGTTTTGAGCCTTAATTGAAATAGCAGTGAAATGGAATCGAATTAGAATTTATGTAAGCAGAACTCAACTAAAAGCGAACTAGTACAGAACTAGATCAGAAGCTGCACGAGAATTGAACTAGAGATGAGGCACAACTAAAGTAGAGCTAAATAACATGCACAACCAAACACCTGGGCTGATTTGAGGGAATAGTATACGAGGTTAGTTCAAAAAAAATTGTGAATTATAATTTAACAAAAAAAAAAAAAAAAATTATATATATAATACAAAAAAAATAAAAAAATTGTGAATTATAATTTAAAAAAAAAAATATATAATATAATAAAAAAAAAATAAATTAAAATCAATTTATTCATAAATTTATATTTTCTCTCCGGCTTTATTTCAATCTTCAAAAAAAAAAAAAAAAAAAAAACAACTGTCTATCTTCCCATCTTTCCCCTCAATACTATCCCCTCGTTTTCAGTTCCAGCGCAATGCATTGCATATATAGGGGACATCCATTGAGTGCTGGTCCTACTCCTAAAAAAAAAAACAAAAAAAAAAACCTTTCTAATATGGACTTTTTGGCACGCCTTAATTATCTCAAAAAGCCATGCTTTCATGGGTCTCCTTAATCTTGGGTACAGAAAAAAAGCCACAAGGAGTAAATTTTGGTGGACACGGTGTTTGGGGCACGATAAGGGTATTGATTCTGACAACAACTACCAGGCAAAGGCATTAGCCAAACGATACGAGGGCCTCCTCAGCAACTTCTCTTATAGTGATTCAACGATTCTCCATAACAAGTTTCTTTAATTTCTTATATTTTTCAACGATTGTTAAAGTGTTGGCTTCTCGTGGGAGCTTCGTCATTAACATTTTCTCGACCTGCTTTGAAAATATTGCACAATTTTTAAAAAAAATTTCTGCTACTGAGCATTTGCTCTCATTATCAATAATTTACAAAATATCGAAATGTGAAATAAAAAATCATGTCGCACCCTGAGGTGGTCTCTTGAACAAAATGGCATTTTGCATATTTTCTAAAATCTTAAATTGGAAAAAGAATTTATTTGTGACAAAAAGGCATTTGAGCGAACAGATTTCATTTAAAAAATATCAAACAAAAATAGCAAGAAAAAGTATAGAATTATTTTCGCATGTGTTGGCAAAGAAAGCATTATTGAGTTTCCCTCGCATAAATCATTTTATGAAATAAAACAAAGAGTAAGGACTACCCACACATTTACGCACAACAGCTACAAAAAAAGAAAGGAAAAGACAGGCCTAGCCAGGCTCTTCTTTTGTTTTCAATTTTCCTCTTCCTGGTACATAATTTCATTTTGCAACATGCAACTTATGTTGCAGCTTATTTATGTTGCTGCTGTTGTACAGTAGCTGTTTATATTGACAAAAGTGTCATGGCCTGGCGGTTGTGGTTTTTTTCTGCTAACTATCATATTTACATTTTACTCGACGGTTTAATTCACGACCAGCATCATTCACAACTTTCAAAAGGACAAAGACAACACAAAAAGAAAAAAAAAGGATTGGAAATTGTGTATCCATTCCTGGCCACCAGCTTTAAACATCCATCATTAGAATTCAAAACATTTGGAGTTGTTATTTACAGAAGCCATTATGTGTTTTAAATGCGAAACTCCACTCAGTGAATCCTTCCCTACCTTAACATGGCATGCACATCCAGCAGTAGCAGCAGCAGCAACCAACAGCAATAACAATTGAAAGTTTTCATTGCAAATGACCAAAAATTTTGTTGTAATGGAAATTGCTTGATGGAAACCCTCTGCTATTTGTTTTCTTCTCTCGCTCTTGTGCTCGAGCATTTTAGCGATATCTTGTAAAAGCATGTATATTTATGAGTGGTTGTGGCGGAGTAGGTAACTTGTGACTAAATTAAGTATGTATGTATGTGCTTTTAGTATTGCGATAAACATTACAGCAGCAAAGGGATAAATTTATAGCGAAATAATAAATTTGCGAAGCGACTGGTGTCAGTGGCTGCGAGCATCATGTCGGTGGCTACTGCATATAAAGCTTGTTGGGAAGCTATTTTCTTATCGTTTTTTATATTAAGAAAATTATTGATGGAAGGAAAATACATATTGAAATTATTTTTACTTATTTTCTTTTTAAATTTATTAATAAAAATTACATAAGAAGGATACAAATTTTTTTTACACAAACTTGGACTCCTTTATTTTTTAGGTGTTTTAAGGAAGTAGATTTGAAACAGCACATATTTGAATTGGCTGGTTGTAGTTTTTGCTAATTAAAACTATTTTATAATTCAGGAAGAACAAAATTGGTATTAAAATCTTAAAAAATTAAAATTTCGATTCCAGGGTTGGACAAATTAAATATTTTATGGTACATGAAAATGACCAAAAAGTTTAAAAATTTTAATTTTTTATCAAGTAAATTGCATTGGTAAAAAAAAATAAAAATTTCGTTCCAGGGTTGGAAAATCGAAATTTTTTGGTATATTAAAGTAGCCACATAAATTCAAAATTTTGAGTTTTTAGTGAATTAAACCTCTTTTATACTTCAGAAAGAAATAAATTGGTATTAAAAATTTTAAAATTAAAAATTTAATTCCAGGGTTGGAGAATCGAAATTTTTTGGTATATTAAAGTAGCCACATAAATTCCATATTTTGTATCTTTTAGTGAATTAAACCTATTTTATACTTCAGGAAGAATTAAATTAGTATTAAAAATTTTAAATATTAAAACTTCGTTTCCAGGGTTGGAAAATCGAAATTTTTGGTATATTAAAGTAGCCACATAAATTCCATATTTTGTTTCTTTTAGTGAATTAAACCTATTTTATACTTCAGGAAGAATTAAATTGGTATTTAAAATTAAAAATTTTGTTCCAGAGTTGGAAAATCGAAATTTTTTGGTACAAAAAAGTAGCGATATAAGTTAACAATTTTGGTTTTTTTCAGTGTATTAAACCTATTTTGTACTTTGTTAAGAAATAAATTGGTATTAAATATGTTAAAAATTATAACTTCGGTTCCAGGGTTGGAAGATCGAAATTTTTTTATTACATAAAAGTAGCCATATTAGTTCTTAATTTTGGTTTTTTTCAGTGAATTCAACCTATTTTGTACTTTGCTAAGAAATAAATTGGTATTAAGAATTTTAAATATTAAAACTTTGGTTCCAGCCAGGGTTGCAAAATCGAAATTTTTTAGAACATAAAAGCAGCCATACTAGTTCTTAATTTTGGTTTTTTTAATGAAATCTTTTTATACATCGGGAATAGTTAAATTGGTATTAAAAACAAAAAAATAAAAATCCAATTTCAGGGTTGGAATATCGAAATTTTTTTATTCATAAAAGTAACCATATAATTTGCTATTTTTGATTTTTATGACGAGTTATACTTACTTTATATATCAGGAAGAAATAAATTGGTACTAAAAACAAAAAAAAAATATAAAAGACGATTCAACGGTTGGACAATTAAAACTTTTTGGGGTACATGAAACGGATTTTTTCTTTTTGTTTGTAAATTAAACATATTTAATATTTTTGAAAGATGTTCAGAGGTATTAGAAATAAGAAGAACCAAACATTTAGCTTCCTAGTTGAAAAATTTTAACGATTTGATTTTTTAATTAAACTTACTTTCTGTGTTACCAAGAAACAAAGAAAGAAGAATTACACCTGTGAGGGGTATTTAAGATTCGGCGCAGCCAAATATAGCACTTTTACTTGTTTTTTTTTATATTTCAAATTTAATCGCGATTTCATGGCCGAAAGTCGTAATACTCGTATTAGATTTAGGAAGACAATATCAATATTTAATAGAACAAATTAATTTACAATTTACACAACAGCAGAGCAGAATAGCGCTATTTTCGAAAGTCACTACACTTCCGCCATAAGTACCCATGTGTGTTGTTGTTAATCAATAGTCAACAAAACTCCCCTGTCGAATACTTGTTTTTATTTCAGACTTTACTTTTATCATAATCAAAAATGAATGTACATTTTATTTGTGAAGTTTATTAATTTTATTATTCACATAAAAACTGCTTTACTGGACTGAAGTTCAAATTTGGAATCTGCAAAAATGTCGCTGCTTTCCACGCGAAATGTTCAATTTCGATTTGGAACTATTATTGTTATCAATTAACGATTTATTAATATAGAATTCATTTAAAATGAAAGAGTACATTTGCAATAGAAGTAAGAATTGCGAAAATAATGGTGTAATATCGTGTTCAATAGTTAATTTCTAAAAGCACATATTTTTTTAAGTGAACTTAATAAAATTTTTTGGGTGCTGTTTGCAAAGAATTCAAATTTAGAAACAAATGAAATATTGCAAATCTTCGTCATACAATATATCGGGCCAGGAAATCAATTAAAAATAGTAAAAATTTTGTTTTACAAATAAATAATTCATTCTATACAAAAGCCTTTTAAAAACGTCCACCGACTAAAACATTCTAATTAACTGTCAACTAACTGAATGAGTTTAATTTGAATAGAGCAAACTTGGCCAAATACTAAAACATTAAAAGCCATGTCAGACATTATTTTATTTGCTTTAATGAAAGTACAATTTGCATGAGTGCACGTGTGTATTTTGTATAGCCGAATTTAATTTAACTGAGTGAAGTGATGATGATGGTGGTGTGTCAGCAAGTCTCTTCATATTTCCTCTAATGCAAAATAGATTTTAAAAAACAAGTGAAATACAAACATAAACTTGCTTTCACTTCCGCTCGTGTACGCAACAAACATTCATTAATGAAATGTTTGCGAAATTGATCAAATGTGACAACAAATAACAGGCAAATAATTTGCAAAAAAGTTTGGTTATTAAAGGCCTCAAGTAGCTTAAACCCTGGCACGATAATTTATAAAGCACTAAAACATATTTGTACACTCGTGTGTATGCACGTACTCGTATAAGTGGATGTTTTAAAATTGAAATTGTACAAATCGTGAGGGCTGTTTAGTTTTATAAAATAAAATAAAATCACTGCTTCGAACAGCCATCGTAGCTAATACTTTAACTAGCAGCGTCGCACCACCGCCCCCTTTTCCCATATCTGATTCTATTTTGTTTATAATCTTTTGTAATGTAAATATATGCGACCAAATACATATGGTTGGCTGCTTTGTCGGTTGGTCGATTGTGTGATGTGTGTGTGTTTTTTGGTGTTAATATGACTTTCAACTTGTTTTGTGTATTAAAGTTTATTATAAAGCCAACGTAGCCGCCAATGCCAAAATGAATAAGCGCACACAAATATTTGCAGCGCACATACAAACATTTCTGAAGCACTTTAAAAGAGCACGCACTCGTACAGCAGCAGGTCATTAAAGCAAAAATCTCAATTGGTGCAGGAAATACAGTTAACAGGCGCTGTCAGAAAACCACAGGAAGAAGGCACAAGTTTATATATTAAATAAAGCCGCAAAAAATTATAAATGTTTTTTTTTTGAAGCGGGTTACACAGCAGTAATGCTAGGAACACAACTGGGACGAACGACGAATTTCGCTTAGTACGACGAATTTGTTGGTAAAAAATCGCTCTACAAATTCGTCGTATGAAACACAATAACGACGAATAAATTAAAATAATAAGCAAACAAAATATTAATATTTGTTTTTTAAATCATTGTAATCCTCTGATGCCAGTCCCGGTGTTGTCCATTTTTTTCAGAACAAATTCCTTTTTGTAAATATTTTCTGAAAAATTTTTTGTCCGTAAATAAATTATTATTTTCAATTAACAGCTGATGGGGTGACCATATGCAAAAGTGAGAAATAGAAAGAAAAACTATATTATAAAAAGTGTTCAAAATTAATAAAAATTCGTCCGAATGATACATTTTTGTGAATTAGTGAATGCGATTCTAGTATGCACTGAAAATCTTCGTGCTACATGCAGCAATATAGTATTGAATTATGTTTTTCCACAAAAAACCAGTTTGAGTATATGAAACCTGGTCACTTTATATTGATTTGTTCGTCGTTCGTTGACGAAACAATTAGAAATAAATGTATTTCAACTTTCGCTGAGTATGACGAATTTCGCGCAACGCCACGATTGTGTGCATTTTCATATACACCATCTTGTTTTATTTTTGGCGACGAATATTCGCGACCAAAAATTCGTCGTTCGTCGCAGTTGTGTTCCTAGCATAAACTGAAAAAAACATTAAGGTTTATTATTCTTTTTTTATCTTGGACCAGCACTCAGGGGATGACCCCTACATATGCAGTGGATTGCGCCGCAACTAGAAAGGAGGGGATAGTATTGAGGGAACAGAGGAAAGATGAGAAACATTTTTGTAACTTTTTTCAACTTTTTTATTTCTCCGGGTGATTTTTTGCTACAGGACCGACGAAGAAGGGTGCTGTTACTCTGCTTTTAGTACATGATCGTGTCAGTCGCTGCCAATTATTTTCAGTGACCAGTGACTACGCCTTCATCACTGAAACAGACTGGCAACAACTAACACAACCACGCACTAATGCTGATCAGAAGAATTCAACACAGTATTTCATGACTCAGTGCGGGTTTGAACTCAGGACCCTCTGCTCCATAGTCTAGTGTTCTACTACTTCAGCCAACAGCACCTAATATTTTTAGCACAATATTTTAGTCAATTAAATAAAACAATTTTTCCATTGCAAATTGAATTACAATTTCAAATCATAATTAATAAGACATCTTAAAAATAGTAAAAGCCATTTCTCGTTTCACATTTTAGCGTCTGATTTTCTTGGGCCTTGTTTTTTTATGTCTAGCGCTTGAGCAGTTGCACGTTTTATGAAGTTTGCATATGTAAATATCTATATATGAAAAATAAAAGGAAATCTTAACGACATACGAAGTGTGTTCTAAAAAAACGGTGAATTTTCAGTTTTCCTTAAAAAATATTTATTTATTCAACAATTTCTATTTTACCCTTTTACAATTAATTTTAAACAATCCGAAGCCGCTAAAATAAATTTTTTTTTTGTTAATGTAGGACTAGCTTTCAGGGTTGGTGCATTAAGCCGAAACTAGAAAGGAGGGTATGGTGTTTGAGAAGATCGATGAGAAGAGAGAGAAAATTTTTGTAGCTGTTTTAAGCTTTTACTTCGCTGGCTAGTTTGTGCTGAAGGGCCGACACATAAGAGTGCTGTTAATCCACTCTTAGTACATGATGTTGTGAGTCAGTTTGCTTTCTCTATCTCTCTCTCCCTCAACGATTCAATTTTTGTCTACTAGGAAAGCCACCGTTCTTTTATGTGGCTATGCCTTTCGTATGTGCTTAACCGTTGCCTCTCCCCATCCCTCTCTTCGATTCAGTTTTTATCTGCTACATCGTCCCTTTAATCTTGGGAACAGAAAAATGTCGTACCGAGCCAAATCTGATGGAAACGGCGGAGAGGCTTCATTACGGTGTCGTTTTTGGCAAAAAAAGTTTTTTTTATTATTGTATTCTGATATTTTTAAGCTTAAGGTCTCTTTATTTTAGTTTAATTTTTAATTTCAATATTTCGTCACTCCTTTGTGTGACTTCTTCAGAAAATTAATTATTTTATTTAATTTTTTTATTTAATTTATAAAATAATTAATTTCCTGAAGAAGTCACACAAAGGAGTGACGAAATATTGAAATAAAAAATTAAACTAAAATAAAGAGACCTTAAGCTTAAAAATATCAGAATACAATAATAATTAAAAAGTGGTCAAAAAACCAGAAGAATTTAAAAAGTTTTTTTTTTGTAAAAATTTCAAAAGGAATTTTAGGTTTAATGTCCAAAATTACAACAACAAATATATAATAATAATAAAATTCCATGGCATAATTTAAGGGATATTCAGCAACTTCTCTTATAGTGATTCGACGATTGTCCATAAACATATTTTGCACTTTATCCACATTTTCATGCGCCAGGATGGCCCAGCACAAAAATCATCATTCACATCTTCTCGACCTTCTTTAAAAAATTATTGCAATTGTAAGCATTTTTCCGAGCCAAAGTACAAACAGAATAGGTCGCAGTCAACATTTTAAGTGCTTTAGACCACTTTAACAAACATTTTTAAACAAAAAAAAGATGTGTGGTGTCGTCGGACACCGGATAGGAACGAAATTCCTTATTATAAAAATATTAATTTTGAGTTCTATTCGAGTTATAAAGAACATAATTATTCGGGTATACATTTTTTATTATGATTTTTTTTTTCGCTGACCAACCAAAATACAAAATCAATTTTGTTCCCAAACGAAATTGAATTCTGTCACGGCATGGCTGCGTATGATTAATATTTTGTATGTTTGTATGGAATCGTATTACTCATACGTCTTAAACATTGATCTAGAAACAAAATATCTTACGTTAGGGGCGTTTTTTCCCGGTTAGGGTACTCCTCCGCATCGTCCCATAAGGAATTTTGTTTCACAATTTGCTAAAAAATACTTTCAACTTGTAAGACTCTCAGCAACAAACTAATCGCTTTATATAGCTGACACTTTCCACACATATTCAATAAAAATGCCTCAATATTAAAAAAAAGAAACGCCCTTGAAATTTTAAAATTGCCACAATTTCTGGAACAGATCTCGTAAAATTTACTAAAGCCATTACAAAGCAATGCTATTATCAGGAATTTAAGTCTAAAAACCAAATCGTACTTGATTCAAAACACTTAAAGTGTGAAAGTGTTTAAGTTGGTGGGCATAAAACAAACTTTATTACTGCAGCCAGAACAGTTCGTTTTACTACAGCAATAGCATAACACGAGCACATACTTCATGTGGCATTGTAGGCAAATGTTTAGCCTTCCTTGTATCTGCCACTCTTTTTAGTAGCAGGTTTTAAAGGAACGACCACATGTATTTCAATTAACTTGTGCATATCAAAAGTTGGCACAACAATAACACAAAATATTTCATTTGTACGGCAGCAAACAGTGGGAGATAAAATTAATAAGACTTTTTAATTCTTTACATAACAATTAACTGAACAGACAGTCCAGTTAACGATTTTCTATAATTTGATAAGGTAAAGTTCTCAATGTTTGAAAATAGTTGGTCACGCTTAATCTTGTTTGTGGCACCGTAAGTGATATGCTGCTGCAGATATGAAGTTAACATGCGCTTAACTCATCTCTGATTTTCGCCAATATTTTTTCTTTCAATTAAAAATATTTATATTAAATTGAATTAAGATTCATAGGCAAATTGTTGGAAATTGTTTGTTTTAAATTCAGAAAGACGTGATAAATATTCCAAGGCACTCAGGAAAGTCAACATCACTTCATTAGATATTCAACTTACACAGCAGAGCAGAACAGGTGTTTTCGAAAGCCGCAACGCTTTCATCATCAGTACTCAAGTGCATTGTGTTTGTCACCACTTATTAGGTGGCCTCGTTGAATATGATAACAGTTCTTATTTAAACAAATTTTATTAGGAAATGCATACGAGAACTGTTTCAATCTGATGTTAGCACATGTTTGTTTTAATACCCGTGTTGCCGGGTAAAAAAAAAATACTTATACTTTATAGTTTACAATATTTCTAATTTTTTGTTTTCCAATATTTACTGTCTTGTCAGTTTCGTTGATCCAAAACAAAAAGAAAAAAAAAAAAAACATTAGGGCAATATTTACTGTCTTGTCAGTTTCGTTGATCCCAAAAAAAAAAAAAAAAAAAAAAAAACATTAGGGCAATATTTACTGTCTTGTCAGTTTCGTTGATCCAAAAAAAAAAAAAAAAAAAAAAAAAAAAAAAAAAAACATTAGGGCAATATTTACTGTCTTGTCAGTTTCGTTGATCCAAAAACAAAAAAAAAAACATTAAGGCCGATCTCTAGGAAATTGCTGCTTTAAGCCGTCCAGGACACTCATTTTTTGTGCCAGTTCTATTGGGTATTTACTTTTAAAAAGCAACCATGGAATACTAGTCACCAGTCAAATTGAATAATTACAATATAACTGAAGGAAAAACAACAATAACAACAAATGCATTATTTATTTCCACTGCCAAAAATTAAAAAAAATAAATAAATAAATAAAAACATTACTTTTACAAGCAATTTCATATTGTTATTTTTCCTTCAATATTTGCATATGAGCTGACAAAAAAAAAAAAAAAAGAAAATATTACATCGATTCAGCAAACCGACACTTACACTTTACATAAATACCGTTGCCAGCACACAACACCTGTTTCGCCTGGAACTTATGCTTGAATATTTATGGTTTATCATCAGCACAACAGCTATTCGCCACAATTTTAGGCAAAAGTTTTCGGATAATTTTTGATTGCATTGAGGGACAGAAAATTGAATTAAATTCATTGAATATTCTATTACGTATTTTTGTTTATGTGATACATTTTATTTTTGTTTGTTTTGTTTGCCATTGCAGTTGCTTGTTTTTGTTTATCGCAAAAACAACTTTTTATGCATTTACCTACAATTTCAAAAGTAGTTTCCATAAAATTGTTAACAATTTATAGAATTTTAGCAAAAGAATTGCTAAATAAATAGTATGATTGTTGCGGCTGCAGGTTGAGAATATGCGAAACGCTAATGCAGTTATATGAAATCAACAGAATTGAAAATGTTTTTTTGAAATGCTAAAAGTTCACAGGAAAAATAATAAAATTTAGAAATTTTTACATTGTAAATTAATAAATAATTTTTAAAAATTTCCACTAGGTTTCATATATATTTTAGTTTTTTGAAAAGAGTTCCAAACAGATTCTCTTTGCTGTTCTGCTAATTAATTTAGAATAAGCAAAAATTAGATACATTAAAATAACTGCTATTTGACTGCGAAAGACATGAAGTTTTAGCTACTTTAAGGAAATCTCTAAGATTCATACTCCACTTTAAAAGCAGCCTGCACATGGTGCGTATTTACGCATACACATATGAAAATAAATTAATGCTTTTTTTTTTTGAAGAATTTACCTTGATATAAAACTAAAAAATACAAGCGCTGTAAAGCAAAAATTAAACATAAACAAACATAATAGAAGAAAAACAGGAAAATGAAAACAACAACAACAAGACAGACAATACAACAAACCAACCATTTCAATGCTGGCAGCCATCATAAACAAGCAAAGAAGAAAGCAGAGCGAAAAAAACAAAACAAAATGTAGCACACAGTGAAGTCAGGTGGCTCTAGAAGTTAAACACGACTCAAACACATGTGTGCTGTCCCCCAAATGCATATTAAATGCAACAGCAACAGCAACTATAAAGGTCTATCAAGCTCTTTTATATCTAACAATCATCCATGGCAACATGCAATGAAACCACACACCGACAGTGAATTGTTACTTTAACAGTAATGACAACAACAGCAATTATATGTAAGAGCTATTAACAGTGGTACGAAGAGAAGAAACTGCCTTCAAATGAATTTCAAACATTTTCTAAAACAACTTTGCCTATAATATAAAGGGTGTTTTTTATGAAGTTTTTTTTTTCTATACAATTCACTCTGTTATCTGACAGCTGTTTTGACAGTTTAAAGTGACGTCTCTACTCAGTATTCTTTGGCAAATCATCATGAACAGGTTAACTCCAGAACAACGCTTCCAAATCATGGAAATTTATTTTCAAAAATAGTGTTCAATTAAAAATGTTTATCCGCTTTTTTACCGCGAAATTCTCTTCAGTGATGAGGCGCATTTTTGGTTGAATGGATATGTCAACAAGCAAAATTGCCGTATTGGGAGCAAAGATAATCCACACGCCGTTCAAGAATTAGCAATGCATCCCGATGTAAATGTACTGTTTGGTGCGGTCTATGGGCTGGTGGAATCATCGGTCCTTATTTCTTTAAAAATGAGGAAGAACGACGCGTTACCGTGAATGGAAATCGATACAGAATTATGATCAATGAATTTTTGGTGCCAAAACTTCAAGATGTGGATGTAAACGAAATGTGGTTTCAACAGGATGGTGCCACTTGTCATACTGCTGGCGAAACAATGGACTTATTGAAAGAACATTTCAACGACAACATTATTTCGGAAAATGGACCGGTGAATTGGCCTCCGCGTTCGTGTGATTTGACGCCACTCGATTATTTTCTGTGGGGATACCTGAAATCATTGGTTTACGTGAATAAACCAGCAACGATTGACGCTTTGAAAACCAGTATTCAACGTGTCATTGCTGAAATACGCCCTCAAATGCTTGAAAAGGTGGTCGAAAATTGGACCTCCAGAATGACCTTTATGCAAAATAGTCCTGGTGGCCATATGCCCGAAATTATATTTAAATGTTAAATGACAAGAAATTATCTACTAAATAAAATTTCTTTTTTGGCCATTTCATAATTTGGCATGTGTTTTATTTAAATTTCAAATCATCACACTCTTATAAAAACACCCTTTATAAGGACTTGATTAAAAATTAAATAAGTTGCATTATTACTCTGATAAATATAGAAAATTTTGCAAATAACTCCACTGTAATCAGATGTATTAACTACAAACAAAACACACACACATGCACAACAACGTGCTCAACCGACCGTTGTGTTCATTATAAGTGTGTGTCATGACTCTGGGGCATTTTAAATGGAAACTTATTTTTTGTTATACGCCTCAACTTAATTGCAATAAAAATAATTAAAAAAAAACGAAAGAGTTCAACTATTACTGTAGCAAAATATAACAAAATACAAGCTCGCACAAACTAACACTTCCCTACAAAAAGCAGCCAGCACTCATTTACTTGCACACTGTTGCTGTTTATGCAAACCATTGTTGCTGCCATAATTTCAACTTGTGTTTTGTATATAATGAAAATTATTTTTTCCAGCATTTTTTTCAGGTAAATACTTGTGTATAACAAAAAAATATTTGCAATCTCTTTTATTCCATAATGTACTTCTAGTTAACAATAAAATAAATAATTTTTTTTTTATAAAATATATGAAACACATGTATAAGTTTCATGATGCCGGCATTTGGTATTTATTATAATATATTTTAAGCGTTAAGAGGAAAAAGCTTTTAATTGCAAATTAAACATATAAAAGATTTTATTTTAATAGGAGTAAAGAGTCAAAAGCAAATTACATGCAGCAGCCATAAGGATATATTAAAAATTATACAAACAGAAAGTTTAATTTATAATGTTTTTAGGAAATAATTAAAAAAAGGAGTTTAGAAGACACACTTAATGAAATATATAAAAAATATACTTATTTATTAGGAGGCAGTCCCATAAAAACCAAATCCGTAAGCAAAAGGATATAACAACATGTCCTTCCGCTTTGAGTTTTGAAACGTACATTAATATCACTGGTAAACGGTTGAGTGACAAATAACGAGGTTTCTGAAGATTTTGCACGCCGATTATTCAAAATAAATTTGGAAATCATAAGACATCAAAGGTGCTTAAATATTTTACTCTCACTGCTGTATTCACAAAAATTAATGTGTACTTCAAGTGTGCTTTAAAGTAAAAATTTCATAGAAAATTAATTTTAAAGTGTTGATCAAGTCTACTTTATTTTTTGTGAATACTGCTGTCAGTCTTTAGAATGTTAATTTTCCAAACAAAATTTATATTGAAAAAGGGTTTAAGTTTATGGAAAAATTTTACTTATTTTGTATAAAATTAAATTTGTTGTTTTTATTTTTTCGTAATTATTATTTTTGTAATAATTTTTTATTTTGTTTTTTTTTTTTCATTAAAAACGGTATAAGAAAAAATACCTAACGACTTTAAATTAAGCCACTCTAACTTTAAATGGAATGAGAGTGAAAAATCGAGTTTTGCTTTCTAATACAGTCGACTCCGCTTTACTGGAAATAACCAAAACCCAATTTTTTCCAGTTATCCGATTTTTTCTCTTAAACGTAGTTCGGATTACTGAAATTTGTTACAGTTAAGCGTAATGCTTAAATTCAGTAAAACATACACATGCATATGTGCACATTTTTTTGTTGAAAATTTTCACGAATTCCTCGAAAATGTCTAGCCATTTGCATTGACAATATAATAGAAAAATACAATAAAGTACGTAAGAGCGAAAAGGACAAATACATTTTGCCATTTCATTTTTAACGGACAAAACATGCACAATTTTTTCAGCCTTAAGTTATGCAATCGATTTCTAATAAATAAATTTGTCATTGTCTATTTTTTCACTAAAGCGGAGTAAGTTTCATACAAAACGTAGTTATGGGCCTGCTTTTGGTTTTCAGTTATACGATATTTTCAATAAAGCGTTGTTTCGCTAAAGCGAAGTGAATAAGACTAGCTGCGTTTAAAAACAGTGCAGGGATTTGTATCGCTTTCAGTAATCCGATTTTTTTTTCAATAAAGCGTGTTGCGCTAAAGCGGATTCGACTGTAGTATGTATTCGCTAGTGTATGGAAATTGAAGTGTGTTGAGTTTAGCGTATACTTTATATTTAAATTACTATTTGCATTACTCATACGTCAAGCTGTCTAGTAGTTTAGTAGTTGGTAATTTGTATTTGCAAAAATATATTGCCTACTTTTGGCAGATATGTGTTTGCCTTTGAGTTAGGCGTTTACTTAATGTTAGAAATTAAAATTTTATTACTCATACGTCGTCTAGTAGGTTGTTAAAAATAATTCATTCCCAAATATATTGGCTACTTTTTTGGTTTCTCAATAACTGTGATAATTTGCGTGTACTTAATATTACAAATATATTTATGCCTTTCCAGGCGACATTAGAAACTCTATATCAGAGGTGAACAAGATAAATCTAATGTTTTGTAAGTGAGCGAAAAAGATAAACACACAGGCAGAAAGATTTTGCTGTTATTCTATGTTGTTCTATGTAGTCGTTGATAAGGCAGCGTGGGAAGAACATGTTAGGCGGAGTGTTGCATTGTTTTTTAAATATGATTAAAAAAGTGGAAAGAAAACACATTTATAATTATTCTATGTGTATAGGAAAAATTTTTGTATTTTAATGTAAGTAATTCTTATATGAAATTTTTATGATGAAAACATTTTTTTTCCTCAAAAATTTTGTTTATGTATGGAAAGCAGATATCCGTACGTTAAGTAATTAATTATCTTTTAACAATTTTTTATAATTTTGAAATTTTGTTAGAAATGTTTGATTTTTTTTACTTCATAAATGCTTTCCATACAGCATACATAGTAAATTTCTCGCAGTGCGTAAGCAAAAATTTGTCTCAGATGAGGCTAAATGAAAGAGAATTAGAATACGTGTGAATTCGATTTACAAAAATTTGCTTCGTGATGTTCAGCAATGCTTTATACCCACAAAAAGATATATTGTCCAATCTAGAGAAATTTAGTAGTTAATTTTATTTACAACAACGAGATTGAAAGAACTTAATAAATTTCGATATATAATTCGAAAATTCAAAATTATTATTATTAAGCAACACTTTATAATTGATTTAAAAAAAATGTACGTGCAGGTGTTAATATGATTTCGTTCCAATTGTCGGCTTAGAAAACAAAGTTTGCAACAATATTTTAATTACATTCTAATACTCAGTCCTTGCGGCTTTTAAATTATATATGAGTGTATACTTCATATATAAATCACTAGGTATTAACCTGCTATTTTATATTCATACTGTTAAATTCCTGGGATACAAAATACTTCTCGTTAAAATACTGCTACATAAATGCTCGTTCATATAGAAATTGCACAGGCATGTGTGCGTGCGTGTGTTTGTTATACGCTCTCCCATTTCAGTCTGTCGGCCTCGTATCCAGTTTGTTATCATGTTATTGTTTTATTATAATTTAATTTAATGTCAAGCATTTGCATTTAACCCAATTTTGCTAAATAAACGAAAAGCAGATTTTTATATTGTTACTTTTAACAGCATTTACCCAGAAAAATCAGTTGACAATAATTGTTCAGACAGGCACCTATTGCAATTGTCTGGGTGGAGGACACCGGCGTATGTAGAGTTGCTGTGTACTTTTAGTTCAGCCGGTAGTTTTATTTAAAGTATCTTTTTTTTTTGCTTTACAGTTTTATGTTGTTACATGCATTTTTTAAACGACATTTATTTATACACCAATTTTTACAAATTTACATTTTTTAACCTACAACATGCAACAATTGCAGCAATAATAAAAATTATTATACGCGTTGTTAAACATGAGCTTTATGCGTTCGCGTTTATATTTAAGCATTGATGTGTGTGTGTGTGTGTGCTTGGGTGTTTTTTATTTTATCAAACAAACACCAAAAATTACATTAAAGTTTTTGTAGACTTGCTTTTTTATATAGTGTTTTTTATTGTTTTATTTTTTTACAAATACAAAACTTTTTGCTGTTTTAATTTAACATGAAAAATGCAATCAAATTGAGTATTTTGTGCATACATGTAGTGGCAGTAGGTCCTTTTTTGTTTTATTGGAATGCTTGTGCACTACAGTAAATAAAATTTTTATTATAGTTGTTTGCAAGAGTTGTAATTTTTAAGCAACTTTTATGCGAATTTTTTACAAATGGTTATCAGAAGGAATATCAAACAGTTCCCTAAGTATTTTTTTTTTTAAATTAACTCAATTTGGATTTTTATATATAAACAAAGCTTAAAAGTGTATAGAGGTAAGTGGCATTCAAAATAAGTTTTTCAATAAATTTGAAATATTTAAAATACGGCTACTCTGTGGCCTATATTTTCGGCCACTGCTGGATGTAGCGCACATCCAGAGTGAATTAATTTCAATCACTAATTATTTACCAGTGCTTCAATTTTGCTGTAGTCATACGAAGTGCAACACTAATTTTCGTACCAAAAATTATTGTCAATATGTTAGTAAGCAATCATACTTTGTTTACCCCAAAAAGACGCTGTGTGGCTAAACAACAATAAAAATGCTCTCAGCATCAAACTTTATAAAATTTTATTATATTGCATATCGCTCATTTGCTGCAAGAACGGCATAACTCAAAATTCGCGATTTTTGAGTTAATAATACAGAACTATTGGCAATATCATGTTCTATCTTGTGCAAAATACTCATTTTGATATCTTGTATACAGAACGTGTGAGACGAATATATGCCGTTATTTCTATTCCTATGTTTTGCTTTTCCTTTACTCACAACAACGACACATCGTTGGTTAGGCCACAGTCGTTAAGGTGTGAACATCGTTTTGTTTTCGGAAAGAGCGACATAATTTGCGTTGTGCCTTTATAAGTGCAAAGATAAAATGTGTTTTATGTAGTAAAAATTCTTATATACAGCAATATTTTGTGTTGTGACTGTTTTGTTGAAAAAAATCATCGGATTATAAAATTTTTTTTTCGCATTAAGAACGACACATTTTAGTTTACTACACTACTATCAATGAGCTTTAGCAGCAATAACGTTATAACTCAAGGTATAAACATTTTTCCATCTAAAAACAATTATTAAATATTTTTTATTCTACTTTTTTCTATACGGATATATTATATATAACATATATTACACGATGATATCAAAATATTTACATATATTAATTTTTCTTCAGAGCTATAGTCAATTAAACACTTAAAACGCATTTATCTCCAAATCGAAAATTTTTAGTTATGCCGTTCTTGCAGCAAATGAGCGATATATAAAAGCTATGAGAACTACTTCATTACAGCGTCTTTCAGGTCGTATTGGCTTTATTTATAGACGTATGTTTTTTTTTGCGCTAGAAATTAACTTTGCTCTACCCAACCCTTTTGGTGCACATAAAATTCTGAGTGCTTGCATGTTGCGTGTGTGTGTGCATGTTTAACAATATTTCGCTTTTTTGCTGTGCAGTTTTATAGAATTTGTAATTTTTTAACTACCGGTTTTTGCATCATTATTATTATTATTTTATTTTTTTTGTAGCCCTTTTTTACATGAAAACATATAGTTTTTCCTAGCAGCCTGTAAATATGCTCAACATGTTGAAATCTGTTTTTGTTTGGTGCATGGCTTTTATTTACTTTTTATTTTTTCTGCTTCTGTACTTCGTTGCCGATATAGAGGAAGTTGCAGTTTAACATTTAGCAATAATTTTTTTATGGTTCATAAAATTGTGTGTATGTATGTACATGTGTGTGTGTGTGTGTGAGTGTATGTGTATTAATACAATACTGTTGTGGATGATGATAGTGATTTTTGTCACTTGATGTTTGTTAATTTAAGGAGAAAAATGAAAATATATTTCATGTTATGTAACGAAATGTTGCACAAATTATTTGAAGTATATGAGGTTTATTTATTTTAGAACTTTTTTTTTATAAAAATATTACTACATATTGCAAAAGAAACTAAACTCACAAAAGAGAGATGCAACATACAATCGGGCTTAATATAATAACATATAGTGGAAAGTACTCTTAAAAACAATATCCAAAGAATTATTCACATATTTATACTTGAGTATAAAAATCGAAGTCGGGGACTACCGTAGCTACGGTTTACGTAAAATGTGGAAAAAAAGACATGAAGACTATATGTGCTGGGCATGGCCTAGTGCAAATAAAAAATATATATGAAGTTTCGTTAGTACGATTTCTATATATACAAATAAAAACAAATTCAAAGCGAAATTTGCTTGCAATGAATTACTCCTGGCATTAACACAATAATATAATTTTTGTCAACAGCAGTTCAGACTCAATATACTTCTCGTATACTACTTCTTAAAACAAAAATTATTGTTAATAAAGAAAAACTGTTATATTACATTCAAACAAACAACCAAATAGATGACGAAATTATAGTAAATTTTGAAAACACCGTACTTCAGCTCTGCTATAACTGGGGAGGATTTTTCAGAAATTCCTTAAAATAGTCATCATATCTTTCTGAATGTGACACGTTGTGAACCTAAGCCTATCGATATTTATTAAATATTCAATCAACATGAATTTATATTTTATTATTCGTACTTTAGCATCAATTTTATTATAAAGTTAAGAACTATTATTCAGGCTCAAGTTCAAAAGAAATTGCCTCAAATTAATTTTTTTTTACTAAGAAGGGAATATTTAGAATATGTTTCATAATCATGTTATAGGCAGAACGAATCGAGGGCAAAATTATAACCTTCTTTATGAATCGAAATTTATATTAAAATTTTTTTTTATTATATCGAAAGCGGTAATTTGAAGCCTTACTGACTTCATTAGTATCCCATTCACGGTGGTACTGGTCAGGATATATATCAACGGTTTTATACATTTTTTAATGGAATAAAATATGAGATTTTTTTATATACATATTTACTTTTCGTCACTACGAAATTTCGCAATCCTGATGACTAGTGTTCTAAATATTAAATTTTTTCTTTAATAAAATAAACGCGAATTTGATTTGAGACTGAAAAGAAATTCTTAATAACTAAATTGTACAATGAATTTAAAAATCGACAAGTAAAAGATCTTTGGCAATGACGTTTTCTTTTAATAGTCCAATTTCCATTATTGCAAATTGGATTTAACTTACCAGGTAGGATAAACTTACCTGTAATTTATCGCTCACTTTAGGTTAAAGTAAAATTTTGCATATGATAAAGTTTTTATACGTCCGATAAAATCCTACTTTTAACTAACTTTAAGTTGTATTAATGGCCCTAAAACTGTTTGTAGGAGATATAAGTATTTTGTAATTTAAAATTTCAAAGTCTTATGAAAACTTTTATATTTTAGGGGATTCACACTGTAGTCATAAAGTCATAAGTCATATAATAATAGCACGAAAAATATGGCTAGTGTGACCAACCCGTCATAACTTAGTGAGCTATTTCAAACATCGATCAGATGCTGCCTTGATATGAGCTGAATACATATTTTTTTGCAGCGGCATACGGCAAAACGTTCAGTGGCTGCCAGCTACGTAAGTTAAACGAGAAAAAATTTTCACTTGTATATACAGTGAAAGCTCTCATATGCGGACACCTACCGTCGGCGAAGAATTTTGTCCGCGAACTGGAAATGTCCGTTTTTTTGGAATGGTAAAAAAATTAATTTTTAGAATATTGTTTCATTTTAAAAGTTTAAATTATTTTTATTAAACAAAAAAAGGTTACAAAGTTGGAAAAATATCTAAAATATTTTTATTTATTTTAATTTTGCTTCACTTTCTTTAATCATTTTTTCTCCATAATAGCATTCTAGATGTTTCAAGGGCTCAAATGCTGTATAATCTTCTTCTGCAAACTTCAAAAAGCGTCTAACTTCTTCTTGAAATGAAGATATTTTGTTATGGTCTTCTTCTAAAAGACCATCTTGTACCATTATTTTTTGATGAGCTTATTTCCACTCCATCAACCAAAATTTTTATAGGGTCAGATTCTGTTAGAATATTTTCATCAATAGAAGTAAACTCACTATAATCTACATTTTGTCTAGCCAATCTCGAGAGGATAGATAAAGGGATATCATCCTCTGCATCTAATTCTGCATTATCAAAATCTTTCATGAATCCTGCTTTGCCAAAACAGTTCGTAATGGTTTCAGATGTTACTTTTTCCCATGATTGTTTAATAAATTACAAAGTATCAAGAACAGTTACGGTTTTCTTATTTCTTATTTCTCTTACACAATAAAAATAGAAGAAACACTGAAAATGATTTATTGTACAATTGTTTGACAATTTTACTACAGTTTTAAGCCGTACATCCTCTATTTCTTTTTCAAATGTCCGCTTATTAGAATGTTTTGCAAAAAAAAAAAATATTTATTTTCCGCGTCCGTTTTAGAGAATCTTTTTTGTTCTGGTTTATGATATCGGTTTTAAAGTTTTAGGAATTGACCGCTTTGTAGAGATGTACGCTTATAAGAGCTGTCCGCTAAGGGAACTTTCACTGTATTTAGTTTTTGCGATTTAGTTCTCTTTTAATTTTTTATATGTTATAAAAATGTGACTTAATGTACAGACATATACGTACGAATAATTTTTTAGCCGTTTTTTAGTCGTGAATCATAAATAAGCAACGAAGACAAACATATACGATCGCCGTATCGCCTAAAGATTTTCAACCGTTCGACTCAGATCACTCACTGGAGCTATTTTATAACAAAACCCAAACATACCTGAAAGAGTGCTATTATTTTATGATTTTTTTTTATATGCAGCACAACAACAACTTTTTTAAACTGGTCTAAAATATTATGACTTTATGACAATATGACAAAATAGCACACCGTGTGCATACCCCAATTGTTTATAAAAAGTATAATTATTTTAATAATATTTCTAACACAAGTCTTTCATTCCAATTTTGTTGTTTAATTGTCTAATTCCTTTTAGCGATTTTATCCTGGAATATTGTGTATGTAACTGTACGCGTGTGTAGCATAATTAATATTCAGATAGATATTTAAAAAAAAAAAGTGACACACGAAAGAGTAAAAATAACATACAGCGCAAAAAACTGTGTTGCAAAAGTTAAAGTAACAAAACAAAACAAATGGCTTTAAATGCGGTCCATCCTTTTTTATTTTTTTTCACTCTTTTGATATTTTAAAGCAGCCAGACACACTTCTTTCTGTATACATATTTCTCTGGTGTGTGTGTTTTTTTTCTATGTTGTAGTGACCATTAAACAAACATACCAAGATTTATATTTAGCATAAAACCACATTTGGTATGTAGTAGCTTTAGGAAAAATTACTTTGAATTTTTAACTAAAATAGAAAAAAAAAGAAAAAAATATGTTCGTACTATAACAACAAAAATATTAAATAAATTACATTGTTGTTTTTTATTCCGTCATACACGTTTTCGCACTCCTACACATGCATTAGACAATCTTTTGCATCTCTCTATTCAGTTGCTAAAGGGTCCGCCATCTAACGTTTTTTTTTTAAACTGGTGCTTTTTTCGCAAATGGTAACACTTAGATCATGCCTGATTTGACAGATAATTAGTTTTGTCCTTCCGTTGAACGAATATGGTTGACCATCCAATGCGTTTTCGCTCCGCTAAGTGGGCTTGCGATCGACTTACAGAAGATGCCGATTTTGCCAAAAAAATCATATTTTCAGATGAAGCTCATTTTGATCTTGGCGGGTATGTAAACAAGCAAAATTGTCGCATTTGGGGCACAGAAAACCCGCACGCATACATTGAAAAGCCGACGCACCCAAAACGAGTCACTGTTTGGTGCGGATTTTGGTCCAGAGGCATAATTGGGCAATTTTTCTTCGAAATTGAGCCAGGAGTGGCCGTTACAGTCAATGGCGATCGTTATCGGACCATGTTGAACGAATTTTTGTTCACAAAAATTGAAGAGGAGGATATTGGCAACATTTGGTTTCAACAGGACGGCGCTACGTGCCACACAGTCGAAGCTACACTCGATGTTTTGCGCCCTATTTTTGAAGATCGCATTATCAGCCGCAGAGCTGATGTCGTTTGGCCACCTCGGAGCTGCGATTTGCCACCGTTGGACTATTATTTGTGGGGTGCCGTCAAAGATAAGTATTGCGCCGACCAGCCAGAGACAATTGACGCTTTAAAGGACAATATTCGTGAAGCCATTGCTGAAATACAGCTGCACACAATCGATAATGTGCTTAAAAATTGGACCGATCGGGTAGGCTACTGCATGGCCAGCCGAGGCAGCCATTTGAATGAAATTATTTTTCATTATTAATAAAAAAATAAATTTGGGAAAATATTCAGTAGTTTTTTTTAGAGCATCTTCAAAAAAATAAATTTATTTGGCGGACCCTGTAGAACAAACATGTACGATACCTATTTTCATTGCCACTTCCTTAGTTGTGTATGAGTGTATGTGTGTGTGTGTGTTTGTTTAATGTACGGTTTATATATAAGTTATATTTTTATGCTAAAGGTCAAATTGTTATAAGCTGCCATGCGATAGTGTAGGAGCAGAACAGAGACTAGCCAGTAACTGTAAGATTAATTGAAATTTTTTACAATTTTGCAAGTCATTTTATTTATAGGAGACAAAGAAGAGCTAAAGAAAGCTAAATAAAAACCGAAATAAATTACAAATATTCTTGATTTTGTTTAATGATTATTGTTTGTATTTCTGGCTGAAAAAAATAAACGATTTGATTAAAGGACATCTTCGCCAAAGAAAAATATTAAACTGAAGAACTGCTATACTTTCAATATATACAACCTAGTATTTATTTTAAATAAAAAATTCCAAGATTTCCTCTACTAGTCGATCTGCTAGTATAAAGATTAAAATTAAAAATATTTCGTTTTTACACAAATTCTTAATAAAAAATAAAATTTGTAAAATCACGGCTTTGACGGCCTAATTAATTTTTCAACTCAGAAATTTGTAGAGTAAATTTAAAATTTTTATTTTATTTATTGTGCATTTAGTAAACTGCAATCATTAATTAATTAATAATATTATACAATAAAAACTCTCACATAAACAACTCTTTCAATTTAATCAACAAAATAATTTAATCTTCAAAGCAACTTGACTCGTATTTGATTAATTATACGTTTCATTTGATTGCAATCAAGAGAAGTCTTTGTTAAAAAAACTACAGCCTCTACATTTAGGTAACTTAATATCAATCATTTCCTACAATCACTAATTGTAATTTAATATTGCAAAAAAAATCAATAAACAATTTTAAAAACTTAATTAAATATCAATTTTTAGTAAACTCGCAAGCCTGAAAAATTATTGAATTATTGCAATACGTTTGTATTTGTGTGCAAATATGTTTGTCGTTATGTCTTTAAATTAATTAATTTAACCTTTCGATTCAATTTAATACAAAAACCACTAATTAACCATTAAAAACAAAATCAGATATGTTGAAGTGAATGCATTTGTGCATGAAGAAAAAAACTGTATTATAAATAATTGCACTAACGCTTATAAATTATTTTAAAATATTTAATAAAACACAGAAAATTAATTATGTGTTGAACATAAAACATAGACAGTTTTTGGTTTAAAAAAATAAAATAAAATATATTCGCCATGAAAAAATTTTAATCAATGTAAAAAATTTAATATATTGAAAATTAATTATTTTGTTCTCCATTGAAAGTAGTGGGCTTAATATAATTGGCAATTAATTATATTATACAAGTGAAGTGAAGTCGCAATTGTTAAACTGTTTTAATAGAAATTTTAATTTTAAATTAATAACTCTAAAAGTGCCACGTTCTATGGTGTAAGAAATTTTGAAAGAAAAAAAAATCAATGAGTGTTCGAACTCACGGGCTTTTGTTTATTTATTTTATATTAAACCCAAAAAAAAACAAAGAGAATGCAAAGCAACAGACAAATGTACATACATACATTGTTATGTTTGTACATAAGCTACATACGTTGCTGTCTTGCTATCTCATTTTTATATATGTATGTACGTATAACCACGTCACTATTCTCTTTGCTATGCATAAGACAAAACCGAAGATCAATATAAAACACTTTTTTAATATTACTCCAAATTAATACTCCGAATTAAAACACTTAAATCTCCGCTCGCCGATATCGGATCGCCTTAATTTTTGGCCTAAACTCTTCGTCAAAACCCGCACTAGCGTTTTAATCCAAAAATTAATAAAATCGGCTATGAATTTCCGGAGAAAATCGCGTGGGAAAATTATATGAAAATCGCCCAATAATCACTTTCAATACCGACTGCCAAGCAACAACAACAAACAAACAAACTCTTACACTTACACTTGCGTATGTATTGAAACTGATAGTTTACTGCCCTAGAGGCGCGCGTATAGATGTTAACACATCAAAAATCCTGTTGTTACTTTTATACTTGTTGTTACTCAAAAAGTATAAAATTTTTTTCAGAAATTAACTGAACACTAACGTTAGACTTTCGAAGATTGGTAACCGATCGGGTGGAGGATTCTATGACATGGGCAGTACGTAACTTTCGTAAATACTTCCGCCTGCCAGATTACAACACAATATTTCAAACTGAGATCGCAGCTATTACGGAAGGGATAAGATGATTAAAGGAAATCGATAGCAGACTACCAGTTCGTATATTCATGGGTAGTAGGAAAGTCATCGAAGCCCTAAGAAATTATGCGGTTCAATCTCGCTGTGTGTCAGAGTTCGAAATAGTGTACATATTTGTTGGTGCTGTTGGCTGAAGTAGTAGAACACGAGACTATGAAGCGGAGGATCGTGAGTTCGAGCCCGCGCTGAGTCATGAAATATTGTGTTGAATTCTTCCGATCAGCATTTAGTGCGTGGTTGTCTTAGTTGTTGCAAGTCCGTTTCAATGATGAAGGCATAGCACTGGTCACTGAACATAATTGGCGGTGACTGACACTATCATGTACTAAAAGCAGAGTAACAGCACCCACCTTCGTCGGCCCTGTAGCAAAAATTAGCCGGCGAGGTAAACAATGGTTGAAATAGCTTTAAAAAATTCTCTATCTCCTCATCTTTCTTCATCAGTCCCCTCAATACTATCCCCTCCTTTCCAGTTCCGGCGCAATGCACTGCATATGTAGCGGTCAGCCCCTGAGTGCTGGCCCGAGGTCAAAAAAAAGAAAAAAGTTATCAGTTGCATTTTTCGAAATATATATATATATATATATATATATATATATATATATATATTTTTTTTTTTTTTTTTGTGTAGTTGGGACATTAATTATAGTAGCAAAATTATGTTTATGTTTTATATTTGTTTTGTCATTTGAGTATTTAAAGAAAAAAATTTAATTTATTTTATTTTGAAAATGTGATTATTGCCATTATACATCATTTTGAAATTGTGCTTTTTATTTCTGCATTATTTTGCCTGTTCTAAATTAAAAAAAACACATTTTATTTTTTTTGTTAACAATATTGTTTTTAACCTGATACATTGTTGTTGTTGTGGTGTCAGGACACTGTCTATATGTGTTTTGTAGCAGTTAAATTTAAGTGTCCAGTTTTCACTCTATTCGGTTTTTTTTTAATGTTAATGAATTAGCGAATCTGCATATTTGCACTAACGTCGACATTGGATATGTTATTTATATATTCATATATTATCTATGAAATGTAGGAAAATTAAAAAAAAAAAACAAATAAAATACTGTTTTAATGTCAAAGAAAAAAAAAAAACGTGGAATAAAACAAAGCTGCAAACTAAAGCTGATTATTATCAGTAATAAAATAATGTCAGTTAAACTATAAACATTATAAATTGACAACCGAAAGACAGCAGAGGACAGTAAGTGAAATGTACAAAAGAGTTTAGTCGACCATTAAAAGCATTTACATTTTTAATAGCAGGAAATAGAAAAAAACACACATTTTTATGTCGTGCTATAATTTGTATGCATCACAAAAGCTTTTTTTAGAAATGCTGAATTTTAGTATTTTTTTCAAAGGCATTTTTTCTAAGTGAAATACGGCATTCGATTTATTAATTAAAACCTTCGTTAAATTATTATTGACCTATCGTTAAAGAACGAATGTTATAGCTTCGCCCCTAAATAGAGTTTTTTTTTTTGTTTTAACAATACATGAATTAAGGCAGCTTCTCAGGCGTTTGTCAACAATCTAGCCCTAGGGCGGGCACATATTTGTCTATTTATATTTGTAATACATCCTTCAGACTCTTCTAGAGGATATATTATTATTTCCACTTTTCTTTTTAATTGTTTTTTTAATAATAGTATTATTTTTAGAGTTTTTATTATTTTATATCACCAATAGAACTAAAAACCTAATATATCAGCCTGTATCTAGTAGCGGCCAGTATGATAACAATAATGCAGCTGGACTTTGCTCTTTTTTCAAAATACTTTTATTGTGTTTTGATGTCTGTTTATTGTGTCAAATTATATTTCATTAAAATTAACCACTGAATATAAACAAAGAATTAAAAAAAAAATTAATTTAAATATTCACATATTAAACAGAAAGTATGAATTTAATGTTGTTAAAAAACAACAAAACATGAAACTCTCATACAGAATTTAAGAAAAAAAAAATTAATTATAAAGCAGAAAATAAACAATGATTAGCAATTTAAGTGTAAAAAACACGTTAATACTTTTAAATTAATGAGCAAAAATAAACAAAAAGTACAGCATACGCTCTAATTAGTTTCATTGGCCAGTTTTTATTGCCAACTTTTAGGCGCTACAAATAATTACTCGTATGCCGTTATGTTAATTAGTTTCTTTTCAATTAAAAAAATTTTATTATATAAAATTTTATTAATTTTAAGCCTCATTTAAATATTTGTTTATATATTTAAAAAGCTTTACGAAATATAAGCGCATTATTTTCATTTGTTTATGAAAGATTTTTATGTAAAATTGCTATGCCGTTATGGGGTAAATTTTTTTTAAAAATAAAACAGTGTAAATTAGGGTAAAATTACCTTTAGAGTATTTTTTTATTTTATTTTATTTTTTTTTGCACCGCATTTTTTGGCAGGGCATAAGACCCACTCATGCCATGGATTGTATCGGAACTTTTAAATGAGAGGATGGTATTGAGAAGACGGATGTGTAAAGATTAACAGCAGTATTCACCAAAAACAAAGTGGACTTGATCAACACTTTAAAATAAATTTTCTATGAAATTTTTACTTTAAAGCACACTTGAAGTACACATTAATTTTTGTGAATACAACAGTAAAAGATTTGTTATAGCGTTTTTAAATTTACTACACCAGTGAAGTTTTTTTTCGGTGCGGACGAAGGAGCATTCGTCTTTGCAACAGGCTGACCATGTTGTTGTCAACTGCCATGAGTTAACGCTTAATGCTATAGGTATTTAAATGGTTCAAGTGGCTGCAACAGGAAATTAATAGAGGTTTCAGCACACAAGAGCTAAATAAATATTTTAATTGTTTTAATTAATATATCGAGCCGTTACGAGACAGAAGACCACATCATAAGTGTTATAAATTAGAATACTGCTCTGCTGTGTAAGCTGAATATCTAAATTTATACTGACTTTCCTTTGCATCTTAAAATATTTATTATGTATTTCTTAACTAAAATAAATCCTAATTTATAGAAATTGTTAGTTTCATAAACTAATTGCGTTCATAATATAAAAAAATTATTTCATTCCGAATTTTTGTTTGTTTTTCTCTTCTGCGGACCCAAAATATGGACAAGTATTTGAACAAAAAAAAACTAGGCGCTGCTAATTGAATGTAAATTTGTTGTGTTTCAACCATCAAATATTTCCGTTTTCAGACATGTAAAACTTTTTCATAATTAATTTATATACGAGTATTTGTGCGAGTGACTGCATAGATATTTTATATTATTAAATTTTATTACACAACTTGTCAAAGTTATGCCTCATTGATTTTACCACATTTTATAATCATGCAACTAGAAAAAAAATAAAAACATTATGAATTATTAAAAATGTCTAAATATTGACGCAAAAATGTTAATGACTGTTGCAATGCTAATTCTTCAATATTTCCATTTGATATTTATTGTAAATTTAATTAAAATAAATTTTTGCTAATTTCATATGTTTATTTTTTTATTCTCTGTAAATAAGGCGTGATAAAAAAAATGGTTTAGGTAAATAAATGGAATTACTGACTTCCTGAAAATCATCTTAAAAGTATTAAAAAAATATTGTCATACTAAAAAATATTGTTTAAAACACACAATTTGCTAAACTACCCAATTAGAAAATTTTATGTGTAACACAATTTTCCTCCGTGTAGCACACTTTTCCTCGGCTTATGATCATACGAGTACATATACGTTCTATAGAAACATATTAAATTAACACCGACATCTAATGATCTGTAGTATTTCTTACAACTATTCTCTAATTATTTAATTTCCTTTTGAGCAAAATGAAGAAAGAAAAAAAAAACTGTTACCTGTTAAATCCATTTAAGCAATGTTTTA
Organism: Linnaemya tessellans; assembly: GCA_951800035.1. Classification (NCBI taxonomy): domain Eukaryota; kingdom Metazoa; phylum Arthropoda; class Insecta; order Diptera; family Tachinidae; genus Linnaemya; species Linnaemya tessellans. Next base: position 5,742,168 of record OX637533.1, read on the forward strand.
TATTCTCCTCTGTATTCAATTCTATTCTATGCAACTTGCAAATGCAATTAATTCAATTATAATTGCAATGAAATTAACTTTATTATTTTTCGGCATTTCTATTATTTTTGTATGCAGTAAAATACACACAACGTTTAGTAATTTGCCAGAAACTATGCTCAGACAACAAAAACAATTTATTTAAAATGTAATTACTTAAACATCACATACACACACACGCACACACACACATGCATGGATACATTTGCACTTGGGTGTATACACATGCACTTGAGCACGTATAAATATATGTGGCACACATTCAAACATGCATTATTAAAAGTCATGAATACGAGGGTAGTTGGCATTAAAGTGGGAGGATAATAAAATCGCTTTTAGTTGCCGCAATTTCGTTTAATCTATTTAAAAACCTTTAATATGTTTTTAATAAAATATTTATAAAAAATTTAATTTATTTGAAATCTGATTAAAAAATGTGTAAAATATATTTTGAAATAAAAAATATAAATTTCAAACATTGTCTTTAAATGCATAAAATTTTAAATTAGTTCTAAATATATTTGTTTAAAAATTTCTATAAAAAATTTTCTTACAATAGATTTCAAAGATATATAATTTTTTATAAAGTTACCCTTTATTATTATTATTAAATGAGGCCATAAGCACCGCGACCCAAAGGATCTTTTGTGCAGCCCAAGTGTTCACTGATGTAGATTAGGGCTACGAATAAAGCCAATTGCTCTACCCGGTGAGATATCGTACACCTCCCCTGGAGTCATGAAATTGCCTCCGAGGAACCCCCTCCTGCACGACGCCACCGCCGGACAGTCACAGAGAACGTGCTGCGGTGTCTCATACTCTGCTCCGCAGAGTCTACACACTTTGGTCTCAGAATTGCCCATGGTAAACTGTTGTCGTCTGAGACCGCAGTGTCCGGTAAACCAACCCCCGTTAATAATCTAATGTCATTCTTGTCCATCAGCATTAATTTTTGGGATTTGTTCCGAGATAAAGTAATGAAACGTTTTGCCAGTCTTAGGCCGTGAAGGGCTTTCCAGTGACGATTAAACTCTACCCGAACCCAGGAGTCATTTTGTTCCTTGACATATCATCCTGCGATGCCAAAGAGGGGTTCCGGTCCTATGAAACTACGATGGGCTCCTCTGTTCGCCAGACAGTCAGCCCGTTCGTTCCCAGCATGGCCCTTAAAGTTACCCTTATTTCTAATATAAATAAAATAATAGGTAAAATTTAATGTTCATAATTCGCATTACAAATGGAAAATATGTTCGAAATCCCCATTAAGTAAATCAACGATTGACACAGTCATGCACCATACAGCACCCCCCTGCTTTGTTATTGTGACAAATGGACGGTAAAGTAATACAAGGAAGAAAAGAATTGCACAAATTGTATTTTCCTTACTTTCAGTATCTATCCTCTCAATACTATTGCCTAGTTGCTATAGTTCCCATACAATAAGGAATAATTCCCTGCATTCGGGAAGAATATAACGAATTAAATCCCTTTGCTCTAGTGAAATTTATTTGTACAGAAAGAACATTTTAAAAAATCGTTTTATCTGTGAACAAATAGTGCGCAAAACAGAAATGAATTGTTTTATTTGTTTATTTATTTCAGACATATGTATGTATATTGTGAACTAAATTTGAGAAATATCGGTGCACAGATGCCGACGGGAGTAACCTGATCATAATATGATACGGTTTAACATATTACGTTATTAATTTGTCTTTTTTCAAAATTTCCATTCTATTTAATTAAAAATTTCATTTCGACATTTAAAATAGAAAAAATTAAGAACAGAGCAAACAATTACAGTCGAATCCGCTTTAGCGCAACACGATTTACTGAAAAAAATCGGATTACTGAAAGTGATACAAATCCCAGCACTGATTTTAAACGCAGCTAGTCTTATTCACTTCGCTTTAGCGAAACACCGCTTTACTGAAAATGTCGTATTACTGAAAACCAAAAGCAAGCCCACAACCACGTTTTGTATGAAACTTACTTCGCTTTAGTGAAAAAATAAACAACGACAAATTTATTTATTAGAAATCGATTGCATAACTTAAGGCTGAAAAAATTGTGGACGTTAAAAAATTAAATGGCAAAATGTATTTGTCCTTTCGGCTCTTAAATACTTTTAATGTATTTTTCTACTATATTGTCAATGCAAGTGGCTAGACATTTTCGAAGAATTCGTTTTACTGATTTTAAGCAGTACGCTTAACTGTAACAAATTTCAGTAAACCGAACTATGTTTTAAAGAAAAATCTGATAAGTGAAAAAAATGGGTTTTGGTTATTTCCAGTAAAGTGGAGTCGACTGTATATGAGATGGTACGATGTATTCTCATATTTTGACCTCAACAGCATATTTGTGCATGTATTGCCTCAAAAAGCATATTATGTAAAAAAAATTAAATTAAGGCACACAAGAGTGCTCCTAAGACTTTTGCTACTTCTCAGTCTTGTCATATTCAAGTTTTGAATTTTTTTCTATACAAGTTAAAAACCATTCTATCTTTATTCGTGGCATATAATTTTGAGTAGTTAATGGGCTTGAAAGCCACATTATTTTTAACATTCTCAGCGCTTTTCACCGCCATTTAAAGTTTGAACAATCTTGGTGTATTTATTTGCAAACCAAGTATTTAATCCATTATTTTGAGGTAATTTATTGCTCAGTTTTATTTAGTTCTACCATCGTTTGCATACCACGTGCATATGAATCCTAATGGGTTTGTAATAAAGTACTTATATATTCACACACACACACACACACACACACACACAAAGTTGCACCTAAAATATATTCTCACGTATTAAAAACATTTATTTTTGCATATAAACGCTGCACTTACTGCCAAAAACAATAACATTCAAAACACAGCCATAGTAGCAGCAAAGGCAGCAGCAGCAGCTGAAGCACAGATAAATATTAGTATTTACAACAAAGTTTCTAATTAACTAAACATGTTATTGTTGTATGTGATAAAAATTTACAAAATAAATTTTATTATTATTTCTTTTTTCCTTCAAATTATTGCAGACTACGTAATTGTGTACTGTTTTTGTAAACGTAGTGAATATTCAATTAAATTATATAATTTTTGATATTTCACAGTAGGAGGAGGGGCAGGCAAAATGACGGAGTAAAGGGGAAGTGTTGCTTTCCAGGGATTAAGAGAATGAAATATAATATTAAGTAAAATTACTGAATAATATTGTAATTGTATTTAAATTCAATACATGTAGGCCGTAAATATTATGTAATTTTGACGTTGTGTGTTTTTGAAAAGAGTTACATGAATAGATGTAGTCTGCTTTTAGGCTGGTGGGAGGTGATATTGTAATTTACAAAAATCAGTTGTGGCGGTGTTTGTGAGTGGGTATATTTGAATTTAAGGAATTTAAAGGTTTTAACGTGTTTTTTTTTATTTATTTGGTTTTCAGTTTTAAAAGGAAAAAATAACTGCTGAATTTACAGCACTGAAGCATCATGTTACACATCTCATGAAAAATTTTATATTTTGTTCACTCATTTTGAATAAAGCCAGTTCATATTGAATGAGAAACAGCTAAACAATATTTCCAAAATATATATATATATATATATATATATATATATATATATATATATATATATATATATTTATAATAATAATTATTAGCAAACGATTAGTCTTAGTACAGAAAAATTAAGAAACTGCAGTGTTGCAGCAATAGAGTCAACCTGTTAATATATATTTTTCTACAAAGTAAATATATAGAAACGGCAGAGTTTTAGAGAAAATAAAATATTTTTAATTTTTAATGAAGAAAACTAATAACGCACATTTGCCGCAACAAAGTCAGAATATAGCAGATTGCTGCTTTCAAACACTTCATCCCTGCCAGCCATTGGTAAGTTGCCAGTTTTATTATACGCTGCACTTTCATTACATTTTTATAGTTTTCTATATCAAAAGTTTGAAGTTTATAGCCTAAACTATAAAGAAGTAAACCATAAATACTTTGACTATATAAAAGTCGTAAAATTCAAATGAAAGTTTAAATGCTGGAGCTGGTAATAAAACGTTCTCTAATGACAACAAACAAAAACGTATGTAACAATAGAATATACAGAGCATCATGTATGTGTGTAAAAAAGATGATCAATGTCATATTAAAAAAATACACACACACACACCCACATAAAATATATGAGAACTTAAAAATAGTTTCAATGATGAAACATTGAAATCGTGAAACTGCTTTAATTATAATTAATTTTCGACAAAAAAAAGAAAGTGTTATATTATTAAAAAAATGCTGTTTAGTGTTCGTTTCTTAAAATGTTGCTGCTTTTTAAAAGGGTGGTAAATTTCAAATTAATTTTTACTAATAAGGGAAAGTGTGGCTTTTAATGTCCTGTATGAAGCGACGGTCCCTTAATATATCTGAGGCTAATTTATCGCACGCGATAGAGATAGAAGTTTCCATATGAATTTTATTGGAGTTTCCATCGATATCCAATGCCACAGCAACACTCTTGATTACAGAGAGGAGTGAAGTCATCGCTTCGAATCTGGACGCCAAAAAAAAAAATATATGTGTGGTGTCGTGGGCCACCGGAATAAAAACATTTTGCTTCTTACTTTTAATTAAGAGAAAAAACATACTTTATAAAAAAAGACTTACAAATCAAAAAATTAGCTTTCAAGTCAATTCATCTATTAAAATGTTTGTAATTTTGAAAAAATTCTATATAAAGACGCTACTAGACGTTGAAACTCGTACTTCTAGCAATATAATTCGTAAAATATTAGTAATAGGTGATAGCTACATTAAAGAAGCTAATTAAAAAATCTAAATAATAATAATCGGCAATGTAACTTCTGAGATATAGAGCCTCGGAAAAAAGAGCCTTATGTACCCTCTTCTCCCCATAAACAGAAGCAATTTCTTATTTTACGTATACTTCAAATTGAACTTACTCATTGTTTTTAAATATTTTTATCAAAATAACACCGTTTTATATGAAAAATTGAAAGCATTTTTTAATTCTGTAGAAATGTTGAGGTATTTTTCATAAAACTACCGTAATAATTTCACATTAACGATTTGAAAAAGTAATATGAAGATTTTGATGTTTTTTCTCCAAAATTTGGCGATATTGCATCTATTTTGTCTGCCAACTATGTGAACAAGAAAGAACATTTCAAGGTGTTGCCGTTGATCACAAAATTGATAATAATATAAGAAGGCAAACTCAGTTTTCACTTTTGTAAATGTGTGAAATTGATTTTTGTTTCTATAGCCTATATTCTATTCACAATTTCGACCGAAATGCTGTCAAAGCCCATATAAAAAGTATTTAGTCGGAATAAGCGTGGAAAAATTTGGAAAACTAGTTTACTATGAAAAACACGTGAAATTTTTCTGAACACAATTTTGCTAAATATTTTTCGAAAATTTAAACAGAGTACCGGCCTTATCGCTGTGAGCCCTTCTATGTGGTATAATTTTTTGGCCTCCTAAGCGCACACAAAAATTTAATTTAATTGACTGTTAAAGTTCGACGAGGCAAGTCGCATGTTTTTTATGAAAAAAAAAATTACTGCAAAATTAAACAAAATTTGTATTTGTACATACATATAACTTTAGAAAATTGCTAGATGTGGGACAAAGAGTGGGAAAATTCTTTTTTGTTTTATCTTAGTATAACATTTTGCTGCATAAAATAAACTATGAGCCACTGTATATACATATTTGGGAAATTATGAAATATAAATAAATAGAATTTTCTAAAATATGATAAGAAAATTCGGAAATAAAACTGTAAATGGTGTAAAGATAATGTACCAAAAATTTTAAAATACTCGTGCAACTGAGTAAATAACATTTCTTTCGATTTAAAAAAAAAGTTCCTCTGTAGAAAATTTTCATAAGGCTTATATTAACATATTATATTATAGACAATACCATCTTCCAATGGAGATATAAAATATTATAAAACCATTTTTGTATCATACAAAATTACTAAAAATCATAATATATATAAATTCATCCATCCAAGAATACAAAAAATCGAACGATGGCAACGCGGGTTGAAAATTTAGTCATGCATTTGTTGTTGTCTATGAATAAAATTTTTATTTTCTCTTCTCTCATTGATGTGAATTTCGTTACTGTTCGTGTTGCGTATGTGAATACGTGTAGAAAATCCGATTGACACTCGTATCTGGAGTGTAATGGCTGAGGAGCCCTGATTTAGAAACAAAAAATCTTACGTTACGGACGTTTTTTTCCCGGTTAGGGTACCCTTCCGCATCATCCTATAATGAACTTGATTCCAACAAAAAAAAAAGTAGATTCAACTTTTTCCATTGCTTTCTTCAAACAAACGTCTTCAGATCCAAAATATCTTGAGCATAAAAACCTCTCGATCGTTTATATAGAAATTGTATTTTTAATTTTACACATTTAAAAAATAGACACGTGCTGAAAAGTTTAAAAATTAATATATTTGCGCTATAAATATATTATTTTAATATGTCTTATATGAACAAGCTGACAATGACGTGGGTGCTATAAAATGCTTCGTCGGCGAAGTAACACAACAGGACTTCAATGTACTCAGCCTTTACCATATCCCCTCGCCAAGCCTCACAATTTTACCAGTTCTTGTAAGCTAATCATCAAAAAAGGAAATAAAATAAATTAGTGCTTTTTGTTTGTTATGTGGTCAAGTATGTCCATATGCCTTCATTTCATTGGTTCTTACACCAAATCATCAGTAGACTTTAACCTAATTCCAAAATAATCTACTGATGATTTGGTGAAAGAACCAATGACATGCAGGCATATAGACATACTTGACCACATAACAAACAAAAAGCACTAATTTAATTGAGACAATATGTCGAATAAACGATTTTAAGAAATAAAATAAAAAATAAAAAAAAGTGGGCATTTTAAAGTCTGTTTTTTTTAAACAAATGGCATTATTGTTTTCCATCCATTTTAAATTTACACTTTCTTGTAAGCAGACACTTTTTTTAAATTCAATTCTTTATGAAAACCAGAAACAATTTTTTTATACAAAATTAAAATTTTTTCTTTTTTTTCTATTTTGTAATAAATAGTTTGAAAACAAATCAAAATCCATTTTTAAAATAAAAAATCCTTTATATACGATTTTAAAATTGCTTCCAAATAAATGGCAATTCAGTGATAAATATTTATAAACGAATGAAAAATAAAACACTTCAACATTAATGCTGCTTTCAGCGTCATGGCTACAATTAAAGCCAATTAAACTAATCAAGCGCAACAATTTTGTTTTGAAAGCAATAACAAAAAAAAAAACGCAAAACATCACGATGGCAAATAAAAAAAAGAAGGCAAAGAACATATCAGAAATTCAAACAGCAAACACCAAATTGTTGTGCTGTATGAATATTAAAAAACAATTCCAAACTTTTGCTGTTTATATATAATTTTTTTTTTTTATTTTTCCGAAAGAGTGGATCTTTTTTTAGGGGCATAATTTTTTTATGTTGCCAATAAAATACAGTTTTTATGATATTATAAAAAAAATTTAAGTAAAACAAAAAAAAAGAACAGTAAATAAAACAGCGAAACAAGAGGCCATAAAAATGTACAACCTTTTTAGTAGAAAGAGCCGATTTCAAGGCACAAATACACTGGCAATAGTAAAGGGTGATTTTTTTTAGCAGGCCAAAAATATATAAATTTTAGCACTCAATTTTAGCACTCAATTTAAGAAATTTAATTTAAAAAATTTGAAGGACAGAGAAAAATTTGTGCAAGTTTTTAATAGTAAAACGAGTAAAAAAATATTATTCATAATCAGATCAAATTTTTAATTATTATTGTATTCTGATATTTTTAAGCTTAAGGTCTCTTTATTTTAATTTAATTTTTAATTTCAATATTTCGTCACTCCTTTGTGAGGAAAATAATTAATTTCCTGAAAAAGACACACAAAGGAGTGACGAAATATTGATATTAAAAATTAAATTAAAATAAAGAGACCTTAAGCTTAAAAATATCAGAATACAATAATAATTAAAAAGAGGTCAAGAAACCAGAAGAATTTAAAATTTTTAATTATAAAAATATAAAATAATTGGACGATCCATAAGTCATACTATTTATTTTTCCATTAGAGAAACCAAGATCCCACTATTGCACTCTTTATAGGCAAAGAGCTTTAAAAATCACCATTGATTTAAAAAAAAAAAAAAAAAAACATTAACAAATCTAATTTATATTTATTTAAAACGAAAAAACGGCAACAACATGGTCAAGTGGTGTTAATTGTGAGCAATAAATTCAGAGCATTTTATATTGTTTTTTTTCTTTTTTGCAATTTTTCAGAGGGCTTTAAAATATGTAGCAGAAATATTTGTTTCGCATACACACAAACATTTTTTCTTTCATTTTAACTCTGGCTAAAACGCAATTTTATTTTTCCATTTTTCTGCAATTTGTTCATTTGTTAGGAGGTGATGAAGCTAGAATTATGATTTTAAAATCAAATAAATGACGATGCGGATAATCATAACAGCAATAATTGCACTCTTTTAGGCGGCGGACCGTGATGATTATACTGTAGCCATAATTAATTTAGTATAAATTATGCAAAAGCAAAGAATAAAAAAATATGATGACGTTTAGGTTTTATAATTTATAGCAGTAAATAAGTAAGGAATAAATATTTCTGTTCACCTGGGGGGTGAAAATGATTTGCAAATTATATTGATTATGAAAGTAAAAAAATTGTTATGGAATTTTTATTTTGCACAGTTGTATAGTTTTAAACTATAGTTATTAAAGGAGCAATTAGAAATGCTTAACAAAATCTTTTACTAGTGTTTTATCACAGGAAAACAGAATATGCTTAATGGCATATATGAAGGCAATTAATCAATAGCACCTATTAATAACATTCAATAAATGCAAATTAAAGTTGAACAATATATTTAAATATACAAAACAACAGGAATATTAAAAAATCTAAGAACTCTTTTAGCAAACACGGATACCAATCCTTTTATTCATAAATTCATAGTCATAATAAAAAATAAAATGTATTTGAAATTTATTTCAAGAAAATTTTGTATGAAAAATTTTTAATAAAAAAAAATTACAAACCCATTTAAAAGTTCAAACTATATTTTATTAAAAATTGTTCTAAATTATGTATGAATTTTTTTTAATTTTTTTTATTTTTATTTTTTTTACTAGTCGAACTTTCTTATGTAAATTGTTAATTTATTCAACGGGCTTAAGTTCGAATCTGCATGATAGCAAATGATTTTTTTTATTATTTTATTAATAAATGAATTTGTTCAAATTCTATTTATTATTTTTATATTAAGATTGGAATATTAAGAATATTTTCAATAATCATCAAACCAGCAGAACGGATCAGTTCTGATTTCGAGGCCGCTACGCCATCTCATCAGCGTTCTTTGTTCAATTTTTCCACTTTTGCAAGTGGTGCTTGTCAGTAGCAATATCAACTATTTAGCCAATGTTTTTGACGAAAATTTAATATGAGAAGTTCCCACATTCATATTTTTAAGTTATTACCTTTTTTGGTTAGTACGAAATTCTCCAACCCTGACGATTAATATTCCCAATATTCCATGTATCTCTTTCGCTTTTTCCAGAGCCATCGCCTGCTGATAGCTAAAGCTTCTTTGTTATTTATGTTCAAGTAATTGAATTTAGTTGTCAATTTACAATGAACAATTCTTAATATTCCAATCTTAATATAAAAAATAATAAATAGAATTTGAACAAATTCATTTATTAATAAAATAATAAAAAATCATTTGCAGTCATGCAGATTCGAACATAAGCCCGTTGAAAAAATGAACAAAATTGTTCATACAAAATTTTCTTAAAATAAATTTCAAATACATTTTATTTTCTTATGAACATGTGGCTTAACATTTATTTTTCTCCTAAAAGTAGGCAAGACATTTTTAATCCCTATAGCCTTTACAATTTAACCTTTACATTTTATCCAGAAGTTTTTTAGCCTCTTTTTTTCTGCCCAAATATTACTCTTTATTATTTTATGCCACATCAGTTTCAATCAAGTCAATAAAGTTGTTGCCCTGTCATTCTCTGTGTAGTTTTAATCACGTCACATTTATGGCTCATTAAACATTTACTAGTTTTGGTATGCGTGGCAGTAACATGGTGACCCATAACACATTTTATTAATTTAGAATACTTTGCAGCAGTAGTAGAGACATAGAATATATTTTAATAGCTTTAGGCCAAAAAATACATACATAAAGCAAAAACAAGTGTTCAATTTGATAAAGAAAAGTAATAAAAAAAAATTAAATAAAATTAGCAGAACACCATAAAAAATAAATAATAAAACGAAAACTAAATATAAATTATGATGTATAGAGCAGAAGATAAACTTAACTTGTTTGTCGTGCAAAATATTAGATAATAAATTTTCTTTCCTAAAGCATGAACTATAAAAAATTAAGGGGTATTTTTGGTCATTTCGTTCAGGGCATTTAGTAAAACTGATAAAACACATTTCAATAAAGTTGCCCTGCTAACAAATTATGGAATTTTATTGACAGCTAAAGATATTCTGGCAAGTATTTCTATTAATTTGTAGTGGGATTCGCAGTCATAGTTGTGAAATAATATGAAAATAGTAGTAGGTCCATTCCAAGCAAAATTGATTATCAGAGGAATGTATTTCCGGCACAGATTTCAAAATTATCCGACGTATAGAAATAGTTGTAAGTGAATGTTTAATTGTAACGATTATAGCACTGCCCATTTTCAAATAATGAAAAATATCTATTCTCAGAAAATTCCAATGGAAACCCTCACTGGCTGTATTTTTTCAAAATGACGTTTTTTTCAAAAATCACCCAGTTTTCACTACTCGTATTGCTTCACAAGCTAAAGCATTGCCTATATTAAGGCTGTATTGTGCTATTTAAAGCATTCAAGTTTTCACCAGTTTTTAAAGTAATCTCTTTATTTACTATTTGTATTCCTTAATTTTATTACATAATTAATTATGCTATTAAAACATAACTGTGTGACTTATGATACATTACAATTAATATCCACTATTTATATTTTCTCTTTGCACACATTTAACCATTAAAATAATTTAAAACACTTCTCCTACCTAAAGCCACTATAACTACCCTCATATTGTATCTCTATAGCTGGCGTTTAAATAAATTCCTATACAAAATGTTGCAGCAAAAAAAAAAAAAAAAAAAGATTATAAATAAAAGCTTTCATTTATAGAGAGATAATTAAAATCTACCCAACAACCAAATGCGCCATGGTACACAAATACATACAGCACGCACGCAAAAAATAAATAAATAAATAATATATATTTATGGATGACAAAAATAATACAAAGAATATAACGAAAAAAAAAAAAAAACATCAAGCAGTAAATAAAATTAATACCCATTAATAAGCGTAATTGAATCTTTATAATAAATTTGCATTTAAACAATTTTCACAGGGAATAGTAACGTTTTATGCTGAATTGTTCGAGAATATATGAAGCAGTCAGCGTATGAATAAATACTGTTTTTAGTTTGACTCTATAGGATGCTGCTGCGTGCTACGGCGTTATAACGATACCAATGTGGTTTGAAAAAAAAATACGGCGACAGCTACAATGTTGCTATTGCATAGATAAATAAAGAGGAAGAAGAAAACGGACAAATACAACATAAAATAAAAATTAATAAAGGCTGACATAAATACAGAAAAGGCAAAGCGTAGAGGCAGACCAACGAGCGCATTGAACGACCTGTGCTTAAGCAGGAATGCAGGTGGTGAACTTATTGTTAAAAGTAGCAAATCCTTAGGATTATTTAATAATTTTACCCAAAACGCACATATTTTGTGATAATGACTTTTTTTTTTTGCAGCAGCAGAAGACCAGAACATTAAAAATACATGTTGGCAGTTAAGGCTTTAGATTAAAAAAATAGTAGGAGTGATTCAGTATAAGTGAATATTTAAAAGATGTTTAAACAAATTATGAACTATGCCCTGAATAGGTAAAGAAAATTGTTTTGACGCAAAATGTCCCCCGGAAATGACAACTGCTGTCGAGAAATTCACGTGACATTTTCATTCTTTGTTGGCAGTTTTGAGTGAATGTCGGTCATGTAGCAAAACTTAGCCGACGAAGTAATAGAAATTCTCTATCTTCCCATCTTTATTCATCTGTCCCCCTCAATACTATCCCCCTCCTTTCCTGTTCCGGCGCAATGCACTGCACATGTAGGGGTCATCCCCTGAGGGCTGGTCCAAGATAACAACAAAAAAATTAAAACAAGTAAAAACGTTATATTCGACCGGGTCGAATCTTAAATACCCTCCAAATATTTAGTAAGTGAATTTAAAATGTTTAACTTGGTGGCCCAGAGTTCCTTTTCACCTTTGTCATAAAACTCTAAAAATAAATGCTTGGGATAATTATATACAAAATTAAAATTTCTTTTTTTTGATAGGGTCATTTAGGGGACGAAGGGGAAGGAGGGGGTAGGGCAGAGTAGTACCAGGTTTCGTCTCAGCTTCGTCATTAAAGCTTCAAAATGTTATTTTTAACGAATGTAGGCTTAAGTAAAACCATTTGTTAAATTTTTATGCTATTTTTGCCTATGGGCGGGGTCAAAAAATATTTTTATTTTATTTTATGGCTCCAAGTTTAAGCCGTTGAACCGTACTTGACATAAAAATATATCATTTGCTTAACAAAATAACCAAAAAACTTTAAAAATTATTTTGTTTTTTCTGGGTTGGTTTAGTTCTTCTTAGGGGAACTTTTTTCCCTCTTGCCCGATTTAGCCCATCTTCGAACTTAACCTGCTCTAAGCTTCAAAATATATTTATACCAAATTTCAAGAGTCTAGCTCTTTTTGTTTGGACTGAATCGTGATTTCCACAAACGGACGGACGGACGGACATGCTCAGTTCGTCTTAGATTTCATCACTGATCAAGAATATATATACTTTATGGGGTCTGAGATGGATATTTCGATGCGTTACAAACGGAATGACAAAGTGAATATACCCTCCAAATTCTTTTTTGGAGGGTATAAAAAAGGAATAAAGAGCGAAGAACGATTTTATGTTCAAGTCAAGTAAGATTGATTCGCTAAAACTCCTAATGCATTAAATTCAAAAAGATTTCAAACATATTAAAAAAAACAAGGAAAAATCAACAAGAATTTGATTACACAAATCAAAGCCGCTAGACTTTCAACATCTACAGTCATATTCCGTAACTCATTAACGGTCAAACGCCATCGCTAAAAATTTAAATATTTGTAAGAAACTGTAGCATATTTTCGGGGGCTTTTTTATTTTTGCTATTTACCTAATTGCGAGCGAACAAATAATTATTTTAAATTAATGTATGAATTTCTATTTTAATATTGAAACTTTATTTATTTAAATTGTATTACAGGATGTTAATTTTCCCAACAGGCTATAGGTTCAAATCTGCGAAAACAATAAATAAAAATAAAATAACAAATAATTTGCAGTTTCGCAGATTTGAACCTATAGCCTGTTGGGATAATTATTTTATTTGTTAGTTAAAAATCGGAAAAATATGAAAACTATGCACGCTGAGAAGAAAAGAAGAAGTCGTAGGCTTTTAGCGAACGAAATTACAGAATACAGTTGCAGCAATTAGATAAATACAAAATAAGCCCCTAAAAATATGCAAACTCCATTAGCATCTTCTTAAATTGTGTTGCCTACTAACTGTCATCTATTTAATTTTAGTTTATAGACAGTTTCTTTACAGGCTATTTAACTTCCTATTTGACGAAGGCAAAAATAATTCTTCATTCATTCATTTCTGCACAATTTGATTTAATCTGAAAGACCTTTAGCACCAAACATTTATTAATCACAGTTGTCATATATAATATTTATGGTCTAAACACAGTTATCTCTTGCCAACAACAGCGTGCACAGCTATACTGGCACAACCTCGCAACTCTTAGCTCATATTTAAAAAGAGATAAAACTCTCAAGTATTTTCTCTTATATTATGTATTTAATGTTACTATTTTGTGTCATAAAGTGTATTAACACATTCCCCCTTTGCAATGTTGACTTGTTTTTTTCTTTTTTGGTAAATAATGCAGACATTGCACAAAATTGTATTAAACATAAAAATACGCACTCGCACAGACACCAGCACACACTGTACAGCTGAACACTTAAGCAGTTGTATGCACTAAAATTATAAAATGCTCCAGAGTGTTGCCAAAAAGAATAAAGAAATTACTAAAAGTGGCGGCAGAACAAAAAAAAAATAAAATAAAAATTTTTAATGGTAGTTGTGATTATTATACGACTTCTTTGGCCCGAATAAAAGTACGCACACACGTATGGAGTGGTATATATAGAGAGCAGTTAGCTTAAGGTTGTTATCACGTGTATGAGTATAAATTAAGTTTTTATTTTTTGTTGTTGTTTCATGTTCGCTCGGTGCGCTCATAGTCATAAATGTGTACATTTAGTATCGGTGTGTTTTGTGGCCATTCCGCAGCAGCGAGTGCGAGTAGGTTGTAATAATTTTTATTTATTATGTAAGGCTCAGTATCATAAAGAAATAAATAAACACGCATATGAAAGGACTGGGTTATTAAATAAAATTTGTTTGTTTATTAAAATTTATAGCACATTTTAGGCGTGCCGCCGCTAGCAGGAAGGTGGCTCCTTTAGTTTGTGAACTTTTCTGTTTAATTTTAAGCATTTGAATCGTGTTGCAATCATAAACGTTGTCTCTTTAAATTTTTAATTTTAAATGGATCAAACTCGTCATGATATCAACTATAAATTAACAGCATTGCTTTTAGTAGATAGATTTATATGTAGAGGTGAAGTTTGAATACTTGGAGCTAGGGCACGCTTTAAAAGATTACACTGCTCAGCAGCAAAATCCTCCTTTAAATAAAATTATGTGGACTATATGGATTTTGATGCGCTAAACTCAAATCCGTTTTCTTTTTTTTCCATCAGGTCGGGATTTTCTTTATAGGCGTGGCAAATATTTCGCATAAATTATTTAGGTACTGAGACATATTTCACCTTAAATCGAGAACGAGTAGTCCGATTTTCAAAAGTAAAACACCAGAACATGTATAACAAAATTGTATTTATTTTAGTCGAAAATAATTTTTCTCTATCTCCAATCGTTTTGGAATTATTCAGAAATTAATGGAGAAAACATTTCTGTTCGTGAAAAGTTCGTAATATTTTTTAGTTTAAAAATGGAATTAAACTACAGCAATTGGCTACTATTCATGTGCTCTATCAATCCTATATGCCTTAAACAATTGTCAAAAGTAGTTATTTGTTATCGGCAACTAGTTGGCAAGCGATAATTTTTTGCTGTCGAGTTATGCCGCCATTCATAATAGGGGATAATATGTCTAATATCAGTTTTTAAAAACTATTATTTTTCCATTACAAAAAAAAATACATAATTTAACAGAATAATAAATAAATAATTATAATATACGATAAATAAAAATGTTTATAGGCAGTTTTGACAACTTCAGTTAAAAGTAGGTCCGATAACTTTGTTTCATGTAAAATTTTTAAGTTCAACCGTCAAAGTTTTCCAGCACTCAACAATTTACAGTCGACTCCGCTTTACTGGAAATAATCAAAACCCAATTTTTTTTCATTCATCCGATTTTTTCTCTAAAACGTAGCTCGGATTACTAAAATTTGTTACAGTTAAGCGTACTGCTTAAAATAAGTAAAACAATATTTTTTATATCAAATCCGTATATTTTTTTTACGTCAATTTAACGTAAATATTTTATTTAAAAAAAAAGTTATTCATACAATTATTCATTTTGTTGTTGAAATTTTTCACGAATTCCTTGAAAATGTCTAGCCACTTGCATTAACAATAAATGTAATAGAAAAGTACGTAAGAGCGAAAAGGACAAATATAATTTAGCCATTTAATTTTTTAACGGACAAAAGATGCACCATTTTTTCAGCCTTAAGTTATGCAATCGATTTCTAATAAATAAATTTGTCATTGTTTATTTTTTCACTAAAGAGAAGTAAGTTTCATACAAAACGCAGTTGTGGACTTGCTCTTGGTTTTCGATAATACAATATTTCCAGTAAAGCGATATTTCGCTAAAGCGAAATAAATAAAACTAGCTGCGTTTGAAATCAGTGCGGGGATTTGTATTGCTTTCAGTAATCCGATTTTTTTCAATAAAGCGGATTCGATTGTAGTATGTATTCGCTAGTGTATGGAAATTGAAATGTGTTGAGTTTAGCGTATACTTTATATTTAAATTAATATTTGCATTACTCATACGTCAAGCTGTCCAATGTTTAGTAGTTACTAATTTGAATTGGCAAAAATATATTGCCTACTTTTGGGAAATATGCGTGTGCTTTTGAGTTGGGCGTTTACTTAACGTTAGAAATTAAAATTTTATTACTCATACGTCGTCTAATCGGTTGTTAAAAATAAAATAAATCCGATTTTTTTTTCAGTAAAGCGTGTTGCGCTAAAGCGGATTCGACTTTACTCAGATCCTTCGCTACAAAAAATAAACCATTTCTGTAAAAAAATTTTTTTAAATGATTAGCTCTGCCACAATATTTAATGGAAAATTAAAACAATTTGACCACGATGGTGCTGCTCAGTTTAACTTTGGTAAATGTTGCTGAAAATTTTATTTTCATGCACCAGTTGGAAATATTACTAGAGTCCAAGAAATACTTACTCATCACTCCCGGAAACATGAAAGTATTCTTTTCTCTTTCTTTTTTCCTATTTGCAAAATATCTTTCGCCCGAACTCCATTTAATTTTTAGCAATATTTCAAATGCTCAGCACCGTTATGTGGTGCTTAATTAGCGTATCAACGTATGGAACAACTTATGGTTTTCCTATGCAAAGCACTTTTATTGCATACATATTTAAACAAAAAAAGCAATTTGTGCTTTCTTGCAATACATGATTTCAATTTTGATTTTCTACTGCCTGGGAAAATTCCAATTACTTAACAGGCAATTTTTTCTCGGTTTCTGCATACAAAAAAAAATCATGTCATATTCTGCTAGCAATTTTTCCAAAAGAAAATCATTAATTTCATTTGAGTTTGCTAAATTAAGATTCTTTCTTACTCGATCTTTCATTTTTTTTCCTTTAACATGTCAGCTTTTGTGCTGATGTACCCTGTTTTTGTAGGTACCAAATATCATGATTTATGACCAACATTTACGCATACAGACGAGAGCTTACAATACAAAATTCAAAATATGTCTATGATTTATGGCCATATAGATTTTGCATTGACATACAATTTTTTCCCCCATACAAACGAGTACTAGAGAGTGTGTACTTTCAAGTGTGATTGGTTTTGTATGTACGAGTATATACATATGGAAAAAAAACAAAGATTGCAAAAAAGCTTTAAAAAATATATTTTATGACCAAAACAAAATATGACCCAAATTTAACAAGAGACCCATAATACGGAAACAAAACATATAATGTTTTGTTATTTTGTGCAAATACAATTAAGCTCACAACTGCACAAATACACTCTGCTAAATAATAAAACTGCACATTCAAGCAGATTTTGTTACAATAACAAGCCAGTGTATGTGGGACAATGGCATAAAAGTGAATGATCAAACTAAAAAAAGGCATTTGCCTTTTTTTTTTTGGAAGCCGCATAACAATTGATAAAAATCTTGCGTTTTTAGTTTTAGTGTTTAGATTTTTTTAGAAAAAAAACAACAACCAAAACAAAAATAATATTTCAAATGTTGTATGCCATTCTATTATTTATATACAAAATAAAAAGTAGATATTTTATAAAAATACAAAATAAATGAATGAAGGAAAACATGTTAAATAAATGGTTTGTAAAACGGTTACACAACAACTGACCAAATCTATTAAATATGATGACAACTTTTGTGTGTCGGTGTGTGAAACTCAAGCAAGCAAATGTGTAATGATGTTGAAAGTTGGGATAAAAATGTGGTTGCTAATGGAAAAATTATGGTTTTGAAAATTTTCATTTTGTACACATTATTTTACGACAGATATTGGACTCACCAAAAAGAAGTTGTTTTTTTTTTTCGTTACACACAAAAAATTTTATACAAAAGCATACCTGAAAAGAGAAAAAGATGATTATTTAGAAAAATATTGTAATAATTATTATTTATATAAATTAATATGCAAACAGTAGTGGGATATATAGAAGAGATCGTATTGAACAGGATCTACGTAAAAATCAGTGACCACTGGAGCAAATGCCTAAAAGTGAGACTGTGTTAGTGCCGTTAAACATTAGAAATTTCTCTTCTGAATATCAAATTAAACGATTTCTCACGATATCGTTGTGTCATATAAACACATTTAAAACAAAAACAATTTTTTTTTTAATTTGTTTTTCTTTTAAATGTAATTACATGCCAGAACGATATCAAGTGACATTCTGGGCCATGTAGTAAATATCCGCGTATATAATATTTTTATGTTCAATAGCTCTAAAATAAATAAAATCAAATATATTTCCCCGGTCAACACCAATCTGCAGTGATATTCAATAGGCATAGAGAATTGAGTTTAATAATATTTAAACTTATGTTGATTTCTTTTCTGGAAAAGAATGCTAAATTTTATACGCTTTTTAATGAAAAACTACAACATTATGCCATTTCGAAATATTGTATTTATTACAAATTAATCCACCATTAATTACTTAAGCAAATATTTTATTGTTTTCAAAATGCGCTTAACTGCAACTTTTTTGATTAGAAATGAAAAAATTTTACATATTTTCTAGAAAAGAAAACGCCATTAGCCAAATAAAAGCTACTCTTAATTCCAAACTAAGTTATTTCAAAAAATAAAGATATTAAAAATATATATACGTTTGATTAATTAACTGAAATAATATCTCTAACAAATTACTCTACACGAAATTAAAAATTTGTATAAAAAAAATTCTATTTGTCATATATTTCCCTTTTGAATATTCCAAACGCGCTAAAAATTTTAAATAACCGGTCATGTGAGGTAAATTGCCTTAAAGTTATATAAAATTAAACGAACCTGTATCACTAAAAACATTTTAAAACCACCCAAAGCTAATTTCATAATAATTCTTAAAATTTTTTATTTATTTTATATAAACATAAAATAAACTGCGGGCACAAAAAAGCATTCTTTATAAAAGCCACATATATTTTTATTAACCCATTTCGTCCCAGTGTTCGATATCTCGAACAGTAATATTCAAGCATTTTAATTTTTTTTTTCCTTTTTAGGAAAGACTAAGAACATATCTTTTTTAATAAAAATTAAAAAAAAAAATTGTTAATGGAAATTTAAAAAAAAAATTTAATAAAAATTTTTAAAAAAATTTTTAATGAATATTTTTAAAAAAATTTTTAATCAAAATTTTTAATGAAATTTTTTAAAAAAATTAAAAAAAAAAAATTTAATGGCAATTTTAAAAAAAAAATTTAATGAAAATTTTTAAAAAAATTGTTAATGGAAATTTTTAATATATAAATGAAATTTATTTGTTGGTGGTTAAGCAATGTCTATATGCATTTCATTGGTGCTTTACCAAATCGTCAGTAGACTTTAACCACAGTTTTGAAAAGTTAAAAACCTCTTATCTTATGCATATACTTCCAAAAACCATCTGAGAATTCACAACTTGTAAATTACAAACTATTTTCAAAAATAACAACAGAACAAGAACATAGGCTTGCAACTCATACAAAATTTTTAATAAAAATTTTTAACAAAATTTTTAATGAAAATTTTTAACAAAATTTTTAATGAAAATTTTTAATGAAAATTTTTTAAAAAATTTTTAATACAAATTTTTAAAAAATTTCGGACATCTGATTCGTATCTTCTGGACCCAAATTACCATTTAACTACGAAGTTTTATAAAATGATTCGAAAAACAATCTCTGGGACGATATGAGTAAAGCAGTTTCAATTTTATTAAAAAAAAAAAAAACATATTTACAAAGCACTTTAATTTCCAGCAAAAGATTACCTGCATACATTTCCTAACATGTGCCATGGTACAAATTAAATTTATTGTAAAAAAAATTATAATAAAAAAATTATTATATTTCTATATAAACAAAATAAATTTGTGCTTGAAAAAACAAACCTAAAGACATACATTAACATGGCAAAAAAAATGTTTGTTGTTCTTTTCCTATGTGACATTTCTAGTAAAGCATATCCTTCACATGACATGGATATTAAAATATTTATTTCAGCAAAAAACTACTCGTAAAGTTAAGTGTTTTCGAAATCTTGTGGTATTTGCAATGCTACAACACAATGGCGTAGCAAACTGGTTTTCGCAAAAGGACGTTTATTTTGCAGAATTTAAATATAATATTTGTTCAACTCACAAGTCCATTTCTATGGTTAAGGCTGTATTTGAAAAGTAAATTTCAAATAATGGCTCTCAAAATAATTTTTTTTTGTTCTCAGAATTTCTTTTTAAATCGTTTTTCTTAATACAACGTTAAACGATGCAACGTAGTCCGTGAATTGAGCAATTGTTTCCATAGAAAGTGCACCACCTGAAAATGCGTATACGTTACAAACACTTTCCCAAATATAACGTATACGTACCCGTGGTACAAAAATTGTATACAAACCTCACAGTGGTGAATTTCTAAAAACAACAGGGGTAATAATGATACAGTAATAAAATTTTACACAGGGAGTTGTTGGGATTACTGCACAAGTCTCGAATATATATTGCCCAAGGGGCGGGGCCGCAACGCCCTACAGCTACAGCTTAAATACTGCTTTTACGATTTAGAAAAATGTTACTTGTGACTTGAGGGGATCTCAAAAATAAATCTCTTATGTTATATATATATTTTTTTAAATATTTTTTGCTATATTAAAATTGAAGTATGCAAGAGTACTGATGATGAAAGTGTAGCGGCTTGCGAAAATAGTTTGTTAGGCTTTTCTGTTGTTTGTGCCATAAGTTATTAGCAAATTTAATCAATCTAAATTGAGTTTTATATAACAAATAACATATATTTTTTAAAAATTTGATATAAATCTTTGGTTTAAAAATTTCAATATCCTATTAGCAGTAATTTATGTGAAAGGAGTTTTTCTTTTACTAAAACTTAGGTAGAAGCAATAGATGAAGGGGACAGAAAGAGACCAACAAGACATTATGAGCCTGTTTCAGGTTAACAGGCACCTTTAATGTTGTAATTCATTCATGGATGCATAAAAAACTACAGAATTGATAGGCGATATTAGAACCATAGACATCTACGTAGACAGTTTGAACGCAATATTCCAAGGAAATTAAATCGAAGCGTGTATTTGCATGCCTTCACTCTGTTTTTTTTATTTTTATTTTTTTTTTAACTTGGACCAGCACTCAGGGGATGACCCCTACAACTTTTTGTAGCTATTTCAACTTTTTTACTTCGCCGGCTAATTTTTTGCTACAGGACCGACGAAGGAGGATGCTGCTGTTACTCTGCTTTTTAGTACATGATCGGGTCAGTCGCTGTCAATTATTTTCAGTGACCAGTGCTATGCCTTCATCACTGAAACAGGACGACAAAAACCAACACAAGCATGTACTAATGCTGTTCAGAAGAATTCAACACAATATTTCATGACTCAGCGCAGGGTTGAACTCAGGACCCTCAGCATCATAGTCTCGTGTTCTACTACTTCAGCCAACAGAAATATATAGAAGAATATAGAGAGGAAATAGTTATATTTATCAATAGCCCAGCAGGCACACAAAGGGATTTTCTCAGTGGAGCTTTGATTGTAATTATGGAGTGGGCATTAGAAAAAGTGGCACTCAGTAGTTCTACATTTACGTCTCGTAAAGTATCTAAGAGTCTTTGGCCCCTCACTTAGCAGAAATAGAATTAAGCAGTTCATTCTATTTGTAAAAAATCGCTTGTAATCCTGTTTAATTAGAATCCGTACGGATTATATCTTTCCCTTCTTATGATTTGCACTGTGTTTAATATTGTTCTATAAGATGTCTAAGCATCTCTGCAACCTTGGCCTCTACGCCAATGAAATAAACATGAACAAAGAAAACATTTCAAATATATACACAGGCAATCATAGAAATTTATATAAAATTTTTGGCATATTGGATTTAACAACAATATTTAAGTGAAAATCTAGACAATATAATCTTTCGAAAGCAACATACACACAGAGAATATTATACAACAAACACAGTGAGTTAAAAAAATAATAAACAAACAAACGACATGACTTCATACATACATTAATAGCATAACTAAGCAGCGTATGTATGTTTGTAGCAAGCCAAAGTAGAAAATAGATAAAAAAATAAAATGCCTTGTTTTCTTGTACATTAAGAAGGTCCCTGAAAATACAAAAGATGCTCGGAACCAAGATTCTGATTGTACAAAAAATTGTAATAATAAAAAAAAATTTATAAGGAAATTTCTAATTAATAAACGTTTTGTTTTGCGCAACTTTTATTTAGTTTTAAACTTCAGCAATCCAGTAGCAACTTTTCAATTATTATGTAAGATGCAAATATTTGACTTTTTGAAATTTGTTTAATGCACCACCTTAATGTAAAATTTTTCACATTATTATTATTATTTTTTATTTTCTTTTCAATAGAAGACAGATTTCGAGTACCAGAAATAGCGCAAACATACTTTAAGCGAAGAGAAAAATAATGTTTATTATGAAAGGTATGCAAATATTATTCTAAAGCACTTGACGAGGATGATGATTTGTGTTTGTAGAAAAAAAAAAAGAAAAGAAATGAAAATATATTTGCGAGATATTAATATAAAAAATATAAATAAATCGTACAGCCAACATAAAGCCACTCTATCAAATATGTCGAGAGAGAGAGAGAGAGAGAGGAGAAATATCTGTTTGATTTATGAAATGGGAGCAGGAAGTTAAACACTGGAAGTGGTCATATCATTTTTAATAGGTTTTATTAAATTTTTACATTTCCACTGAACCAGATGGTAGTGGCCAATGCATTGTGTCTAGAATTGTTCTACAGACTAGGACAAAAATTTCGTTTAATAAATTTAGCAAAAAAAATTTAAAACTTAATTCGTATTGCTTTGCGACACTTTATTCCAATAACCATTATTATTTTAATTTACTCCACTGGATAAAGCCAGTGCCCTTTTACGCCAAATACAGTCAGATCACTAGTTTCCTTCGCAATCTCACGAATTGTGCTGTTAATAAACACTCATGCTTTACATGCCATATAAACGCTTACTCACACATTCATTCTCACACTTGCTCAACACATTTACATCAATTTTATTAATGTGCTGTTTTCGTACATGAAGTAACATTTTCCAAACACAATCCTCTTTTACAAAATTCTGTTGTTTTTGCAACTTGTACCCACTGACAATGACATCTAATCTTAAATGGTATGAATTTCACAACATTTCACACTTGTACCATAAAAGCAACAGTCAGTCACTTGTATTATAAAATATTTACAAATAAAATTGTTAAACATCATAATCACAGTCATCCTTGTAAGTAAAAAAAAAAAAAAGTAGCACAGAAAAAAGGATTACAATAAAGCAAAAAGGGAAAAGGGGCAAGTTGTGAAGAATATGAGAAAGTTTGTCAATGTCTTGCCGGGGAGAGTACAAGCAAAGAAATATTTCGGTGTATATTAAAAAGTTAAAAGAATCTTGCTTTAAATTTGTTTTTGTTCATAGAGCTGCTTTATTTTTGCAAGTGTATATAAATAACATTTTTGTTATTGTTTTGATAAATGTGATGTCATTTTTTTTAAATTTATTTTGCTATATGAAGCAGAATATGTACAACAAATTATATAAGGAATTTGAGACATTAGAATAAATTGAAAAATCTTAATAGTATGCTAGGTTTTTTTTCAATTATGTTGTTGCTGTCCTTAAGGAAAAATCAACAAAAAGTTAGAAAAATATACTATTTAAAATAAAAGATATTTAGTTTTTTTAGAGGCAGCAACCCATTATTAGTGATCGCTAAGTAAAAATGATTGCTGTAAGGATCCGTAGCGTACTTTTTCAATTGTTTGATACATTTTGAAAGAAAACTCCTTCACACAAACAAAAACAGAAAGAAAGAATGATTGGAACAGTGAACAAGAAGTGGCTGAACAACGTTTTATAATTTAAAAACATGGAAGTAATGAATAAGTCATTCCCTAGGTAATAATTTTAATTGATGCACGAGGTTCAGTCTAAAAGAACTATATAAAAATTTTGAATATTTTATTTTTTATATTTTACTAGCTTCTACCCGTGACTTTGTCTGCGCAGAATATGAGAAATTTCAGCTAATCTGTATGTTATGTTAATGATGTGTTGTATTTTTACTCTGTCAGAGTTTAAAACGTTCTTAATTTTAATAATTTCATACGTCTATACAAATTTTCGATCACCCTTGACCACTCAATAGAATCATTTCTAAAACAAAACAATGTTATTCCTCAAAACTTAAGCTACTTCTATCCCAAATTTCATCTAAATTGGTTCAAAGTTTTAGCATGAAAGGGTAACAGTCAGTTCAGTTTCATATTTATTATTTTAATAAGGAAAAAAAGTCATTATGAAAAATGCAAGTCATTACAAAAAGTGCAAGTCATCATAAAAAGTGCAAGTAATCATAAAAAGTGCAAGCTATCATAAAAAGTGCAAGTCATCATAAAAGGTGCAAGTCATTATAAAAAGTGCAAGTCATCATAAAAAAAGTCATTATGAAAAGTGAAAGTCATAATAAAATGTGCAAGTCATTATAAAAATTCCAAGTCATCATAAAAAGTGCAAGCCATCATAAAAAGTGCAAGTCATCATAAAAAGTGCAAGTCATCATAAAAAGTGCAAGTCATCATAAAAAAGTGCAAGTCATCATAAAAAGTGCAAGTCATCATAAAAAGTGCAAGTCATCATAAAAAGTGCAAGTCATCATAAAAAGTGCAAGTCATCATAAAAACTGCAAGTCATTATGAAAAATGCAAGTCATCATAAAATATGCAAGTCATCATAAAAAGTGCAAGTCATCATAAAAAGTGCAAGTCATCATAAAAAGTGCAAGTCATCATAAAAAGTGCAAGTCATCATAAAAAGTGCAAGTCATCATAAAAAGTGCAAGTCATCATAAAAAAGTGCAAGTCATCATAAAAAGTGCACATCATCGTAAAAAGTGCAAGTCATCGTAAAAAGTGCAAGTCATCATAAAAAGTGCAGGTCATTATAAAATGTGCATGTCCTTATGAAAAATGCAAGTCATTATAAAAAGTGCAAATCATTACAAAAAGTACCACTCATTATGAAAAGTGGAAGCTTATGCGCTCATACCAGCGTGTATGAGGTATAAATGGGTTAGTTGGTTAGTTATCAGTTTAATAAGTTCATATATCCCTAGAAACTTTTGATAACATTTGATAAAGTCAAATGTTTTTAGTTGTCAGTTTCATAATTTCAAATCTCCATACGAATTTACGACCATTGTTGACCATTTCTAAAAATAAGAACCACCCCATGTTGTTTTTCGGATCTCAAAATATTTTTATGCCAAATTTCATTTAAATCGGTGCAGCAGTTTAAGCATGAAAAGGTAACAACAGTCAGAGAGTCAGAATTACTTTCATTTATTATATTATTTTTAATATAAGAAGAATTTTTGCTAGAAAAAATATTTGTTGTGCCATTATTTATGACCTGTGAATTTTTAAAGTATTATTTTGTATTTCGGTTTAAAGTATTTTTTTGTCTTTTCTACATTTAAAAAGTTAAAATTTTTTTTTCGAGGTCAAAAAGTCGACTATACACAAGTCGTAAGAGTCTTCACATTTGAAATACAGGTAGCAAACGTAAGTGCTTTGGTACATACGATTATACAACTCCTTATCTTATTTTGCTAAAAGGAAATCGCTGTAAATTGCTTCTAGCTGTAACGAAAAGTTCTGACAAAACTTTTTGACTTAATCTTGTTTTTTTTTATAAATATATGCTTGATAGCCTTAATGTGTTTGTTTTCATATGGGCTGTTATGTCCTTTCCTTTTCCGGCTTATTTTATGTTCGAACTAAAATTGTATAAATATTATGTTCATAAATCTGACATCTGTCACAATAGCGTTGATTTTTATAATAATAATAATATTATGTAAAAAATGGTTAAAGAAAAATAAGGGAATATTTTATTTTAAATCACATTAGAGTATCTTAAGCTTCTTTGACGCCGTATTAAAGGTAAGTCAAATGCTAAAACTTGCAATTTATATAAAAACATTTTTTTTTGCGAACACATTTTTATGTGCGAAATATTAAACATATTTTTTTTTTGCATAAGCAGCTTTTGATTTAAAAAAAAAAACTTTATCAGGAGTAAGAAAAAGCGCACATTCATTTATTTTTTAATTTACGAAGCAGAGCAGAGGAGCGTTGTTTTCGAAAATTGCTGCATTTGCATCATCAATACTCATGGGTATTTTTACGTACCAACACTTTTTAGGTGGTACAGTCGACTCTTGATAATTTGAAACTTAAGGGACCAGAGAAAAAGTTCAAATAATCGAGTTTTCATTTTAACGATACTTCAAAATATTGAAAGAGAGACAGAAAATATTCAAATTAACAAGAGTTTTCATAAAAAAAGCAAAACCATTTGCACGCGCTAAATTCCGCAAAAGCAAAGCAAAGAAATTTAATTTTTTATGTTAGCAACTGTCGATGTAGTGGTGTATACTAAAATCGTGGCACAGAAACTGATGCAAACGATTTAAATTTCTTTCAAAAACAGAAACAAAATCACATTAGGAGTTCAAATTAAAGAGTGTAGAATAACCGAACTTCAAATTATAGAACGTTGGCGAGCAAGATGTCATTTTTGTAGCACATCGCAAAAAACTAAAATAAATGGTTGTTTTATTTAAAACACAGCAATTGAAATAATTCAAATTATAGAGCGTAGAGCCAAAGAATTCAAATTATAGCGAGTCGGCGATCAAAATACCATTCAAATAATTTCAAATTATTGAGAGGACCAAATTACATAGATATTTTTAAATTTATTGAGTGTTTTTCAAGGGATTTGGAAAACAGTTCAAATTACGGCGAGATTCAAATTAACGAGTTTCAAATTATCAAGAGTCGACTGTATATTTGATTTTTATTTAAAAAATTTTATTATGAAATAGTATAAGAGGACTGCTGTTAAGAAATATTAAATCCCTGCGTGGACGTGTCGGGCACCATTTTTCCTGAATTTTACTTGAGTCTAATTATTTGGTAGATAATTTTTTAATTTTTATGCAAAGGGTCCCATAGAAACATACCAGCGATACACTCTATTGATGAGCTCATCAATCAAAATGTGATTGCTGAAAAAATTTTTTTTAGTAAAAAAAAAAGTTTATAAAATTTTTTTTTTTTTATTTATTTAAATGTAATAATTTTGATTGAAATATTGAAACGTTAAAATATAGATTAATTAGTGCAATTGTTCATTAGCAGAACGAGATCTTTTCACAATTAAAAATATATTGACTTTTTAATCATAAATAAGAATTTAGGATATGCCAACACATGAGCATCAGCAGTAGGTGTCTATGGAAGCAGTGGTTTAATTTAAAATTTTTAATATATTTTTTCACTTCTCTCAATATTTTCGATTCACTCACTGTGCCTTAAACAACAATATTTAATAACGAGACAACCATTTATTACACAGAAAACTAATTAAAAACAATATTATTAAATGGATTTAAAACGTGCCCATTCCAATACACATAAAACCAAAAACGCATTTTGGAATTTAAATTTCAAATTTATGTCTGTTATCCTTCATAACGCATTAGAATGCTTAAAAGTATAGATGTTTTTAATTTGTGTACAAGAAGTTTTCACATAAAAATAATGGCTTGTGTTGAATGTGAAAGTGTGGGTACTAATAAATAATGGATTTAGCTCAAATATTGAGTATGGAAAAGTTTTAGCCGAGACACAAACCATAAATTATGCAATCTTTATTATTATGTGGCTTTTATAAAATTCTATTAAAATAAATGTCGGCAAAATTTTAATGACAAACAAGTAATTTTTTGTCATGCCATTGCTATTATTATTTTTTTCACGGTATCATAACATCAAAAATAACAACCATTAAAATGTCTTGCCTAAATGTAGCCTGCAAAGAGGCAGACAGAGAAGCAGGCAGGCAGACAGACAGACATACAGACATAAAAAAATATGACAAATGTCAGCTTTTATGCATAACTTTGTTCACTTTTTTTTTTGGCGACATGTGACGTTTGTTTGTTTTTTTTTTCTTTCGTGAAAAACCATTTATTTTTTATAACCATCACCAGAACCCATCCATTCATTCATTCTGTTCAAAATTTAATTTTTTTATTATGAAAACAAAACGTTTGCCACCCAGGTAGATTGGTGGTATTTTGTGTCAAATGTTACACGCGGGGTTGACAAAATATGTCACACGTAAAAGTTTGACAAGATTTTCTACTGCTTTCATTTGTTTTCCCCTCTTTCCATCTTCATTATGGGCTCGTTGGATGGCTGTATGGCTGGCTGACTGGCAGTCTTTGGCATTTGATTTAAAATATATTCTTAAAGAGGTTTTGTTTTAGTGGAAGAGACAGACAGGGAGACACACAGGCAAACGGAGTGTTTGAAAATGATAAAATATTGTTTTTTTCACACATTTTTTTTCAGATTCATCTAAGAAGTTTATAAGTAATTTATGCAACAGCCGAACGAAAGGAAAACAATCAGAAAAGTATTTCCATTAATCCATACCTGCGGGAGTGTGTGTGAATGTGTGAGTAGGTGTCTTTTTAAGGTGTGACAAATGTATGCATGTTTACATGAAATAAGATATTTTATATTTTGTTTACAAAAAACACCTTTTTATAACCCAAAATTTAAAGAAATGAAATGTGATATACGTGTGGATGCATGACAGCAATTATTTTTAGAATGTTTTGATTTTTTTAAGAAAGAGATCTACTTCTGTTAATATAAAAAATCCATAAACATTTCTTATTTATTCCAATATTTCGCTAATCCAATGGTCGTGGGTTCGATTCCCGCCTGTTTTAAAACAATCAAGGCTATTTATTTATTAAGGAGAAAATACTTTCATTTTAGTTGAAGACACTAACAATATTTTTGTCCCAAAATTTACTTTTAAGGTTATAAAAATACCAACAGTTTAAAAACCGATGCACATATATGTACATCTGTTCATATATGTACATCTGTTCATATATGTACATCTGTTCATATATGTACATCTGTTCATATATGTAAATCTGTTCATATATGTACATCTGTTCATATACATATGTATATCTGTTCATATATGTATATCTGTTCATATATGTAAATCTGTTCATATATGTATATCTGTTCATATATGTATATCTGTTCGTATATGTACATCTGTTCATATATGTAAATCTGTTCATATATGTATATCTGTTCATATATGTACATCTGTTCATATATGTAAATCTGTTCATATATGTATATCTGTTCATATATGTACATCTGTTCGTATATGTACATCTGTTCATATATGTATATCTGTTCATATATGTACATCTGTTCGTATATGTACATCTGTTCATATATGTATATCTGTTCATATATGTATATCTGTTCATATATGTACATCTGTTCGTGTATGTAAATCTGTTCATATATGTATATCTGTTCATATATGTATATTTGGCTCCTTCAAATAGCAAAATCATTGCTTGAAACTCACAAAAGTTGTTTGGATTTTTTTCTTATTCCTGTACCACAAAAATTTGAAGAAAAAGAACTGTTTTTCTTCTGAAGCAAAAAAAAAAGAAAACAAACAAAAAATTACAACTAAATCAAGCTGAAAACAGCTTAACTTAAGTATCATTTTTCATTTTATTCATACACCAGCAAATACCCATTTTATTTATTTTTTGTAGCACAGATTTATAAAAACAAAACACAAATACAATTTCCACTGGTTTCACAAATAAATGAGCACAAGAAACAAAGGAGCTAAATCTGTTTTGAGAACAGCTGTCAAAAAATATTAAATGATATTCTTATGCTAGTCAAGTGGTGATACGTTGCCATGGAAACAACACCAACGAAATTACCAAAATGAAAGCAAACATGAAATCAACATACGAGTGTGTAAGTGGTTGCAGCGCCAGAAAATATGTAAGAGAAATTTTTTGTAATAAATGATATTTTGTATTTTGTTGATAAACAATAAATGGGAATTAAATAAACATTAGCTTTTAGCAGTTGAATTATTATTTTAATTTTTTAAGGCTGGATTTTACTAAATATGAATGCCACTTTTCATAATTATCTTATTGAAATTTAAGCTGCTTAATACTATTTCTTAAAAAAAAAAAAAGAATTGTTAATTTTTTCAACGGGCTTAAGTTCGAATCTGCATGACTGCAAATAATTTTTTTATTATTTTATTAATAAATGAATCGTGAGAGTTGGGGAATTTCGTACTAACCAAAAAGGTAATAACTTAAATATATGTATGTGGGAACTTCTCATATTCAATTTTCGTTAATATCATTGGTTAAATAGTTGATATTCCTACTAACCAGCACCACTTGCAAAAGTGGAAAAATTGAACACAGAACGCTGATGAGATGGCGTAGCGGCCTCGAAATCAGTACTGATCCGTTCTGCTGGTTTGATGATTATTGAAAATATTCTTAATATTCCAATCTTAATATAAAAAATAATAAATAGAATTTAAACAAATTCATTTATTAATAATATAATAAAAAATCATTTGCAGTTATGCAGATTCGAACTTAAGCCCGTTGAAAAAATTCACAATTTACATAAGAAAGTTCGACTAAGAATCATTATACAGTGAACATATTTTACAGCAGAGCAGAAAAAGCTTTCTAATTGATAAATGCAGGAAAAATTTTTAAATTTTTTTTCTGTTCATAACCACGTTATTTTTTTAGTGTAGGAAAAATTCAAATTTTTTTTCAGGGGACCAGCTTTCAGGGGATGACCCCTACAGCATTCTCCGTTGTAATTTAAGGATTAAAAAAAACATATGACGGTAAGTAAAGGTGCCACCTAGACCGCTAGGCTATTAAAAAAAGAGGCCGTTCTACAAGGCACTTCTTAAAAAAGCATACACTCGTATAACATTTTTTAACAGTCTAAAAAAATTTCCTTTTTAAAGAAGTTGTTTGGCCAACAATAAAAAAACTTTCATTTTAAATTGTGTTGCAAATTCTGTTGCATATTTTTTGTTGCAAATATATAATATGATGTATGGATTATTCAGAAATTTACATAAAAATAGAAAAACCTGTTTTGTTTTTGTTTTGCTTTATATTTTTGCGCAGTAACGAGACACAACAAAAATAAGAAGAAAAAATAAAATGAATTTCAAAGGAAAATTAACCACTTAAAAAAACCTGGTTTTAACAAAAAGAATATTTAACAACTTTTTATTGTTGGTGGTCGCGAACGGAGAGTAGTTTTAGAGAAAAAAGCCCTTTCATAAAAGAGAAACCAACAATAACTAAGTAAAAGTAAAATGTTGCTACAACAAATAACACACAAACATCTATATTCACTAATAAAAAAGAAAGCGGGAAGGCCATGGTTACTTGCCTGAATTGTAACACATACTCGTGTTTCAGTAGCGAAAAAACAATAAATAAATAAATAAAAAAAAATGCTAAAGTATGCTTCTACAATGGTTTTGTAGATTCAAAAAAGTGCATACACAAGAATGTGTCATATATCTTAATTTTGAAACAAAAATATATGAAAAAAATAATTACAAATATTCTATGAAATATCACGAAGCACAACACACACTATTTCGATGTTATAGAGCCTGATTACCACAGGCGTTTTTCGCTTTTAAGTGCGACAAATTGTAATAGATTAAAGACAAAAAGTTGAATTGTTCTTTAATCTATTACAAACTGTCGAATTTGAAGGCGAAAGTCGTCAACCGTAATCAGGCTGAATATTTTTGTTAAAGCACAATATTGGACAACCAAATTTTTGGAGGTCTTTTTAAATTTTTCGCGGGAGACCACAAGAATTTAAATAAAATATTTTTTTATTAATTTTAACTTAAATTTAATTTTTTTTTATCTATAGCCAGCACTCAGGGAATGTCTCCTACACATGCACTGCATGGCGCCGGCAAGCAGAGGCGATGAAGAAAGATGAGAAGATAGAGAATTTTTTCTAGGTATTTAACCCTCCGATTAGTGACAGTTCTGAACTTCACGGCCGTGTGAAAAGGTCCCTACAGGCCTTTTATGTAAATCATGTTTTTTTCATATAAAAACATTTTTTTTTTTATTTCTTATTTTTGTTTTTATTGTTTATAACTAAATTCTACATACAAATATAATAAACCAGTTCTTAGAATTTTTTGTTTTTATCATCATCCCTAATGTCTTTGAGTTTAGGTCTTTGTGTTCAGAACAAGTAAATTATGTGTTGAAACAATAAAAAAATTATAATGATGCCCAAAAACGTGCATCAGTACAAGGTCCATACGGACCTATTCACACGTCCGCGTACTATTCTCACTAAAACCTCAATAACTCCTAAGGAATTGATCCCATCGGCTTGATTTTTTTCCAAAAGATGCACAACAAAATACTCTTGGAATACAGAGTAACTTTGGGGGGGTTGTAGTGGTCGAAGTAGGAGTAATTTCAGTTTGAAAAGGCAAAAAGGGACCTTCTCACTCATCGGAGGGTTAAACAAACAGGATCGACGAAGGAAGGTGCTTTCACTCTGCTCTTCAGTACATGAAATTGTCAGTTGCTGCCAATTATGTTCAGGACTAGTGCTATGCCTTGAAACAGGATGACAACAACTGGCACAAGGATGCACTAATCCTGGCTACAAATTACCGCATTCGATATCGATCGATATATGTTGTTAAAATTTATTGAATTTAATAAAGAATTTCGATCGATATCCAGTGCCGTAATTTGCCTCCTAATCACAAGAATGCGAAACAATATTCATGACTGAGGGCGAAAGCGAACTCAGGACCCTCCGCTTCATAGTCTCGTGTTAACTACTTCAGCCCCTTTAATGACCCCTTTAATGACACCCTTTAATGACAAATTCTGTGTATCAGACAGCAAACAATAGGAGATTAGCCACGTGACGGAGTACCAAGTGCCTGAAACCAGGGGCAAATTATATCATTCGATAACGACCGAAATTTCTATTTAAATTGCATAGAAATTTAAATCGATATGAAATGCAGCAATTTGGATCCAGCTCGTGTTTAAGTGAATTTAAGAAACACTCAGATGTTGTCAGGTCATGCCTACTATCCAAAGTATTATAATAAAAAATTTAAATGCTGAACGTTATTTATTTATTTTATTTTTTTTTTTTGAACGAGGATGGTGAAGTTTTGGGATGCGACAGAATACACTTTTTTCAGGTGCACTTACCAAAAAATTACCGCCTTCAATATCAAACGAAATTTTGAACTTTTTATAAAAAAAAAAATTGTGAAAAGAATCAGCACGTGTAAAATTAAAACAATTTTGTGTTAAACAACAGATTCCCAAATAACCTGAAATTTTAATATAATTTTAATAGAAATTTCAATTGATAATGAATGCCGCAATTTGTCCCTCTAGGTCTGAACATTAGGGTGAACTCGAATATTTGGTCGCTACACCCGACAAACAGATATAACGCCGGTATCACAATAGCAATCAAGAGAAACTGGTCTGCGAATGCACTCTAAGCTGCAAAAGATCGAACCTAGATGAAGAAAGGTATATAAGAGGTCTGTTAAAAGGGCAGGGGGAATCGTGCTAACTCTGGAAAACGATTAACCGTGAATGACACAGTTTCTCTCGCTTTCTATCGTGATATCGAGGACATATCTGTTTTTCAGAGTAGCGACTTCACTTCAGACCAAAAGGAGCAAATTACGGCATTCATTAAAAATTTAAATTTTTATTCAAATTGTATTAAAATTCAAATAGTAAATTGTTAATTTTTTCAACAGGTTTAAAATCGAATCTGCATGACTGCATATGATTTTTTATTATTTTTTTATTAATAAATGAATTTGTTCAAATTCTATTTATTATTTTTTATATTAAGATTGGAATATTTCGTTAAAAACATTGGTTAAATAGTTGATATTCCTACTGACTAGCACCACTTGCAAAAGTGGAAAAATTGAACAAAGAACGCTGATGAGATGGCGTAGCGGCCTCAAAATCAGTACTGATCTGTTCTGCTGGTTTGATGATTATTGAAAATATTCTAAATATTCCAATCTTAATATAAAAAATAATAAATAAAATTTGAACAAATTCATTTATTAATAAAAAACAATATAAAATCATATGCAGTCATGCAGATTCGAACTTAAGCCCGTTGAAAAAATTAACAATTTACATAAAAAAGTTCGACTAATAAAAATTCATACATAATTCACATCGTATTAAAATTCTACTCATGAAATCTTGAAACAGAGAATTGTATTTCGTTAATTATAATGTCGAGTTTGTGAAAAAAAAATTTTTACTCCTCTATTCTCTTAAAAGATTCTGTTCAACTAAAAAGAAAATTTTAATTTGTACTATTGATCATGCTGAGTTATTTTTCCTGATATCATAAAAAAATTCAAGTTTTTTTTTCAAAAAATTCAAAGTGATTAGATTATTAAGGCTGTTTGTTATTGGTGGCAGTAGTCAAAACGTAGAGTACGAAGTCTAAGACGGCGGGTTTGACTCAACAATCATGCAAAATCATGCATTAACGCATGGTTGTGTTAGTTGTTGGTGGCCTATTTGAATGAACAATCCATAGCACCGGCCCACAGCGGCTGATACGATCATGTACTCAAGATCCTTCCTCCTTGGGTAAAAAAAAAGTAGAGAAGGAGTATTAGTAGAGAATTTATTGTATTCTCTATATTCTCATCTTTTGTTATCTGTCCTCTAGTCACTATAATTTCTTCTTTTATAATTCCGGGACAATGCATTGCATCCGGGACAATGTTTACACCCTGAGTTCAATTAAAAAGCAAAAAAACGCTCTTATTAATATTGTTTCAAAAATCAAAATTGCCCCTTAATAGCAAGTTTCCATACATTTTAAATATGTTTGGTGGGATGTAGCAACATTCAGTTATCAAGCAGTACATTTAAATCCTAAAGCATCTCTATAATAAAACCTCTAAAGGCAAAACAAATAAAAAAATTAATACAGACATAAAAATTAAAAAAAAACAAACTACATGTTTATGATTCATGTTGAGCCAAAAAATATGCTCTGCACTGTCTTTTTTTGCCAACAGTATTTGCCCCCCTCACACACATCAAACAACTACATATGAAAACCACCAACAAGAAATAGACACATAAAAAAAGTTGCAACAGCATCACAAAATAACTAGAGTATTTAAAGAAATGTTATGTTTGGCTGACTAGTTGCTGAGTTTTTCATCAACTAAATTTAATAATATTGTTTGCTGCTAAAACTAGTTGTTAGGCTGCACTTGAAAAACCCGTAAAATAACTAACCAAAAAAGAAAATGAAATATAAGTGCAAAAAAAACGCGACAGTAGCAAAAACTCATATAAAATGTTTAGTGTTAAAGTATGTAGAACTGAAACACAGCAGCCTTTAGCTACAAACGCTGGTGTTTAGTTTAGTTGTAACTAGTAAAAGTTTTATAGGAAAATATGAAAAATATTTTATGTACAACAGCTGCATTGCGCCAAATCAAAAAAAAAAAAAAAAGGATCCACAGGCAAACATACAAACGTTCCACACTCTCTTAAATAAAATTTGAAGAAAAAAAAGAAAAGCAACATAAAATATGAAACATGTGGTGAAATGTCGTGTCTAGAGATAAACTTCAACTCAAATCTTGCTAGAAATGTATTTAAAAATGCTTTATACAGCCAACATATGCCCGACGCCTGCCTGCCTACTACAGTTCCCATATACTTTATTGCATCACACTTTTTCTTCGTTTAAATCAGCCAACGAAACACCAAAATATAAGAATATCTGTTTTAAGCACTTTCTTAAGCCTAAATGTGTGCTTTAAATTCTTAGCACGTTATAAGCATATATTTCGTTGTGTTTATTTTATTTCTTTTGCCAGATTCTTTATTTTTTTAATTTTTTTTTTTATTAAGCACTCCTGTCTACAACACACTTTTGTTGTCTTTTTTAATATAAAAGGATGTGCCAAAGAGGCAGCAAGTTTTGAAGAACATACATGCGAAATTAAGTTTTAATTTCCAATATTGGAATCCTTATATATTTTTAAATGTGGCGAAATTTTCGAAATGCGGGTTTTAATTTTTTTCAAAATTTAAAAGCTATAAAAAGCAATAGATGTGCCTGTACAGTAATTTAGTCTAAAAGAGAAATATTCATGAGCTGTCGTATACAGTCGACTCCGCTTTACTGGAAATAACTAAAACCCAATTTTTTCAGTTATCCGATGTTTTCTCTAAAACGTAGTTCGGGTTACTGAAATTTGTTATAGTTAAGCGTACTGCTTAAAATCAGTAAAACTATGTTTTTTTTGTATCAATAATACACACCATATCTGAACATGCATATGTGAAAATTTTTCACGAATTCCTCGAAAATGTCCAGCCACTTGCATTGACAATATAATAGAAAAATACACTAACGAACGTATGAGCGAAAAGGACAAATACATTTTACCATTTAATTTTTTAACGGACAAAACATGCACAATTTTTTCAGCCTTAAGTTATGCAATCGATTTGTAATAAATAAATTTGTCATTGTTTATTTTTTCACTAAAGCGGAGTAACTTTCATACAAAACGTAGTTGTGGGCTTGCTTTTGGTTTTCAATAATACGATATTTTCAGTAAAGCGATGTTTCGCTAAAGCGAAGTGACGAAGACTAGCTGCGTTTAAAATCAGTGCGGGGATTTGTATCACTTGCAATAATCCGATTTTTTTCAGTAAAGCGTGTTGCGCTAAAGCGGATTCGACTGTATTAAAAAATTATTTATTCCCTGCTGTTCCATGTAACATTAGAGTATGCAGAGTTCTGATATTTTTGCCCATTTCCCAGTAATGAAACGTGCAACAATTTTTGCAACAAACGTGAGAAATTACTCTAGCCTCAATTGCAACATTTTCACAAACTTGTAATTTCATTGCATACTTTCAGGCTTCCATATACTACTGCAGCAAGGTAACACCTTGGCCCAAGTAATCCTTTAGCTTATCCCTGATCTTTTAATATACAAACTTAAGTTTGGCTTGTCATTAAAAACTAATTTTAATGTCATAAAATCTTTCTGTGTGTGTTAAGAAGACAAACAATATGCAGCCGGATAGAAACACTCTGTTTGATTGTCTGTCTACATTGTTGTTTTAGTTGATGTTTTTGCGTTTATCAAGCATTTGATTGAAAAGAAGACAAGACGAGAAAGAAAAAACTGCAGCAGCAACATACAAAATTTTAATCTTTATTATCATAACATGCATCACCTGCCACATAAATTCCATAGTAGTTGCACATACATGGCAATATACATAATGCACATACTTTACAGTTGATTTTCACAAAAGTTGTCTAACTATAAACATGTATACGCTCGTATGGAAATGGAAATTCTATAAAGTGAGTTGAGCATATGGAATGTACATTAATATTTGTGTAAAAAGGAAAAAAAAACTCAAATACTCTTTGTGTGTGTGTGTGTGTGTGTGTGTGTGTGTGTGCGTGAGTTTCTCTAACAACGAAGCAGAAGAGGAAAACGCCAGCTAATGTAGATATATATTTTTTTTTTATAAAAAAAAATATGGATATCTAAAGCGAAAGAGCTGCACTGAGAGAAAATTTATAACAAAAAAGAAAAAATAAATTAACAATTTTAAAAATTTTAATTTCTATTTAAAAGTTACTTAATCATGCGCAGCAGCAGCGATTAACAGGATAATGTTTTGTCTTGAAACTAAAGAATGGTTACTGGGGAGAGGCAAAGAGTTAAGAAGAAAGAATTTATAGAGGCAGTTTTAACCCATATCGTCCCAGAGATTTTTTTTCGAATCAGTTTATGAAACTTCGTAGTTAAATGGTAATTTGGGTCCAGAAGATACGATTCAGATGTCCAAAATTTTTTTAAAATTTTTATTAAAAATTTTTTTTAATTTTCATTAAAAAATTTTTTAAAAATTTCATTAAAAATTTTTTTAAAAATTGTCATTAAACATTTTTTTAATATATTCATTAAAATTTTTTTTTTTTTTAATTTTCATTAAAAATTTTTTTTTAAATTTTCATCAAAAATTTTTTTTTTAAATTATCATTAAACATTTTTTTAAAAGTTTTTATTAAAAATTTTTTTAAAAATATTTTTCAAAATTTTCATTAAAAAATTTCATGAAAAAATATTAAAAAGTCTTTCCTAAACAGATAAAAAAAATTTAAAATGCTTGAAATTTACTGTTCGAAAAATGGAACACTGGGACGAAATGGGTTAATTGTGGTGGCTGTGCAAGATAATGTCAATACTGTTGAGGGATCAGCGCTAAGCCTTCCTTATTTACGCAGAATGGCAACAATTGAAAAAAACCCCAACTGATGCAGATCGAAATAGTTAGCTCCCAAATTTATGAGTGACTATGTAAAGAAATGCACATTTATCGACTTCGTAGAGAACAGATTATGGTTCGTTCCCTCTTATCACCTTCAATGTTGAAATCACCTTCAAATGAAATCTCTAGACTTACTCCATCTCAACAGCCTCCGTTTTTGCTTTGGAAATTTTAATTTTTTTGCATTCTTAGTGGGCATATTCTTAGGTCGATTTCTACTACAGCACATTTTTGTAATAAATTTTCCTTGTCGGGGAAAATGAATTTTTTGAAGGTTTCATCCAGCTTTAATTGAAATATTCCTACAGAAAAACTTGATTTTCTTTTCCAACTAAATTAATTAATTTCGTGCCACAGACTGATTATCATACATTTCAAACAAGTTCTGTGGCGGAAGGGTTTTTCCTCAATCTAGACACAAAAAAAAAAAAAAATTGTGCACCGGGTTCTAAAGCAGTTCTGTGCCAAAGAAAACAAAAAACAAAAAAAGAAATAAGCGGCCTTACGATAACATCTTTTGTAAGAGCTCCTCATTCATTTATTCACAGGAAACATACACACACAAACAAACACACACAGACTCACCTATAAAAACGCCTTTATTTTAACTACAACGATAACAGTCTGTGATTCTTAGTGTGTTTAAATTTGTATTGTGAATACACAAGACAAACATTAAGATAAATGCCAGCTCGCAACGTATAATGGAAAATGTTTGCTTTTGTAACAAACAATACTCCCACTGCTGTTACCTGTAAAATAATAAAAAAAACTCCAGTAATAGCTCTTCTCTATAACTTTTATAGTTTGATTGTTGTTGCAACAACGACTGAATACAAGCAATATATTGCTTGCTGGCAGAGTGCAGCTATATCAGCTACAACAACTGCAACACGTGTATTATCTTTTTTACGTGAAAGCATTTTTAATCAAAATTCCCAACTGTTTGATATACAACACAAACACACACACAACTACACACTAAAAAATACAATCTCTTAGAGATACACACTCACACACCCCTGCACTTCGACTTTCAATAGCGGCGATACATGAATATGAAAAAGAAAATCCTGCTTTATATTTATTTTGTGTTAAGCTGAACAACAACAGTCATATTTGAGCTGTTGGCAAGGCAGCCAGCCAGCTCTACTGCCAAAGACGTGTGTGTGTGTGCGGGTGCAGTAAAATTTCGTTAAAACCAACTGATGCAACTTGCTGCATATACATGTTTTTGCTTTCTTGCTGCTTCACACGGCTGTTTCCTTGTAACGTCAGCCACGTTGGCAAACAACAAAGAAATGCTCCCCATAGATTTTGGTGTCTCGCTAAGTAACACCTGCTTATAATGCAGAGTAATTGTAAGGATGTGAGATTTCTTTTTGTTTGCTTGTCGGTTCGCTCGTTCGTTCTCTCTTTTTGGCGCTTAAGTAGCATTTTATGATATATAGCAAATCACAACCTAAAGTCATATATGACGGAATTTGTTAAAATGCAACGGTAGTGTTTGTTGTTGTTGTTCGTACGAGTAGTTTTTCAAATAAATTCAATTTGGGTAATTGTTAGATGCAATCTGAAAAATATGCAATATTTTTCAAAAACTTTCTAGCTGCAAGTGTATTAAATTTATTATTTTTACTCAAAACGACTTCAATAACTCAAACTTTTAGGGAAATTTTGCTTAGTGATTTCACATATTTATTTCTGTATGAGATGTTTCGCGTATGCAAACTTTTCGAACAAATTTACAATAACTTAAGCACAGAGATTTTTTTCTTTCAAAGCTGCTGTTTAGTTTGTTTCTAAGCTCGCTATTTGACATGAATTGCTCCAAAATAATATATTCTTCAAGAAAACCTCTTTGTTGGCAAAAGAGAATTGAATTGAATGAACACCATCCGGCTTAAGCACCTGAATATCAAGAACTCGCTGATCATTTACACATCACACAACACTCACTATCTTTTCTTCTTCATAAAATAAAGATATTCATATGTGAGGGTGCGATTGGCTGAAGTAGTTTCCACAAGCTTATTAAGCCAAGTTCGAACTCGCTCTGGCAACGATTAAAAGTATTTTATACTAAATTAAATTGAATTAAGATTCATAGGCTAATTGTTCGAAATTTGTTTTTTAAATCTCAGAAAGACATGATAAATATTCCAAGGCACAAAGGAAAGTCAACATCAGTTTTAATCAACTTACACAGCAGAGCAGAACAGCTGTTTTCGAAAGACGCAACCCTTTCATCATCAGTGCTCATGTGTATTGTGTTTGTCACCACTTATTATATATTAAGTTACAGAGTAACAATATCTTCATCTTTCGTTATCAGTCCTTTCTAGTTCCAGCGCCATGTGGAGATCATCCCCTGACTGCTGGACCTACTAAAAAAAAAACAAGTAAAAACGTTATATTAGACCGGGTCAAATCTTAAATACTCTCCAAATATTTAGTAAGTAAAATTAAAATGTTTAACTGAGTGGGACAGAGTTCCCACTGAAGGAGGCGGGGTCCAAAAATACCCTATATCATGTGTTCGACAGACGAACGTATGAACATTGCCAGACCGTCTTAGACTTCATCGCTGATCAAGAATCTGTATACTTTATGTGGTCTAATTCTTTTTGGAGAGCATTAAATCGGTATTTTTTGGAGTCTCTCTGGCAATGGGCGTAGCGGAGACATTTCATCTTTGCTTTTCATACTTTATGGGGTCTCTGATGGATATTTCGCTGCGGAACGACAAAGTGAATATGCCCTCCCATTCATTTTTGGAGAGTATAAAAAATATATATCAACGAAACGTTTTGTAACTCGGACCAGCACTCAGGGGCTGACCCCTACATATGCAGTGCATTGCGCCGGAACTAGAAAAGGAAAGGGGATAGCATGTAGGAGACAGATGAAGAAAGATGAGAAGATAGAGAATTTTTGGTAGCTAAGGTTGAAACTTTTACTTCTCCGACAATTTTTTTTTTGCTACAGGACCGACGAAGGAGGGTGCTGTTACTCCCCTTTTAGTACATGATTGTGTCAGTCGCTGCCAATTATGTTCAGTGACCCGTGCTATGCCTTCATCTTTGGAAACAGGCTGACAACACAACTAACACAATCATGCACTAATGCTGATCAGAAGAATTCGACATAAAATTCATGACTGAGGGAGGAATCGAACTCTGGACACTCCGCTTCATAGCCCCGTGTTAACAACTTCAGTCAACAGCTCCCTGTAACCAGTAAAAGAGCACAACTGACTGAAAAATGGCACAATTCAAAACTCCTAAATACATCGTCCTTAAACTTGGAAAACTGGTCAATAGAAATTATTAATTTATTAGAGAATCTGGCAAAAGAGGCACTTCGCACACAAGAGCCGTTTGATCTTTAGTAACTTGCTGCCCAGGATTCTCTAGACAGATTCTACACACACACATATTTTAAAGCAATCTTGGAATAATCGATCACATATTTTAAAAAGGCTCAACATGTCCTCGTTATACATTTCATTCATCTTTTAGCAAAACTTTTGTTGAACAGAAAAAAAATAAATTGTGAGTGACAGAAATCTTAGTTTGACCCTTAAAAAAGTACAAGTCCTTAAAATTCAATGTCTTTAAGTAAAATTTTTTATAAAGAGAAAATTTTAAAAATTAAATAAAATTTTTAATAGAATTGTTGTTTGCTTTTATTGACCTTTTCTTATATATGTATTTTAGAATGATTGAGCTCGAGGTCGT
Source organism: Linnaemya tessellans (assembly GCA_951800035.1). NCBI lineage: Eukaryota > Metazoa > Arthropoda > Insecta > Diptera > Tachinidae > Linnaemya > Linnaemya tessellans. The sequence goes on from OX637533.1 coordinate 5,784,734, forward strand.
TTTTGTAAAAATCGTTATAATTTTTCTATTTTATTCGATATTTCGTCAACCATTTGTTGACATCATCAGGAATAACAATCGAAAATTAAAATTTTCTGTATAAATTGGTTTTGAAATATGAAAAAAAATTTTTTTTTTTTATGAATATGAAAAAAAATTTTTTTTTTTTTTTTTCATATTTCAAAACCAATTTATACAGAAAATTTTAATTTTCGATTGTTATTCCTGATGATGTCAACAAATGGTTGACGAAATATCGAATAAAATAGAAAAATTATAACGATTTTTACAAAAACGACCTCAAGCTCAATCATTCTAAAATACATATTTTTAATAGAAAATTTAAATGTTGGCGGCAATTCAACGGTCTCATTAAGAGGCCGCTAAGGCCAGAGGGAATAGTATTGAGGGGACAGATGAAGAAAGGTGAGAGATAGAGAATTTTTTGTACACGTTTCAACCTTTTACTTCGCTGGACAATTTTTTTGCTACAGGGCCGACGAAGGAGGGAGCTGTTCCTCTTCATTTCAGCACTTGAAAGTTGTGGAATTCCAGATTATGACAATCAATCGGATATTTTTACACAGCGGAAGATGTTAAGCAATTGTCTATTCCAGGTCCAGCAAAAAGTAATAATATAGATTTCTCAGTTTGAGCTTCTGCAGGTCCGGATAATCACGCAATCTAACTGGTATAACTCCTCTTCGTCGAAAATTTTACTATAGTTGACCAGCATAAGGAATAAGTAGACCACAGAGTGCTGCATAATGAGGAGCAAGTTAGTTAAGAAAAGTTAGTACAAATCGGTATTCAGTCTCTTAATCGTTTTGAACTCAAAAAACATTATATACCCGGAAAAGTCGATTATGATCTCAAAGCCCTGACAAAGTTACGCTAAGGCTCAGTGGAGGATTTAGGTTTGTTGGCTCTCTAGCCCCTGTTAGATGCGTCGCCCAATCGCCCAACGCAGTTCTGACTTTTGGCATGTTTTTGAACTCTCTAAGCGGTTCAGCTTTTATCTCCTCAATCGCTTCCAAGCACCAAATTTTATTTTTTTAAACAAAATTTTCGCAGTCAATTCACTACCACCTCAAATTCGACAGGAAGATCCAATATTTTCAAGAAATTTCCTTCATGGGGATCTTCAATTTATTTTTTTAACTATTTTGTAAATGGCAGCCCTCTTATGGTTACTGATTTGATAATCGAAATTATTCGTAGTAATATTTTTTTCAGTACAAAATGTTTTGATTGTCCTGGGGCCAAATTACGGCATTCGATATCAATCGAAATTTGTATTTAAATTTTATGGAAATTTCGTTTTTTTTTTTTTTTTTTTTTTTTTTGAAGAGTAGGACCAGCATTTAGTCAATGGCGATCGTTATCGGGCCGTGTTGAACGAATTTTTGTTCACAAAAATTGAAGAGAAGGATATTTTATTTTTATTTTTTTTTATCTTGGACCAGCACTCAGGGGATGACCCCTACATGCAATGCATGGCGCCGGAACTGAAAACGAGGGGATAGTATTAAGGGGACAGATTAGAAAAGATGAGAAGATAGACAGTTTTTTTGTAGCTATTTCAACCTTTTTACTTTTCCGGCTAATTTTTGCTACATGGCCGACGGAGGTGAGCGCTGTTACTCTGCTTTTTAGTACATGATAGTGTCAGTCGCCGCCAATTATGTTCAGTGACCAGTGACTATGCCTTCTTCATTGAAACAGGCTGGCAACAACTAACATAACCACGAACTAATGCTGATCAGAAGAATTCAACACAATATTTCATGGCTCAGCGCGGGCTCGAACTCACGACCCTCCGCTTCATAGTCTCGTGTTCTACTGCTTCAGCCAACAGCACGTTTGATATCGAATGCGATAATTTGGCCCCTGTTTTATTACACGTCACTACATATTTTCGATTCTACAAATGTTCATGAAAGATTTGCCGACCTTCAAATCATGCCACTCTAGGCCAGGGCATCATGGGCCTAAGAGTAAATCAGCCAGTAGTTCAACCTAAGAAATAACTCCCGGTCATTCATTTAAAAACTAAAGTTCTTCTATTATTTCGTTATTCATAGAAGCCAAATACGTTTCCTTTCTCCCTGCAAAACGATTCTTGTAGTTGTAGCATTACATACAAGTGTAATCGTTATATACAAGCAAACTTTGCTATTTATTTTAGTGATCAGCCCCATTGTGTAGCGCTTTTCTTATTTCATTTTCTGTACATATTTTTTGTTCCATATTGTTAAACAAATTGCTTACATTTAAGAACAAATCAAGTCAAAAAGAAACAGATATTTTTTTTTTATTATCTAACCTCCAACTCCAACTCTTGCAGTTAAAGTGTTTTCAATGGCTTTGATTTCTTGTCACAAACACCCTACAGCATACGCCATAAGTCCGTTTGATATGAATTCTACTATTTACGGCAACTGGTTTTAAAATTGCCAGAAGTTGGATGCTGCCAAAGAGAATATGATATTGTTTAATCACTTCCTCTGCCATGACTGAAGCTTTTAGAAAATTTTTTTTATGTACTTTTATATATAAAGCAGCGACCTAAAATAATTCTTTTGAAAACATAAAATTATTATTTTCCCACACACCCACTTTTTTTGTTTGTTTGTTTGTGCTGTAGTTAAAGGGTATTTTGTGGGCCATAATTACCATTAAAATATGAAAAGCAAAATTTCGTAACTATTTTTATTTTCTATATAACAAAAAAATATATAAAAATAAAAAGAATTATCTCCTGTGCACGCTAAATAAATTCCCACTTCGCTTTCAAAAAACTCTTGCAAATCTATTTGTGTGTATTTTGTTTGTGGCATGGTTTGTTGGCTACACTTAACGATTTATGAGATAAACGTTTAGTTTAGTATTTTATTTTCTATATTTTTGTCTATGAAGTCCGCTAGAACCTCCATTCTTGCCTCGCGTCTTTTTAAATGTTGGTTGCACGTATTTTTTTATAGCCACCATTTATTTGTTTGTTCTTTTTCCTTTTCGCTAGTTGGTTGGTTGGTTGCATGGCTGCATGCTTAACAATTTAATGCTAATGGCGAATGGCTGATGGTAACCGACTGCAAATTCTAAAGAAAAGTAGACAGGAACATCAGGAAAATCAAGCAAATGGCTACATGAGATACTCATGTAAGAGCTAATGCATTCTGCATGAAGGTGGAAATATTTAAAAAGAAAACGTATGGCAAATGGCTAAAAAAAAACATAAAAAAACAAACAAAAATAAATAAAAGAAATTAAGCGTCTGTTGGCCATGGCAAAAGTGATGTTGCGTGGCAGCGTAAAGCAGGCAAGAGCGGCGGCACTATAACGAAATACTTGTAGTTTATAATTTATGATGCTTTTAAAAAATCACTAAGTTGGAAACCATAATTTGTACGCTTTCTGTTTAAGTCTATAGAAACAAAATAAATAAATAAATAGAAAAAAAAATTTTACATAAACGTATGGAGAAAACCAACAAATAAAACACAAATTGTTTGAAAGAAAACAATAAAAATGTATAAAAGCAGGTAACATGAAAATAATAATAAATAAATATTAAAGACCTCGATTATAAAAAAAAAACAGTTTATAACAGGTTAATAGGACAAATTGTTAAACAAATATTCGCTTTATAAGCCTCTTGTTGTACGAAATAAATTTTTTATTTTTCATTTGTTTTAATTGTTAATTAAAGAATTTTATTTTAAAAACTCACCCTCAACTTGACTCGCCATTTTTTTCTGTGAATTTGTTTTCATACTATGTGTTGGAGTTGCAACTGTGAGCTGAATCATTTAAACTACATAATGAATTTATTCCTTTTTTTCTCACACCTTACACCTATGTACAACCATGTTAAGTTATTGTTCTTCTTTAATTTCTTATTCCTTCTTTATGAGTTAGTTATACTTTGACCACAGAAGAGAACCATTGTTTTTGGATAAATATATTAAAGTTAATTCATAAAAGCAGAAAGTGTGTTTTCAATTAATATACAGTGCGGTGAAGTATCAGATAAACACTATGAGTTGTAAAATTTCATAAAGTTTGTTCAGTAGGCATTATGGTGCTCATTAAACAAACTTTTACAGTGCTGCATTTTAGACCTTGCTCAATTTTATAGACAATTAAGCATTAATTGATCAATTAGCTAATTAAAATTTTGTATGCGTAATTGAGCTCAATAATGCTGTTAATTACGATAAACTCAATTAAGGCGTATGTCTGAACACCATATTATTAATCATTTTATTTTTTATAAATTAGTCTGCAAAAAAAACGAAATCTTATAAAAAGGTCGAATCAGTAGTTTGTGTAGGCGTGGCAGAGTTCCCAAAGTGTAGGAGTACGGGAAGTACTGAAAACATCATTATAATTAATTTTTGTGAGGCTAAAAATAATTATATTTCTAATATTAGTTTGACAGCAGCTGCTTTTTGTCATAACAATCCAAAGGATAATTTGTATATGAGAATATGTGGAACACTTTTAAGTGTTTTGCAGTTAACCAAAATTGAAGAACCACGCCTGATTTAAACGCTACTTTCGTGTAGATATGCATTATATAATCAAAAGTCATGTGATACAAATTTTTATATTACAAATATAAATATATAAAATATATAAATATTTTATATTTTTATAGCAGGTCCAGTTTGTAGAAGGAATCACATATAAAAAAAATATAAAAATTTATTAGCACACAAAACAAAAATAAGAAAACAATTTATACAAAAAAAATTTGTTTTTATCTTGCGCCAGCACTCAGGGAATAACCTCTACATATGCAATGCTTTGTGCCGGTACTGAAAACGAGGGGATAGTATTGAGGGCACAGGATTAGGATTATTGGGCAATAACAAAATTCAAAATCCCAATACCACAGGCGTGTGTCATGTAAATATGGCATTATTCTTAAAGTAAACACTAGTTAAATTTCTATTTTCATCTCTGAATATATCATATAGCAAGTGGATTGAAAAAACTTAGAATTTTCTGATGTCCTTGGCCAGGTGTCTTGATAACAGAACAATTTTGATATCAAGAATCACATACCGAAATATGGCATTTGGTTGCTACAGCACCTAAAACACAACACGGTATTCTATGCCATTTTCGTTGCTTTGCTAATCGGCACCGTTACGCTTTTAATATAAAAATCCAATTTCAGCCATTAATTTACTACATTGTCACACTTTTGAAGTACTTTTTTATACCCTCCAAAAAAGAATTTGGAGAGTATATTCATTCCGTTTGTAACGCATCGAAATATCCATCTCAGACCCCATAAAGTATATATATTCTTGATCAGTGATGAAATCTAAGACGAACTGAGCATGTCCGTCCGTCTGTGGAAATCACGATTCAGTTCAAACGAAAAGAGCTAGACTCTTGAAATTTGGCATAAATATATTTTGAAGCTTAGAGCAGGTTAAGTTCGAAGACGGGCTAAATCGGGCAAGAGGGAAAAAAGTTCCCCTAAGAAGAACTAAACCAACCCAGAAAAAAACAATATGATTTTTAAAGTTTTTGGGTTATTTTGTTAAGCAAATGATATATTTTTATGTCAAATACGGCCCAACGCCTTAAACTTGGAGCCATAAAATAAAATAAAAATACTTTTTGACCCCGCCCACTTTAGTGGGCGTTATTATAGGCAGAAATAGCATAAAAATTTACCAAATTGTTTTACTTAAGCCTACATTCCTTAAAAATAACACTTTTAAGCTTTAATGACGAGGCTGAGACGAAACCTGGTACTACTCTGCCCTACCCCCTCCTTCCCCTTCGCCTCCTAAATGACCCTACCAAAAAAAAAAATTTTCTTTAATTTTGTATATAATCATCCCAAGCATTTATCTTTAGAGTTTTATGACTGCCGATTTCTGCCCTACCCCCACCCCCTCTTCCTTTGCCCCCCAAATGACCCTACCAAAAATAATTTTTTTTTTTTTTAAATTTTGTGTATAATCATCCCAAGCATTTATTTTTAGAGTTTTATGTCTACTTGTTTCTGCCCTACCCCCTCTCGCCCTTTGCCCTCTAAATGACCCTATCAAAAAGAAGAATTTTTATTTTTGTATATAATTATCCCAAGCATTTATTTTTAGAGTTTTATGACAAAGATGAAATGTTTCCCCCACAGCCCTTGCCAGAGCGACCCCGCCAAAATACAGTTTTTATACCCTCCAAAGAGAATTGGACCCCATAAAGTAAATATATTCTTGATCAGTGATGAAGTCTAAGACGGTCTAGCAATGCCCATACGTTCGTCTGTGGAAAACATGATATTGTATATTTTTGAACCCCGCCCCCTTTAGTGGGCGTTGACGTACGATATTATATAAAGGAACTCTGTCCCACCAAGTTAAACATTTTGAATTCACTTACTAAATATTTGGAGGGTATTTAAGATTCCACCCGGTCGAATATAACGTTTTTACTTGTTTCATATTCAGAAATATATATAACTTTTTTTTATTTTTCCCCTATTGAATTTGCAGTTTAACAGCCCATACAGGGTCCGCAATCTAACGTTTTTTTTCAACCAGTGCTTATTTCGTGAATGGTAACATTTAGCTCATGTCTGATTTGACAGACAATTAGTTTTATCCTTCCGCTGAACGAATATGGTTGACCTTCCCATGCGTTTTCGCTTCGCTAAGTGGGCCTGCGATCGACTTACAGAAGATGCCGGTTTTGCCAAAAAAAATCATCTTTTCCGATGAAGCTCATTTTGATTTTGGCGGGTATGTAAACAAGCAAAATTGTCGCATTTGGGGCTCAAGAAACCCGCACACATACATTGAAAAGCCGACGCACCCAAACCAAGTCACTGTTTGGCGCGGATTTTGGTCCAAAGGCATAATTAGGCCATTTTTCTTCGAAAATGAGCAAGAAGTGGCCGTTACAGTCAATGGCGATCGTTATCGGGCCATGTTGAACGAATTTTTGTTCACAAAATTGAAGAGGAGGATATTGGCAACTTTTGGTTTCAACAGGACGGCGCTACGTGCCACACAGCCGAAGCTACACTGGATGTTTTGCTCCCTGTTTTTGAAGATCGCATTATAAATCGCAGAGCTGATGTCGTTTGGCCACCTCGGAACTGCGATTTGACACCGTTGGACTACTAGTTGTGGGGTGCCGTCAAAGATAAGTGTTACGCCGACCAGCCAGAGACAATTGACGCTTTAAAGGACAATATCCGTGAAGCCATTGGCGAAATACAACTGCACACAATCGATAATGTGCTTAAAAATTGGACCGATTGTGTAGGCTACTGCATGGCCAGCCGAGGCAGACATTTGAATGATATTATTTTCCATTATTAACCGGAAGGATTGTACTTTCAAATAAAAAAAGAAATTTGAGAAAATATTCAGTAGTTTTTTTAGAGCATTTTCAAACAAAAAAAAAATTATTAAATTGAACTAAGATTCATAGGCTAATTGTTCGAAATTTGTTTTTTAAATCTCAGAAAGACATGATAAATATTCCAAGGCACAAAGGAAAGTCAACATCAGTTTTATTCAACTTACACAGCAGAGCAGAACAGCTGTTTTCGGAAGACGCAACTCTTTCATCATCAGTGCTCATGTGTATTGTGTTTGTCACCACTTATTATATATATTGGCGGACCCTATATTTTTGCTTTAACCGATACTCTAAATTTCAAGTACCTTCCTTCCCACTTCCACTAACCATTTCAATTTAACTCTAATGATCTAACCAGTTTTCTAAACATTATTTGTTCTTTTGCTACTCCACTTTCCCCAAATAAACTTTACTACTTTTATAAATTATTTGTGTGTTCTCGTCTTGGCGCAATATATGGCACATCAGCTTTGCTGTAGAATTTTAGAATTTTGCCAAAAAGCAGCAACATGGCAATTTATTCGTATGCATTATGCCCAGCCAGTTGTTGTCATAAAGTGTGCGCGGTTTCATAATAGCAAAATTTTCGATATGTATGCCTATAACGTTTAGCCTTCTTGGCAGGCAGTGAGTGCATTGCAAAAGCCAGTCATTTTCAAATAGAAAACTTTGCCTACATTTAGGCCGCTTAAATTAAATTGCATAAAATTATGTTTTTTTTTTGCCATGAAGCAGGGTAAATTATTGTTTTTAATGAAATGAACAAAAAAAATGCATCACTAAATTGCATATTCCCACATTAATTGCCGCCTACTAGGCTTTTATATTATTTCAATATGTTTCTACTTTTAGCTGGAAAGTCCTTTAACTTGATTCTAGTCAATGGCCTTTAAATTCATTAATCATACTTGTATATCTTTTGGATTTTTTCCCTCAAACTTTAGCATGTACTTTTAAAATTATGCGTTGGCTTAGTTTTTTTTTTCCAAGTTTGTTTTAAAACACTTTCAACTCTGTAAAATTTCGGCTAAAAGTTTCAAGTTTGTAACCAGTTTACATGTGAATGTAAGTGTTTGTGTGTTGGTATATTTGAAAAGGGGGAGGGCGGGTTTTTTTTTTGTTACTTAAAGATGCAGAAAATTTGTTAGCTCAGAGTACAAAGATAGTTTTCGAGAATTTATTTAACATAAGTTTTCCAAGCATTTGGGTTTTCTAGTCGTATCATTATGGTGCTCGTTCGTATATTTCCACAAGCCATGGGTGGTATTAAGTTTATAAAATACTTGCATTTTATATTGCTGAAAGTTTAGACCTTTAACATGTTTTATTTCATTTTTTTTTTACTTTTGCGGGGGCCCAATAGCAGCAACTTGTAGGAGGGCAAACAATTTTATGAGTTTTGTGTCAAAATCCAAATAATTTTCAAAATGCAAGACCACCCTTTGAGTGTTAGATGAAGATGCAAGGATGTTTTCCTATTCAATTTAGTTTTAAGCGAAAGGAGAGACAATCAATTTCAAGCAGCAGCTGCAGACCAGAAGAATCGCAAATAGTCTATTTAAATTCCCCTTTAAAGCAAAATTGCATTTAAAATAATTTATTTTTTTAAATAATTTTTGGAAAACTCTGCTTGGCCTTTAAGCATTAAACTGCTTATATTTCCATTTACAAATTCCCCTTAAACAAAAAAACTAACCTTTATTTGCCTTTCATATGGACTTATTAAAACACCATAAAACTGTTATTATTTTCCATTAAAAAAATAATAAGAAAAAAAAAGAACTAGTAAGCTTTTTGTTCTTATTCTGCCACATTTTATTAGTGTTTATGAGTTTTGTTGCAACAATAGATATTTTCTCTTGGCCTCGGCAACAAATGGCAACTTGCAGCATTGTAATATTAACAATAATTACGGTTATTATTAACAACAACAACAAGGAAACCGAAATGTTTCTTTGTGTAGAAGCTGCTGGCACATGTGGAAAACTATAAAACAACCAACAGTAATTGTTATAATTAATTTTAATTATATTTGAAATGTGTTTTGTGTTATTGTTGCTGCTGGAAAAATCATGTAAAGAGCTTTATGGCTAAATAAATGTTAAATGTGTTTTTAAATTGTAAGCAGATAGAAAAGAAAATTACAGCGCCAGCGAATTAAAAATGCAGTTTTTCACAAACTTCTATGAAGTAAAATTCGAGATTTGGTTTTCTAAAAAAAAATTTAAATTTTATCACTGTTTTCCAGGGACCGGAAATAAGAGTTATTTTTAAATTTTTGAAGAAATAAATCATACACAAATGAACATCGTAGAAAACTTTTAATTACACCATCATGATTTTTAGGCGAAATGCATCCAACATATTGCATGATTTTTAAATTTTTGATTTTTATTTTAACAATCAAAAGTAAGAGTTATTTTTGATATATATTTTTTTAAATGAATAATAAAAGTTATTTTTGATTTTTATTTTTTTAAATGAAAAATAAAAGTTATTTTTGATTTTTATATTTTTAAATGAAAAATAAAAGTTATTTTTGATTTTTATGTTTTTATATCAATAATAAAAATTAATTCAAAACTCTAATTTATTTGTTGATGCCGTATGTATTATAATATGCTGCTTCATTAAAATTTCTATATGAATATAATATATTATGTGACTTATCCATCCATTATCAGCTATAAAAACATGAATGCACAGAAATAGCTTATAAGTTTTGGCTGCCATTCAAGTCAGTGTTAAGAGGTCGTTTTCAGGTGTTAAATTTTACCATCATAATTGATTTTGAATGTTTCTCAGATAAATTATATCTCAAATCTTGCAATATTAATCTGAGTGCTGAAAATTACCTTTCTACACTGACTTGAGTGGCAGCCAAAACTTATAAGCTATTTCTATGCATTCATCTCTTTTTTTGGCTGATAATGGATAAGTCACATAATATATGATATTCATATAAAAATTTTAATGAATGAATAATTAAAGCTAATTTTCGAAGCCATGGAAACACAAACATATTACCTATGTCACGAATTTTGAATTGATTTTTATTATTGATATAAAAATCAAAAATAACTCTTATTTTTCATTTAAAATAATAAATATCAAAAATAACTCTTATTTTCTATCTAAAAATATAAAAATCAAAAATAACTCTTATTTTTCATTTAAAATAATAAATATCCAAAATAACTCTTATTTTCTATCTAAAAATATAAAAATCAAAAATAACTCTTATTTTTCATTTAAAACAATAAATATCAAAAATAACTCTTATTTTCTATCTAAAAATATAAAAATAAAAAATAACTCTTATTTTTCATTTAAAATGATAAATAACTCTTATTTTTCATTTAAAATAATAAATATCAAAAATAACTCTTATTTTCTATCTAAAAATATAAAAATCAAAAATAACTCTTATTTTCTATCTAAAAATATAAAAATCAAATATAACTCTTATTTTTCATTTGAAAAAATAATTATCAAAAATAACTCTTATTTTCTATCTAAAAATATAAAAATCAAAAATAACTTTTATTTTTCATTTAAAAATATAAAAATCAAAAATAACTCTTATTTTCTATCTAAAAATATAAAAATCAAAAATAACTTTTATTTTTCATTTAAATATATAAATATCAAAAATAACTCTTATTTTCTATCTAAAAATATAAAAATCAAAAATAACTCTTATTTTTCATTTAAAATAATAAATATCAAAAATAACTCTTATTTTCTATCTAAAAATATAAAAATCAAAAATAACTCTTATTTTTCATTTAAAATAATAAATATCAAAAATAACTCTAATTTTTCTTTTAAAATAATAAATATCAAAAATAACTCTTATTTTCTATCTAAAAATATAAAAATCAAAAATAACTCTTATTTCTTGATTTTTTTTTATACAAGTCATAACAGTTACGGTCCCTGCTGTTTTCCTAAGAAACTACAACTGGACGCATTTTTAAAATAAAAATAATTTTTCATAAGAGATGGTAGATTAATTTCTAATAAATTGACTATTTCCAAATGCCTAAATATTGCAATTTTTTTTCATTGAAAAGTACAGAATATGTAGCATACTTTTTTAGAAAAGAAATCAACATAAAATAAACATAATATGTTTATTTGCTGCAAGAATGGCACAACTCAAAATTTTTGATTTTGAGATAAATGCGTTTTAAGTTTTCAATTGATTATAGCTCTAGAGAAAAATGAATAAATGTAAATATTTTGATATCATCTTGTAAATCAACTTATATTTTATATATCCGTATAGAAAAAGTAGAGTAAATAATTTTTAATAATTTTTTTTAGATGGAAAACTGTTTATACTTTGAGTTATGACGTTATTGCTGGTAAAGTTCATTGATAGTAGTGTAGTAAACTAAAATGTGTCGTTCTTAATGCGAAAACAATTTTGATAATCAGATGATTTTTTTAAACAAAACAGTCACAACACAAAATATGCCAGTATATAAGAATTTTTACTACATAAAATATATTTTAACTTTCCACTTATAAAGGCACAATGCAAATTATGTCGCTCTTTCCGAAAACAAAACGATGTTCACACCATAACGACTGTGGCGTAACTAACGATTGTTGTGATTGTTATGAGTAAAAGAACAAAACATAGGAATAGAAATAACGGTATATATTCGTCTCACACGTTCTGTATACAAGATATCAAAGTGAGTATTTTACACAAGATATAACATAATATTGCCAATATTTCTGTATTATTAACTGAAAAATCTCGAATTTTGAGTTGTGCGGTTCTTGCAGCAAATGAGCGAACTGTTGCCTGCTTTAAGGCGTTATTCATACAACTTAAAATACTTAATTGCTGCTCCTTAAAGTATGCAAGAACTTTTTAAAATCACTGTTAAAGAAATAACTTTCTGCCAGGTTTTTATTTGCAATCAATTTATTTCCAAAAAATTTTTTCACTTCTAGAGTAGACAATCATGTTGACTGTCACACAATTAATGCGCCAGCAAAAATATTTTATGTTTTACGCAAACAAAACGTCATGTTTTTTGGTTCTACAGCTTATTTTCATAAAAATGTTGTGTCGTAACCATTTCTTGCAGCAGTCGAAGTTAAATAAGCATAAATAGGGTGTTTTTTTTATACTTTTAAGAAAACTTATATTAATAACTACTATTTGATAGCTGAGAAGGTAAAACTTTGTTAAAATTTCTGGCCAATTAAGGAAATTTACTTAATAAAAAATAGATATTTTTGTAAAGTTCATAGACGTCTTTAGGAACGTTAAAGCATGTAATTATCGCTCATTTTCTCGCTTATTTTAATCTTCTCGTTATGAAAGTAGCATTAATGGCGAACATCACGCTAATAATCCAAAGCCATTTCAGGTTTTTAAGAGCGAACAAAGGCAATGGGCTGTAGAATTGCATACAAGAGATTGGCAGCACTCTACCGTAGGTAGGGTGACTAGAATTCTATGTGGAGACCCAGATGGTAACGGGACAAAGGACATCTTAACATTGAGTTGGCCAGCACTACGAAGATTGGTTAATTTGATGGGAGGACATACAGAGTTAAGGAATCACCTGGCATGCATGGCTACCATTGACGATATAACATGCAGGGCCGGTGGTCAGGAAGATGACAAAACACTAGAGTATAACTTGTGCTACAGTCCGGCTTTTAGTCAAATTAGAAGACAAACATTTAAGCAGGAGATTATACAGGAAATGGAATTTCTTAGAGGTTCTAATTGGAGAGACTTAAGAAAATACATTAAAGAAACTAGGTTCTTGTTGTAATCAAATTCAGAGTTTTCCATGATTTTAGTGGAGGCTCCCTATAATAAAGGGAACTCCTTATAATAGAGCGCACAACAGGCCTATGAGGCCTAGGTGTAATCTTAAACGGAGTGGGATAGCCCTTGCCTACGCCCCTCTTTTCAACCTAACCTATCCTAACCTATGAAAGTATCAGCAAGACGAAGAATTGGGCGCATAAAAGAGAAAATTGCTGCAGTGACAAAAATGTCTATTCATCGACTTTCACAAGTAATTGGACTCTGTGCTTTGACTACATGGAAAATTTCACGTGAAGATCGTACAAGAATTCATACAAATTCTCACTGATTTTTTTATTTCAAACCGCCCGAAGACTAGTAGTTTTATTTATTTTTTTTTAATCTTGGACCAGCACTCAGGGGATAACCCCTACATATGAAATGCATTGTGCCGGAACTGAAAGCGAGGCTATAGTATTGAGGGGACAGATGAGGAAAGATAGAGATTTTCTTTTTTTTTTGTAGCTATTTTAACCTTTTACTTCGCCGGCTAATTTTTGCTACAGGACCGACGAAGATGGGTGCTGTTACTCTGCTTTTAGTACATGATCGTGTCAGTCGCTGTCAATTATGTTCAGTGACCAGTGCTACGCCTTCATCACTGAAACAGGTTGGCAACAACTAACACAATCACGCACTAATGCTGATCAGAAGTATTCAACACAATATTAAATTTGTCATACAGCGCTTTTAACAGCCGGTTTATTGGAAAATCAATTTGTTGACCACTTTATTTACGCAAGTGGTCCTAACCACTGGCACCACTCGTTGGAGGGATTTAACACCTCTGCATTACTTTTTACGGGAATATATTAAATAATGGGCTTGTGCCTTCAAACCACCAAAACTATTGAATCATTGGAAGCCACTATTAATTTTTCTTTATTGGAAAAAGTATTCAAAAATTAAATGGACCATGTAACTCTTAGACGCATCGGACATCTGACGAAAAGGCAATAAAAGTTATTAAATTTGAAGTTCTCATGTATGTAAAATAACACCCAGTATTTACTTCACACTCCCAAAAGTAGACAGCATCTCTTTTACAATATCAATTTTGTTAACATATTTTTGAAATTTTGTTAAAGAATTTAGATGGGAATGAAAAATAGAACATACAATTTCAAATACGCAGATTTTTTTTTCAGACTTCACACGTTTCCATAAAAGCTTGCTGTCGCCAAAATGTCATATGTTGAAAGCTAATGGAAGAAATATATGCGTATGTAATTGTGCCTCCCAGATGAATAGAGACAATGTTTTCAAGACTATTTGATAGAAGTGAATTGAATGTATAGTAAAATGTATACAATTGAAAGTTATTACTTCTTTAACAACACCATAAGTATAGGTTTTATGCTCATGACACAACGGCCAAGAATGGCACATTTAAAAATGAATAACTTCAAATGTTTGGTTAGAAGATTATAATTCTATTTTAGTGCTTCATTCAGACAATATACATGACTTCGAAACAGTAAATATATTTGCATAAACACATTGAATATTTTGGGGGGAAAAATCAGTACGATATAAATTAAAAACGAAATTGTTAAATAATTTCTAAATTTATAAATTTCCGAAATTTTTTAATTCAAGGTATGACTTGCCTTAATGCCAGTCATATTTTTTGCACTGCAACCAATATGCTATTAGAGCATATTTCCATATTTCTCCTTTTTAAATTAAATTAACACTGAAAGTTTACTGAAAACTTGACTGGAATGTATACTGAAATTTCAATACATTTTTAAATAAACATTTGTAAATAAATATTTTAATCGGTATCGGCTGCTTAGAAATAAAAATTATTTGACATGCTTCTGTTTCTAAACACTCTCTCTAACAGAATCCCTCTGAAGACTTAATGGCAAACCTTAGCTTATTAATTTTTGTACCAGACTATAACCGTAAAATTTTAGAGCTAAACTCAGCAGAAAATTAAAATTGTTGCAATTATAAAAAGCACTTAAGTTCACACTCTTCATCATAAACACCTAAAAATATGCTATGTATTTTCACAATACACAGTTGTTTTATATTAAGAGCCAATAAGCGGCAACATGTGGAAAAAAAATGAAAAATATTTTTATTTCAATCTCTTCCTTTTTAGCAAAAAGTTTCACATGGATTGCCAGGAAAAATCATTTGGTATAAAATAATAATGTGTTGTATCCTCAATTTACATTTGCACACTTTTTTTTTGTATTAGCACCTCTAACAACGAGTTTTCATTACATTTAGAAAACATAATTTGCCTTTTCCTCTTTGTAAGTTAAGCTTAATAATATCTGGGAAAAAAAAAAGTTTATGTACGTGGCAAAAAAGTAGGGGGTTTATGGGATATATGTTAATATATATTGCATACTTTTTGGCGTTTAGCCATATATGAAACATTTCAAAGGAATTGATTTTTTTTATACATGAAGTTAACGTTAAACGGTTATAAACTAAACGAAAAAAAAATTGCTTTATAGTTAGAGGTGCCAAAGTTACTCTTAATGGCTGGTGCTAACATTGTTTTCTTCTTTTAGCAACAACCACTAATAGAGCGAAAAAAAACATAAGCCATTGTTGGAAAAGTTGATTCACTAAAACCTACAATTTAAATATGAGAAATATTTATACAACAGCTAAAATTAAAAAAAATAGTAATAGTGTATAAATTGTTGTAAAACAATTTGCTACGTTTACGAAAACTTAACTAATTAAAAAAAAGACTCATTGCTGACTGTTTAAGACATCGAAGAGCTGTTTGATATGTAGTTTAGCAGGCCTGATTGTATGCAACACATAATAATTATTATGTGTTGCATAAAAGGACCCATACCTTGAGGAGTTAAAGGGTTAACATATTCTACAAAAATGTTCTCCGTAACATTTTACATAAATTTGGTGAACACATTTTGTACCTAAAATGTAAGGATCATATGGATTCTTATGCCGATTAACAATAAGAATGTGCCAGAGCTGGGAAACTTTAATGTACTCTCAAATGAAATTCAGATGTAAACTTTCAAAACGCCGATACACGTGTTTTTTTTTTGTCTCCTCTATCAAAATTTTTGGTCGGACCTTGTAATTTTGGAAAAAATTTGACTTTATTGTACAGTGTAATCAGCCACACTTAGAAGAAGTTACTGAAAAATAGACAACATTTTAATAAAACTAAGCACAATCATCCCTGCAGGAGATCGAACTAGTAACAAATTAGTATTGCACTAGTACAAAAATCACCAGTACTAGTTCCCAACTGTGAACTTTCCTATACCATATTAATGCTCAAATTAACATTGAGTGTGTTTGGAAAATTACTAGTACCATTGGTACTAGATGGAAACTAGGGGGATACTAGTACTATTAGTACTAGATAAGAACTAGTATAATTTATTCTAGTCGGATACTAGTACAATCAATTCTGCATTAAGAACTGGTCTATATACAACAAAAAATTCCTAAATTTGGTTGGTTCATCAATTCTTAGTTTATAAGATGAAATGGAAAGTTCCTTCAGGACACACTCATTCCACTAGCACCTTGTACAACTTGAGTTACGTTTGGTACTCCACCATATACCAAACTCTAATGAACATACAATACATATATCAGTTTTTATTATTTTAAAAAAGATCGCTGATTTTACATATGAATATAAATATTAACAAAACACATAGGTTTAAAAAATTTTAAATTAGCTTATATTTTTATTTATTTTTTAAAAAGTCACTTTTTTAACAAACAAGAAAACTGCGGCTTACTAACATAAATAATCGAATAAATAAACTGATATGCAGGTGGCAAAGTCTTCTAATACTATTCTTTGTTTCAAATTTGAATTTGTTTAAAAATTTTAACAATTAAAAATAAAATAAATGAGAATTAGCAATTCGCTTTAAAACATTATCGAAAAGTAATATGAAATTCTACAAGTCAAATCAGTCTACAAATGAACTACTTGAAGTTCTAGTACTTTTGTGTATATGTTCAATCACCTTTTGAACTGGTGCTTGCTATACTAGTAATCGTTGTAACGACACGGATTTCCGCTCTAATGCTGGGATAGTTCAGCGGAGTCCAGTGTCCCAAAATAAACCTCGGTTGAGTATAGATGTGGTAAAGTTTGTTTATTTATCTTCTTAGATCTAGTACTAGCTGACTAGAGGCGGATATTCGGTGGCCCTGATACACCCCGGAATAAGGTCGGCCGAAGTTATAGTGCGTTTGCGTTGGAGCTGAGTGGCAGTCCGTTTCGGTGGGTCGGGGTTAGTGTACAGACTCAAATATTCCACAGCACTAGCGACACCTAGGCTTCCGGTCACACTTCTCTAGGATTGAAATTCTCCGACCCACGAGAAATGGTACCTATGCCCTAGCCTCCGTAAGAGTGCGGTGCTCCTATTCTAATGGACGGCCAATTAGAATAGGGACGCCTGGTATCTGGATTGATCTCCGGTTGGAATGACATACGCCGTTCCACGCGGGGATGCCAATCCGGACACTTTTTTTCTTCCGGAGCGTGCGGTATCCCTAGTACTCCGAACTACTCCAGCTACCCTAGTGACCCCTAGCTTCTGGATTTCTTTTTCCACTGGATGACATACGCCGTCCACTGGAAAAGGCAATCTGTTGGCTTGGTTCCCTAAACGTCCTCTCTAGTATTTCTATTAAGTGGATTGCGCCAACTCAATAGTCGTACTACTATGATAATATTACTATGGAATTCACGCTTAGTAATATTACCTTCCTCACTTAGCAGCCAGACACCAAAAAGAAAAAGAATTTAGCGAAAATATGTGCTTAGTAACTGGAATTCATTCTTATAATAATAAAACATTAACGTAAAAATGTATTCATTCCGGTGTCATAAGCTAATTTTACTTATAATACAAATATAAGAATACTGCAAATAAAAGTAACCTGTATTCATTCCAGTATTATAAACTAATTTTCATCTTAATGAACAATGTAAAAATAATGCAAATAAAAGTAATATTGATTCATTGTAAGATAAAGGAATAATATAAAAACAATGCAAATAAAATTATTATTCATCCTTTGGTGCAGCAACTAAGGGGGCATCTTGATGACGTGTGAGCCAAAAACGAAGGCCCTGACTTTTGTCGTCACATCGTACCAGTAGCTTAAAGACAATTAACGCTGATCCTCCTGCAGGGATTGTTTAGCTTTTAAATCATAAATTGTTGTTATTATTATTAGTTTTTTTTTGAAGTAATAATTTCCCTGCTTTAATATTTCATATGTTTGAAATATTTAAAAATTTATTTTCTTCCATTTCTCTTCATCAATAGTAAATGTTTTACTATTTTTTTTCTATTTTCTTTTGTTGCACAAATTGCTTGCCCTCTATTTTAATAAACTTAGCATAGTTTATGGGCTTTTAACAATAACTCAACTAACAAAATTTACACTCCCACAACAAACTTTGTTTTTAGAGAGGCAAAAACAACAAACAGAAAAGCATAAATGCAATAATAAAACTAAAAGGCATTGTGGGATGCAGCACAAACTTCACATATCACTCTTGCCGATTGAGGAGGTTGTAAAGGGAGAGTTGATGCAAAAAGAAAAAAAAGACCAATCGAGTTACTATGGCTCTCTATAGAAAAGGCAACGTAATAAACACACACATATGGGCAAGTAAATGTGCATGTTGTTGTTACAGTAATAAACAGCTACATATGAAATATTTACGTGTGGTTGTTTGTGAGGAGGATACCTAGAGATAGACATGATATTTTTGTACTCTACAACTGGCAACTAGCACAATTAATTTTTAAGAAATGAATGTGATATATAAAAATTATTTTTATTAGGAATAATCAGTTTGATCTTATTGTCAGCCAGGCGTTAGGAGCCCATTTCTTATATTAATTGACAACTTTTTTTCTTTTCTATACTAAATACAATAAAGTTTAAGATGTTTGTACATTGAGAAGGACATGACAACTATTTTAAGCCACAAGGGAAAGTCCAAAGAATTTTTTTTTTTACCAATTTTGTTTAATATGAAACACTAGTCTCATATAAATTTGTTCTGCATAAACAAAATTTTTCGAAAACTGGACAATTCTGGAACCTATAGAATTTATTTACATTGTGGGTGCTGTTGGCTGAAGTAGTAGAACACGAGACTATGAAGCGGAGGGTCCTGAGTTCGAGCCCGCGCTGAGTCATGAAATATTGTGTTGAATTCGTCTGATCAGCATTAGTGCGTGGTTGTATTAGTTGTTGCCAGCCTGTTTCAATGATGAAGGCATAGAACTGGTCACTGAACACAATTGGCAGCGAGTGACACTGTTATGTACTAAAAAGCAGAGTAACAGCACCCACCTTCGCCGGCCCTGTAGCAAAAATTAGCCGTCGAAGTAAAAAAGGTTGAAATAACTACAAAAAAAAACTGTCTATCGCCTCATCTTTCCCAATCTGTCCCCTCAATACTATCGCCTCGTTTTCAGTTCCGGCTCAATGCATTGCATATGTAGGGGTCATCCCCTGAGTGCTGGTCCTACTCCTTAAAAAAAAAAAGAATATAGTTTTCGATATAAACTCTTACGTTAATAAGAAGCTGTAGCACGATAAATGTTCCCACAAGCGAATTAATCTGATGGTGTTTTCTTTTCTGGAAAACATGTAACATTGTTCCACCTTATTTCTTAAAATGTGCAGTTAGGCGAAGTTTTAAGACACAAATTAATATTCCTGTAGGATGGCAGTTTATTTTCTAATAAATTCACTATTTTTAAATTATATAATAGTGCCATTTTTCTATAAAAAGTGCACAAAATGTTGCACTCTTTTGCATAAAAGAAAACAACATGAGATTTTACAACCAGACAGGCTGTTTTTGTTAAACTTATTTCTTAAAATTTCCAGTTAGGCGGAGTTTTAAAACACAAATTAATTGTTTTCTAATAAATTCACTATTTTTAAACTATATAATAGTGCCATTTTTCTATAAAAAAGAGCACAAAATGTTGCACTCTTTTGCAGAAAAGAAAACCACATGAGATTTGACAACCAGACAGGCTGTTTTTGTCAAACATATATTTTTTTATAAATATTGTAAAAAGGGAAAAATCTAGCCCGATGACCGCTACTGTGATGCCTAAGGGATCACTAATCAATCCACTGGCGACTTTGATATGAAACCCGTCCTTTAGAGCAATTTAGACCTTGGACATACCACACTGATGACCTCCCGAGTCCAAAAGCTCAAAATGAAATATCTAACTGCTGCAACTACACAAGGCAATACATTCACGTGGTTTAATTCTACTGCAAACAGTTTCTTTTTTAACTAAGACCGCCACTCAAGAGATGATCTCTACTCATGCAATGCATTCTGCCAAAAAGGATAATTTTGAACGAAATCACAGAAGTAAATTTTTTCTTTATAAATAAAAAAAAAAATTTAAGAAAAAAACACGAGCGATTACTGATGACCTGCCTGGCATACGATGTCACTAGATACATATAGTTTTATTGAATAAACATATTTAAAACATGATTTGATTGCTCGATTCTTCGATCTTTCCAATTTAAATTATCTGTTTTATTAACAATATTCAGTTCACTTTTTTATAAAAGAAGTTAAATTTTTTATTGTGCAATAATTCGATATTCTCTGGACATCTTCCTCAAGGCAATAATTATAATTAAAAATTTTATCAGAAAAATATTTTCTGTTTTTATAAAACTGAACTGAATAAATAAATTGAAAACAATTTAAAATAATAGGTTGATACAGTTCTCGTATGCAATTTCCTAATAAAATTTTTATAAATAAAACTGTTATCATATTCAACTAAACCAGCTAATATGTATATGGTGACAAACACATGATACACATGAGCACTAATGATGAAAGCGTTGCGGCTTTCGAAAACAGCCGCTCTGTTCTGCTGTGTAAGTTGAATAACTAAAAACTGATGTTGACTTTCCTTTGCGCCTTGGAATATTTATCATGTCTTTCTGAGTTTTAAAAACCAAAAATTTCGAACAATTAGCCTTAATTCACTGTAATATAACAATATGAATGTTCTTAAAAAAAAAATACTTACATATTTTCAAAAATATTTTTTTTAATTTTAACATAAAAACTGAATAAATAAAGTGAAAACTATTTAGAATAATGCTTTTCCTTTCTGTCTTAGTTTGAATATTAAAAATATGTTTAAAACAAAGACAAACATTTTGAATCTGTTTTTGCCCTGCAGGAGGATAAGCGTTAATTATCTTTAAGCTACTGGTACGATTACTAGTATAGAAAGCACTAGTTCAAAAGGTGATAAGACATATACAGAAAAGTACTAGTACTTCAAGTAGTTCATTTGTAGACTGATTTGACTTGTAGAATTTCATATTACTTTTCGATAATGTTTTAAAGCGAATTGCTAATTCTCATTTTCATTTATTTTATTTTTAATTGTTACAATTTTTAAGCAAATTCAAATTTGAAACAAAGAATAGTATTAGAAGACTTTGCCACCTGCATATCAGTTTATTTATTCGATAATTTATGTAATTAAGCCGCAGTTTTCTTGTGTGTTAAAAAAGTGACATTTTAAAAACTAAATAAGGGGAACTTTCCATTTCCTCTTATAAACTAAGAATTGATGAACCAAATATTGCTTGTGAAGACAAAGACTTAACAAATTTCATTGAGTTTAAAAAACCAATAAATTTAGGGATTTTTTTTTTATATATGAACCAGTTCTTAATGCAGAACTGATTATACTAGCATCCGACTAGAAGAAATTATACTAGTACTCATCTAGTACTAATAGTACTAGTATCCCCCTAGTTTCCATGTAGTACCAATTGTACTAGTAATTTTCCAAACACACTCAATGTTAATTTGAGCATGAACATTGTGTAGGAAAGTTCACAGTTGGGAACTAGTACTGGTGATTTTTGTACTAGTGCAATACTAATTTGATACTAGTTCGATCTCCTGCAGGGTATGCAACCGAACGTTATAATAGGACACAAAGGAAATATGGATTCAGTATCATACCTTGCTTAAGCAGCTAACAGTTAATGAACTTAATGAAAAGTTTGCTTAAGTTGGTTATAGTTAGGTAGACATCTTTTACAGGTATTGGCACAATTGATTAATCCGCCACTGTACGGTTGGGCCTTCAATTTTCTTCACAAAAACTATATATATATGACTTCAGTTTATATAGACGATTTTTAATCGCCAGCCCAAAACATTTGTACAAAAATACTTATGCCAATTTCATTTCTGTAAAATATGTAACATTTTGTCACTTTTTATTCTAAAAAACCACAATTAGGAGCAATTTTAAAATAAAACACATTTTCATAAGAGATGGTGGATCAATTTCCAATAAATTCACTATTTTCAAATGCCATAATGTTACCATTTTCCATTGAAAAGTGCAAAAAATGTAGCATTCTTTTTTAGAAAAGAAAACAACATTTAATAGAAAAAACCAATTTTAAAATTTTCTTACTAAAATATGAATTTCGATTTCAAATTTAGTCGTTTTCTTATTTCTTATTAGCAAAAAAATCAAACTTTTTAAATATTTAGCGCAACTCAATGAAGTCTCTGATGGTTCATATTTCAGCATTTTCAAATGTTTTAATTGTTGCTCTGCACACTGCCGTGTACGGGTATTGTTCATTTATTAGAGGGCAGGCAGGCAGGCCTGCAGTAGTCTGTTACAATAAAAACCGTTACTTTATTGTAACACCCAGACACGCATGTAGTTGTATCTTGAACAACCTACAAATGTTAAGGGCACGCCTGACTACTGGCAACAAATTGTAAACTTTTCATCTTTTAGTTGCTGTTCTTTTTTCTTCTATTGCCATTTTTCCGCTTTCTATGTACTTGCAATGTTTAAATTCCATTGTCATCAACACTATCAGGAGCAGGAGCACAAAAAAAAAAAGCATCATCGGTTTTGTAACCCACTCTGTAGATTTCATGGAAAAATCCCATATGCCAGCTGCCTTTTAATTTGCGTTACACTACAATTTATGTTATTGATGCTCATACTCTGTGTGTTGCACACTACGTGGCGGCGGCCATGCAACTTTCCCAGCCACCACCAAACTTTGTTGTAACCAAACGAAAAATTTCTTCAATGGCAAATAATTTTCAGTAGAAAATATGAGCGAGTATAAATAAATAAAAAAAAAATGTGTAGGCGTTATTGCTTATTGTGTGGCACATATATGAGCATTTTAATTTCTAGGATTTTTTTCAGGAGGGCGTTATTGTGCATGTGAATTTATGCATTTAAATGGTTTGGCAGAATTTGTTTTTTTTTCTTATTGAGAAAGCTTAAGGGACTATCCAATAAAATTTCTGATTTAGAAGGGTTTAGCTTTTGGAAAAAATGTCAATGCTAAACGTATTATTTATACGAGGAGTTTTAGACTGCTGCTTTTGGTTTAGTTCATATCTGCAATCCGCTTGTTTTGAAAGTTTCTAGTTTTAATATTCTCTTTTTAAGGAAATAAAAATTATGTATGAATTTTTATTAGTCGAACTTTTTCTTATGTAAATTGTTAAGTTTTTATCGGGCTTAAGTTCGAATCTTGCATGACTGCAAATTATTTTTTGTTATTTTTTTATTATTAATAAATGAATTTGTTTAAATTCTATTTATTATTTTTATATTAAGATTGGAATATTAAGAATATTTTTAATAATCATCAAACCAGCAGAACGGATCAGTACTGATTTCGAGGCCGCTACGCCATCTCATCAGCGTTCTTTGTTCAATTTTTCCACTTTTGCAAGTGGTGCTAGTTAGTAGGAATATCAACTATTTAACCAATATTTTAACGAAAATTGAATATGAGAAGTTATCACATTCATATTATTAAGTTATTACATTTTGGTTAGTACGAAATTCCCCAACCCTGACGATTAATATTCCAAATATTCCAATATCTCTTTTGCTTTTTCCAGAGCCATCGGCTGCTGATAGGTAAAGCTTCTTTGTTATTTATGTTCAAGTAATTGAATTTAGTTGTCAATTTACTTTGAACAAGTGCGCGTGCCCCCGCAATGTTTTACATTATGTATGAATTTTTATTAGTCGAACTTTTTCTTATGTAAATTGTTAAGTTTTTATCGGGCTTAAGTTCGAATCTTGCATGACTGCAAATTATTTTTTGTTATTTTTTTTATTATTAATAAATGAATTTGTTTAAATTCTATTTATTATTTTTATATTAAGATTGGAATATTAAGAATATTTTTAATAATCATCAAACCAGCAGAACGGATCAGTACTGATTTCGAGGCCGCTACGCCATCTCATCAGCGTTCTTTGTTCAATTTTTCCACTTTTGCAAGTGGTGCTAGTTAGTAGGAATATCAACTATTTAACCAATATTTTAACGAAAATTGAATATGAGAAGTTATCACATTCATATTATTAAGTTATTACATTTTGGTTAGTACGAAATTCCCCAACCCTGACGATTAACTTAATAATATGAATGTGATAACTTCTCATATTCAATTTTCGTTAAAATATTGGTTAAATAGTTGATATTCCTACTAACTAGCACCACTTGCAAAAGTGGAAAAATTGAACAAAGAACGCTGATGAGATGGCGTAGCGGCCTCGAAATCAGTACTGATCCGTTCTGCTGGTTTGATGATTATTAAAAATATTCTTAATATTCCAATCTTAATATAAAAATAATAAATAGAATTTAAACAAATTCATTTATTAATAATAAAAAAATAACAAAAAATAATTTGCAGTCATGCAAGATTCGAACTTAAGCCCGATAAAAACTTAACAATTTACATAAGAAAAAGTTCGACTAATAAAAATTCATACATAATGTAAAACATTGCGGGGGCACGCGCACTTGTTCAAAGTAAATTGACAACTAAATTCAATTACTTGAACATAAATAACAAAGAAGCTTTACCTATCAGCAGCCGATGGCTCTGGAAAAAGCAAAAGAGATATTGGAATATTTGGAATATTAATCGTCAGGGTTGGGGAATTTCGTACTAACCAAAATGTAATAACTTAATAATATGAATGTGATAACTTCTCATATTCAATTTTCGTTAAAATATTGGTTAAATAGTTGATATTCCTACTAACTAGCACCACTTGCAAAAGTGGAAAAATTGAACAAAGAACGCTGATGAGATGGCGTAGCGGCCTCGAAATCAGTACTGATCCGTTCTGCTGGTTTGATGATTATTAAAAATATTCTTAATATTCCAATCTTAATATAAAAATAATAAATAGAATTTAAACAAATTCATTTATTAATAATAAAAAAATAACAAAAAATAATTTGCAGTCATGCAAGATTCGAACTTAAGGAAATAAAAATTTTTAAATATATTTAAACTCTGGATAGAAAATGTCATCTAAACATTTTGTGTAACTAAAGGGTCCGCCATCTAACGTTTTTTTTTCAACTAGTGCTTATTTCATGAATGGTAACACTTAGCTCATGTCTGATTTGACAGATAATTAGTTTTATCTTTCCGCTGAACGAATATGGTTAAGTATACGCTTGAACAACGCTGGGAAATATTGCGACACTACTTTGAAAATCATGTTGCAGAATGTGTGCGAAAATAGCGTACAGATTTTGGAAGAAGAGCAGCACCGTCAGCTCCATATGTTCATTATCTTGTGAAAAAAGTGAAAGAAACTGGCATCCTGATCGATAAACAAAAGCGTGAAAAGCCAAAAACAGTGCGTACACCCGAGAATATTGCTGCTGTGGCAGAAAGTGTGCGTGAAGCGCCATCAACAACAATTCATAGTCGTTTTCAACAATTGAAAATTTCGCAGACATCATTGAGACGAATTTTGCATAAAGGCGTTGGTATGACGCCAGCCGAGGCAGCCATTTGAATGAAATTATTTTCTATTATTAACCGGAAGGATTGTACTTTCAAATAAAAAAAGAAATTTTAGAAAATATTCAGTAGATTTTTTTATAGCATTTCCACAAAAAAAAGTTATTTGGCGGACCTTGTATTTAAAATAATTTATGGCTTTGGAATCCAAAGCTAGTTTTAAAGGTACGTACGAGGTCTGTTCTAAAAAACCAGGTAAACTTTCAATTGTTTCCAAAATATTTATTTAGTCTATTGGAATATTAATTAACCCTCCGATGAGTGAGAAGGTCCCTAGGGACCTTTTTGCCTTTTCAAACTGAAATTACTCCTACTTCGGCCACTACAAACCCCCCCCCCCCACAAGTTACTCTGTATCCAAAGAGTATTTTGTTGCGCATCTTTTGGAAAAAAATCAAGCCGATCGGATCATTACTTTAGGAGTTATTGAGGTTTTAGTGAGAATAGTACGCGGACGTGTGAATAGGTCCGTATGGACCTTGTACTGAATTTCACTAATAAATGCATGTTTTTGGGCATAATTATAATTTTTTTATTGTTTCAACACATAATTTACTTGTTCTGAACACAAAGACCTAAACTCAAAGACATTAGGGATGATGATAAAAAAAAAATTTAAAAATTGAAAAAAGATTATTTTTGTATGTAGAATTTAGTTATAAAAAATAAAAACAAAAAAAAAATAAAAAACAAATTTTTATATGAAAAAAAACGTGATTTACAAAAAAGGTCCGTAGGGACCTTTTCACACGGCCGTGAAGTTCAGAACTGTCACTAATCGGAGGGTTAAAATTGTGGTCGTTTTTTATAAAATTTTATTTCGTCTAATTTTTATACAATATTTCGTTAACAGCTTGTCAATATCTTCAGGAAATAAAAATTGAAAAAAATTTATATATTACAATAAACTGATAAGGTCAATAAAAATAAATCAATATTTATTTAATAACCAATTTCTATTTTGTTTTCCTTTAAAATTGTTCCTCTTAGATGTAATTGAGCCAAAGTTTTTTGAAGTCTCCAGAAAATCCAGTTCTTCGCTCACTCAGCGATTACATTTTTGTCTCCTCAATAGAGGCAAAATGTCCTGTTTTCAAAATTGGGAACAGGAAAAAATCTTAGGTGGACAAATCTGGCGAATATTATAACTGAAGCATGATTGTGATGTTGTTTCTGGACAAAAAAAAAATTACAGAAATTTAGAAAAGAATGTACGGCATGAGCCAGTCCATATGTGGACATCTTCACCCCCTTCTCTAGTACTGATTCGAGGACTTTTTTTTAGACAAATTTCTTTGATTTCGTAGCATTTCCTTGGGTTGCTAATGCGCTAGGGCATCTAGGAGGACTGCATCAACATAAAAAAGCTAACCCGGTGTAAGTAGTCCACGAAAATGCATCTTTTAAACAGACCTCGTACGTACCAGTAAGCAAATATTTATATAAGAAGGACTGAACCGAACAATACTGATTGCAAAAAATATTTTGCAACATGAAGATGTTTATGAAGATGTTTTAAATACGAGCATTAAAAAATTGTTGATGCCTCATATTGAAAAAAAAATTCAGGCTTAGAGCTCATCCTTTATAAACGCTTTTACACTTCTATCCCATATTAAAAGATTAATTTTCATGATACTTCTTCAAGGCATAACACAGAGCTACTAATAAATTAAAATACTTAGAGAAGGCTTTTGTACAGTGAAGCATCACAATGACAATAAATTTAGGTCTTAGCCAAATTATAATAATCCCGACCGACGTAAGTCTTATTAATATCTGCTTGATTTCCTCAAATGCGTTGAAGGACTATTTTTGCTAAAAGTTTAATCTCAATGTTTGCTAAAAAAAAAAATTTGTTCAGTTAAAAAATTTTAACCCAGAATATCTACAAACACTATTAAATTTAACGGCCTATAATATAAGAAAAAATCTGTTGATAAGTCCTGTTTGATAACAGCCAGATAGGAGTTTTATTTACTCCCAGGATATATTGTGTAAGACGAAATCGCCATTAAATACTTAAATTATTTGAGATTTTATCAATTCATACGTTGCCATGCAAAGCCAATACGCTTTGTATTATACATTTCATTTAAACTTTGTTAGTTGATTAGGCTTTTGGGTCAAAACTTTGTCCTTCTCTTTGCAAGTGGCTGTTATTTATATATTTCCATGTACTCGTACAGACAGCCATACATTTATGTGCATGAATGTTAGTGTTTAGAGTTTTGGAGTTTTTTTCCCCTATATATAGTTTTTTAACAAGTTTCAAGAGTTAAAGAGATCAATAAAGGAAAATCAAATGTTACCACAACAACATTTAACAGGCACTTGCATACAAACACTCGTACATATTGTAAATTTCGATATGAACACTCACACTTGGCCATACATAAATATTCATCTAGCAAAGTGAAATACTAAGCCATGCTGAAAAATTATATGATTCTTTTTTTTTTTTGAACAGTTTTTATCCTTTTACCAGAATAAATGTTTATAAAAAAAAGTTGAATGTACAAGTTTTGGTTTTTTTTCTGCCACAGATTATTTGTTGCTGTTGCTATACTTCAAAAGCTTTTAATAAAATAAAGTTAAAAAAAAAATTATACAATATTTCAGCACTTTTTAGTTGTTGTTGGTGGAGTTATTTTTGCTTCACCAGTAGTTTATCAAGGATTAGTTTATATTATTTTATTCTCATATATTTTTTTAAACTTGTATTCTTGTTGCCCAGTGCTTAGAGTTCAGCAAATATTTTGATAAAATTTAATTAAATATAAAAGTTGCTCGAGAAAACCCTGAATGACAGACGCAGTTGGCAAAAAGCAGAGCAATAGTGGTGCACAAGTAAAAATTATGACGTGTACTCATACGTCATGGGGTCAATATATTTGACTTGGTTTTTGTTTTCTTTTCCACAATACGTTTTACACACTGAACAGACAATATTAAGAATAGAATAAACAGTTGGACCATAAGCTTCTTACCTTCATATACAGTTAGTGTAGCATCTGCTGATACAGCATCTCCTACACCATTCTCAGCTACGCACTCATATGGCGCATCATCACGTCCTGCACGTACAGGCTCAATGCGTAATATTGAAACACCGCCGGGTTGTTCCAGTACAGTATAACGTGATTGGGTACCTACGGGAATTAATATGAAAAGAAATTATTAGAATTTTTTCAGAGCACTCACACACACACACACTCTATATATAAAAAAAGTAACTCAGGGGTTGATGCACAATTACTTAACAGCAAATTTCACTGAGCAAAAATAATATATATTAAATAATATAAACACAGAGGACGAAGCGCATGATTAAATTAAAAAAGAAAAATTAGATATCATACAACAAATTTGCAAATAAAATATTGGATATTTTTCTGCTAAAATATTAAAAATATATAAAAAGAAAATAATAAATTTTGTATTTTTTCGCATATTTGGGAAAATAATCAGCACGAAATTAAATTAAAAAAAAAAATTTGTGTTTCATTATATTTACTAGCTGTTACCCGCGTCTTTGTCCGCGAACAGCATTCGAAATTTCAACTAATGTGTATGTCTTGCCAATGATGTGTTGTATTTTTACTGGATCGAAGTTTAAAAGGTTCTTAATAATTTCATATGTCTACAAAAATTTTCGACCACCCTTGACCACTCAATACGATCATTTAAAAAAAAACGCCCTAGGTTATTCCTCGGATCTTAAACTATCTCTATTCCAAATTTAATATAAATCGGTTCAGCGGTTAAAACATGAACAGCTAACGGACAGACAGAGAGACAGAGTTACTTTCAAATTTATTATGTTAGTAAAGAGAAAAGTGTAAGTCATTATAAAAAGTGCAAGCCACCATAAAAGGTGCAAGTCATCATAAAAAATGCAATTCATCATAAAATATGCAAGTTATTCTGAAAAAACCAAAATCATCATAAAAAATGCAAGTCATGATAAAAGGTGCAAGTCATCTTAAAAAGTGAAAGTCATCATAAAAAAAAACAAATCATCATAAAAAGTGGAAGTCTTCAGAAAAAATGCAAGTCATCATAAAAAATGCAAGTCATGATAAAAAGTGCAAGTCATCATTTAAAGTGCAAGTCATCATAAAAAATGCAAGTCATGATAAAAAGTGCATGTCATCATAAAAAGTGCAAGTTATCATAAAAAATGCAAGTCATTCTGAAAAAAGCAAAGTCATCATAAAAAATGCAAATCATCATAAAAAGTGCAAGTCATCATTTAAAGTGCAAGTCATCATAAAAAGTGCAAGTCATCATAAAAAGTGCAAGTCTTCATAAAAAATGCAAGTCATCATAAAAAATGCAAGTCATGATAAAAAGTGCAAGTCAGAGTAAAAACTGCAAATCATTTTGAAAAGTGCAAGTGATCATAAAAAGTGAAAATTATTATAAAATGTGCAAGTCGTTATAAAAAGTGCAGTCATCATAAAAAATGCAAGTCATAATAAAAAGTGCAAGTCTTCATAAAAAATGCAAGTCATCATAAAAAATGCAAGTCATGATAAAAAGTGCAAGTCATCATTTAAAGTACAAGTCATCATAAAAAATGCAAGTCATGATAAAAAGTGCAAGTCATCATAAAAAGTGCAAGTCTTCATAAAAAATGCAAGTCATCAGAAAAAATGCAAGTCATGATAAAAAGTGCAAGTCATCATTTAAAGTACAAGTCATCATAAAAAATGCAAGTCATGATAAAAAGTGCAAGTCATCATAAAAAGTCCAAGTCATCATAGAAAGTGCAAGTCATCATAAAATATGCAAGTCATCATGAAAAGTGCTGGTCATTATGAAAAGTGCAAGTCAGAGTAAAAACTGCAAATCATTTTGAAAAGTGCAAGTGATCATAAAAACTGCAAATTATTATAAAATGTGCAAGTCGTTATAAAAAGTGCAGTCATCATAAAAAATGCAAATCATCATTAAAAGTGCAAGTTATCATAAAAAGTGCAAGTCATCATAAAAAGTGCAAGTCATTATGAAAAGTGCAAATCATTATTAAAAGTGCAAGTTTTCATGAAAAGTCCAAGTCATTATAAAAAGTACAACTCATTATTAATTTGGTTTGTTTTTATTTTATTATACTTTTTACACGTGACTTTGCTCGCGAAGAATATGCGAAACTTCACCTAATGTCTGCTGTATTTTTACTGGATCAAAGTTTAAAACGATCTGTTATTTATTCTTTTAGACCACCCGTGACCCCTCAACTCATTATAAAAAGTGGAAAGTTGTTTATTTATATTTTATTATACTTTAAAAAAAGGTTATATTTCTATTAAAAAAGCGATAAAAATACTTTTAGTTGGAAACTAAATTCAACACTTACCCGACACTTTTTTGCCATTTTTACGCCAAACAATTGATGGTGGTGGATCTCCTCTGGCTGCACAATAAAATGTTGCCACTCCTCCTACACGCACTCCCTGATTCTGAGGCTTCTTGATGATCTCCGGTGGATCTAAATTGAAAAAGACACAAACAAAAAAATAAATTTAATTAAAATTATCAACGCCAACAATTTGCAAAAGCCTTAAGCTTATAGGCAACCATTAAAATTGTTAAGTTTCATCAGAAAAACACAACAGCAACAACAACATCTACTTGTTGTTGTAGTAAAAGTTGTGGTGTAATATTTTTAAATTTGTATTTTACATTCGAGATTTATTTACTTAAGCTTGAAGTGGGGGCGGCAGAAAGAGAAATAAAAAAAAAACAAGAGAAAAACAAATTACAGTCCAACAGGATTACTTTGGTTTTAAGGTTTGCCATGGCTTGACCACGTTTGTCCACTTTTGCGCATACAATACATGCCAGATTGCAAGTATTGGCCATTGTTTGGATATAAATTGTTGATTCGTGACAAATTCTGAAAATTACATATTCTGTTTTATTTATGTTTTATAAGTTTTTTGCACTTTTTCTCCCGCTCTGCTGCCTTTTTTCCCCCATATTGATTTAAAATACATTTTTGTTTTCAACTGATATGAGGTAGAGATATTTTCATTTTTTAAGGCTGCTTCGAGAGTTTACATGCTTTGCAGTGTGCTCCTCATGTATGTTTGTATGTGCACTCTTATACGTTTTTTTTTTTGTATTTTTTTTTTTAAATTATTGTCGTTCTTTACTAAATTCGATTTAAAAATCATGAAACAAATGCAGGAATATACAGCTTATTTGTTGTGTACTGAGAGCGTATCATGAAAGTGTCACGTAAAGCAAAGAAATTGTTTAAACGAGATTTTCTTTCCTAAATATTTACCTAAAGCATGGCATAAATTTGAAGAGGAGCAAAAAAAAAAGGCTTGTGCTTTTTATTATTGTTTCTCTTTTTTATTATCAGGATTGTTTCTATTTCAATAGAATGTCTCAAAGTGAAGAGGACGACCTTTTTTTTAATATGATATTTCAATCAAATGTTTGGAAAATTTTCTGTCAGTATGTCACCCACCAATCGGGCACACACACACATCTATGGAGAATAATGTTTGTATTAGAAAAAAAATAAAGCACATATTAAAGTGTAGTACAATATGAAAAGGCTAAAAAACGGTATAAGGGTTACCTGCAACGTAAAACTCGTTATCTAACGTTTTGATAATTTTTAGGGAAAATATATTTTTAAATAAAAAATTTTGAAGTGTCCAGTGCACTTTATTGATCTAGATGAAATCGCTGTTTCCGTTTGTAAAAATTTGATTTCATTTTGCAGTGATTATTTTGGTAAAGTTATAAAAAGGTAATATTTTGTAAAATATAATATTTTGGATATTTAAAAATTGCAATTAAATTTCTAGGCTGATCAGTTAAGTTTAGCCTACAGTATTAACAGCAATAAGTAATTATTACATCAAATCTGTAACCATTTTATTACAAATTTAATTAAATCAAGCTTCAATGAATGTTTCTTTAAGTTTTCTCTTGCTCTATAATTCTACTTTAGACGATTATATATATTTCTAATTCGGTGAGTTGTTAATCTCTTTTAGGTTTTATTTCTAAACTTACGTGTCAAATATTGTATATATGGAAAATCCGAAAAATTTGCATCTGCAACAATTTCAGGAACATTAAATTTGTTGGTTTATATCAATTAAATATTTAATTTGTCATATTTATTGGTTATATAAAATAAGTTGCTTAACTTTTTAATAATTTATTTAATTATTTCATTGAGTTTTTAGTTTTCAGTCGACATGATTTATATATATTTTTTCTATTATTTATTTTAGTTGTTATTCTTTTAGTTTGTCCCCATTTACTTATTATATTTTAGTTCACTATTATGATTATTTCATTACAGTTTTCTTAATAAATACCTTAATTATACTTAAAATATATATAAAATATTTTTTAATTTAGCCTTAACATATGCAAGATTTTCTGATATCGTTTTTCTACTTTTGCTAATTGTTGCAAATAAATACAATATGTGTCTACTTCAACTGCTTAAGTTTCAAAGAAACAGCATTTTGGACATTTAACTTTCCCTAATTTACACAAGCTTTAGAAGCCTCCATTTTATTATTAATTTTCTTAAAAATTTGTTTCGAAAAATCGTTCAAACACATTAATTTTTGCAGGATAATAAATTTGATTTTTTAAATTTTTCTACTTTAGGCAGTTTTCAAAATCGATTTTAAGTCTTAATTCTTTTAAAAGAAGCTATTTCCAAAAACATTGTGCAGTACTTCTATGGGGGTTTCCTTATATTTTAGGTGGAGTTTTAATATTTTTTCCTTTTTTGAAATGCCAATAAAAGTCTACATTTGCTTTTATATTGTAAATAACTATTTGAACATTTAAATAAAAAATAACGAACACAATATACGATTTTTTTCTGTATACAAGCTTCGCCTACGAACACCAAAAATATGGCTTTAAAAAATTTGCAAAAATCATGGCGTGATTTGGATGTTGATCAGCCTATATTACGATTATAAATTTCTCTTATATAATATACAGGCGAATCCGCTTTAGCGCAACACGTTTTACTGAAAAAAATCGGATTACTGAAAGCGATACAAGTCCCCGCACTGATTTTAGACGCAGCTAGTCTTATTCACTTCGCTTTAGCGAAACATCGCTTTACTAAAAATATCGTATTACTAAAAACCAAAACCAAGCACACAACTACGTTTTGTATGAAACTTACTTCGCTTTAGCGAAAAAATAAACAATGACAATTTTATTTATTAGAAATCGATGGCATAATTTAAGGCTGCACGTTTTTTCCGTTAAAAAATTATATGGTAATATGTATTTGTCCTTTTCGCTCATACGTTCGTTATTGTATTTTTCTATTATATTGTCAATGCAAGTGGCTAGACATTTTGAAGGAATTCGTGAACAATTTCAACAAAAAAATGTGCACATATGCATGTGTATGTAACAAATTTCAAAAATCCGAACTACGTTTTAGAGAAAAAATCGGATAACTGGCTATTTCCAGTAAAGCGGACTCGACTGTAAATTTTAGATAAGTATCCCTGCCCTAGAATAGTATTTTGCTAAAAAAAAAGATTTAAAAAATTTTATTTTAAAAGACCTTAATAAATATAATAAAATAAATTAATAAAAAAAAGATTAAATTCAACAAAAAATGTTGTTTAAAACTTATTATATACTTAAAAAATTAATCCTCCTCAGACCCGAAAAATATGCTTCACTTATTCAAGGGGAATACATAGTAAACAGACAGTGGCGTTTCTGAAAACTCCTTTACATTAAAAAACAGATTTCCATTTAATAGCAAAAGCAAAATATATTTCACCAAAAGTTCTCTGTATTAATGTTATTATTAGTTCACTTGAATCCATTAATATTAAATTTCTTATCTTAGATTAAAAGCTTTTATACCTTTTCATTATTCCTATAATATGCTCGAAGCCTTCAACTATTATTAATGAAAACAAATAAATGTATTTCTAGGAAATTTTTATGCAAATTAATATTTTGCTGTTTAATTAATTAAATTTCGTTGAAACATTTTCTGTGAATAAGGATGTTTATACTGAATGTTTTTATTAAAAAGGAGACACACAAGGAGATTTTAAGAATGTACATATTTTGCAATAAATAAATACGTATAGTCTCATATGAAAAGGAAAACTCGACAAGGAATCTCATCTGACGTATTCTATTAACGTTGTGGTGAGGTTCTTCTAAAGGAGACATTATTTGTTTTGCTGTCCTCTACTAATTATACAATTTACTAGGTAAGATTTTTTTATTAACAAATATAGCAAACTTGGCTGTTAGTAGGTCCCATTGTGTTGCTCAGAAACAGGACACATACGAGCCAATGGGTTAGTGTCCCTACTGCTCAGCCACAACAGCATACAAAATACACAATTTTTTACGTTTTACGGATTCATAATTGAATGTATATTTAATTATTATTATATTGTATAATTATTAATTTTTTTTTTCAACTACAAAAATAATACAACAGTGCACTAATAAAAAGTTGCTCAGACATCCTCGTAGTAATTGCAGTATAGAAATGAAATGTTGTATTTTTAATACTGATTTCAGGCATAACCACAAGAATTTGTAAAGTTAACTAAACAATTTTTCTAAATAAAATATTAAAGCATATTGTGAGGGTAATAATATTGGAGCATACTTTTAGGAGCATTAGCTACTACCCTACATTTTATGTAACAAATCAAACTTTGATTCAACTTTAATTCAAATTTTTTTAAACAATATATTATAGCATATTGAGAAGGTAATAATTTTGGAGCATACTTTTAGGAGCACTAACTACTACCCTACAATTTATGTGACAAATCAAACTTTGATTCAGCTTTAATTAAAATTTTGTTTAAACAATATATTATAGCATATTGAGAAGGTAATAATTTTGGAGCATACTTTTAGGAGCACTATCTACTACCCTACATTTTATGTAACAAATCAAACTTTGATTCAGCTTTAATTCAAATTTCGTTTATACAATATATTACGGCATATTGTGAAGGTAATAATTTTGGAGCATACTTTTAGGAGCATTAAATGCTAACCTACGTTTTATGTAACAAATCAAATTTTGATTCAGCTTTAATTCAAATTTTTTTAATCAATATATTATAGAATATTGTGCGAGTAATAATTTTGTAGCATACTTTCAGGAGCATTAGCTACTTCCCTACATTTTATGTAACAAATCAAACTTTGATTCAGCTTTAATTCAAATTTTGTTTAAACAATATATTACAGCATATTGTGAACGTAATAATTTTGGAGCATACTTTCAGGAGCATTAACTACTACCCTACATTTTAAGTAGCAAATCAAATTTTGACAAGCTTTAATTTAATTCAAAGCCTTCATAATATTTTCAGTTGTCAATTTTAATTCAAGTTTACATCAAATTATTATCAAACCATGTTATAGCCACGCATATTTCAACAACAAACACCTTTTATTAATTCAACAAAAGAAATTTTTAAATTCCTCCAACAACTTCTTTCATAAATACATTAACGCAATCGTATTTTATTTAACATTTTCACAACACAACGAAGAAACCTATCAATTTTCGTATTTGATTTCAATATGATTATTATGAGTAAAAAAAAAAGACGCCAACAATTTTAATACATAAAGTACGAAAACGTCTGTGTAAAATTATATATTTACATAATATAAAATGAAGATACAGAAACAAAAAATAAAAAAAAAAATACATAAAAAAAGTTGTAATTTCTAACGAGACATTGGAGTAGATGATGACGATGATTTGATTTCAGAAATATGGTACTTAAAGTAATACTTGACAGTTGTAAAAAGTGTACAAATATTGATAAGAAGACAGAAAAAACTGAAAGAAAGAAGGGAAGAAAGAAAGAAAGAAACAAACACTACACCCTTAAGACGTGATGTCTAAAAGAAAAATATAATGAAATGTGACATAATGCAACAAAACGAAAATCTAAAAACTTCCTCTACCCTACAGCTGACATTAAACGGCTTGTCTTGCAGTTGAATCCTATAAAATTTTCTATTATATTTACAGCCACTATTAAAGGATTATTAAAGATATATAAAAGCAAATTTTGTCACTGACCATTATGAACAAGGGCCCTAGTTCATAGCAAGGACATGTCTACCTCTCAGAGATTTTCAGGTTTAGCTGGAAGTCCTTCAAGCAGACTACACCAATTCTAAACATTTTCTAAAATCTATGGATTGTGATATTTAAAAAATTTTACTATAAACACAGAAAGTGTATGGAGAAGGTCAGTCAACAACAGAAGTTTGGGTGGAAGTGGGGAAAACACCGTTACCTATTCAAAAAAACCTTGCCAGAACAATCCATGTGGCCAAAAAAGATGCACACAAAAACCGTCAACTGTCTAAAAGGGGTTTCTGGAGCAACTTGCAGTCACACACACAAAATCAATAAAACAAATTTAAATAAAATATATTTAAAAAATTTCATTCAACAAAAAACGTTCTGTTATACTTATTTCGGTATTTATTTCGCTTCCTTTTTAATTTCTTTTTTTTTTTTTTTGTCAATTTTATTTAGTTTTTTTTAATGTAAATTTCGTAGATGGAATAAATGAAAACCATTAGAAAACCAACGCATACATAAGATTCAGTGATATCTATTGGTATTATGAAAAAAAAATGTTTCTCTTATTTTGTACTTTAACATGCACTTTTGCATTAATTTCTTTCAATTTCCCTTTAAGTAAAGAAAAATATGCAGCAGCAGAAGAAGCAAATATTAATAAGAAAAAGTATATTTTATATACTTTTCTTCCAACGTTTTTGGGAAATGAAAAAATACATAAAAGAAATATTAACAAAATATTAAATAAAACTTCTTATTATTGCTGGCACAGGAACAGTAAAATGTTGCATATTTCAAGGAAAATCGCCAACAAATAATTTTCGTTTAATAAAAATTTTAAAAACAAAAGAAATGAATAAAGATGTACAAAAACAATTAACAAAATGATTAATTTTAAGCAGATTTTTTTTTTTTTTTTTTTTAACTAGCAATTTATTTTATTATGCAAATAAATTTAATAAAAATGGCATTATAAATTTCATACAAATCTGAGCTAAAAAATATTATTCAAAAATATGAATTTCCTTATATTTTTAGCAATATAATTTTTATAAATAGGTTCTATTTGTTTTTTTTTTAATTTATTGATCTTTAGTTGTGTTTTAGAAACATGAATATTGAGTTTAATGCTAGAGTTAATGTCGATGCCGTTGACGGCGTTTCAACGCCGAAAAAGTTGAAATAGATTGAACTTTTACGGCGTTGGAACGCGGTGAGATTAACTGCTCCCATACAATTTCATACGATTCAACTTTTTTTTTGACATTTGACGCCGTCGACGACGTCGACATTAACTCTAGCATAAGGCTACTTTTTTATATAAAAATATTATTGTTATTTTATTTAAAATAGAGAGCTCAAGCTCAGTATTCATTTTCATAAAATAAATATTTATTTCGACACAGCTCCTAGTTTAAGCTAAGAAGCAATATCTTTTATTAACATCTTCATTCCTTTAGCCATTCCTACAAGGAGAATGTTTAACACATAAAAGTATTGCCTACTTTCCGTATAAGAGGCTTTATATAAAGGTCAGTGCCTGCCTAGTTCAAGAGGTTGTTCAAATGCAAAGGATTTTGGAAAGCCTCATGTAGAAAAAGAAAAAAAAACTACATGAGAAACATGCTGGCAAAAGGAAACTGAAACTAACAAACTGAAATTTGCAAAAGTAGTTTGAAAGCAAAATGTATAAAGTAGGAGTATTAATAAGGAAGTTTTTAAATTTAATAAATTTAAAAGAGCTTTTTTAACATGAGAATTTAGCATTTAATTTATTTTTTTCCAGCGAAATATATATAAAGAGATAATGGCATTGTTCCAAACGAGTATTTATCTTCAGATCGCTATTAAAGTTAAGCTAATGGGGACAATATATCGCACTTAAAATCGATTTTTGGGAAACTTTATTAATTTGTTTTCTGTTTCACATCGTTTTATTTTGTGCTAAATATATACAATTGTATATTCAATAATTTAGTTTGTAAGCAACTCCTACAAGTAGGCACTGCTTTTTCAAATTGTAATTATCTAAGATATAGCAAACTTTTCTCATCACTATTAATATTAACACATATATTTTTATAGAAATTTCATTAACAACTACAACAATAACAGCAATATAATTTTAATAAAAGAAAACTCGTTAGAAGTTACAAATTGAAATGGCCAAAGCAATCAATGTCTAATAAGTAATATTTAGCCGAAAAGTATGCTATACTATATATGGATGTATACACAAATAAACTTAACTATAGAAAAAGTTTTGGTAATAAATTTATTGCACAAGTTGTGATTAACAGCATCAATAATATAATAATTCATAAGTACGGCAACAACAAGTGTGTGTGGTAACGGGTTATCCATATAGAGATTACTTGACGGTTGGGCAGGGCTATCAGCTGTTAAATATTTGTCTTCTAAATTATTATTTACTTAGTTACCATTTACGTTTATGTATCGTTTACAAAAATTATATTGCGCACAAATAGTTATAACTAATTTACACATGTGGCCGGCTTCAAATATGGCCACTTTTTGAGTTCCAGGGGGCAATTATGGTCATCACATTCCAAATATGTATGTACTAAGCAAGATTATAAAGTAATTTTACCAGACATTGATCATTTTATATGTTGTCAGGTTTTTACCAGCCAAAAAATAAATAACGATTTTGTTGTCCAAAGACTGGCGGATAATCTGGGGCCAAATTACCGCATTCGATATCGATCGAACTTTCAATACAATTTACTTGGAAGCTTCGATCGATATCGAATGCCGTAATTTGGCGCCTGATTTTCTCGGTTTCCCGGCATTCTTATATGTATACAGTCGACTCCGCCTTAGCGCAACACGCTTTACTGAAAAAATCGGATTACTGAAAGCGATACAAATCCCCGCACTGATTTTAAATGAAGCTAGTCTTATTCACTTCGCTTTAGCGAAACATCGCTTTACTGAAAATATCGTATTACTGAAAACCAAACGCAAGCCCACAACTACGTTTTGTATGAAACTTACTTCGTTTTAGTGAAAAAATAAACAATGACAAATTTATTTATTAGAAATCGATTGCATAACTTAAGGCTGAAAAACTTGTGCTCGTTTTGTCCGTTAAAAAAATAAATGGCAAAGTTTATTTTTCCTTTTCTCTCTTACGTACTTTTTGGTATTTTTCTTTATATTGTCAATTTCAAGTGGCTAGACATTTTCGAGGAATTCCGGAAAATTTTCAACAACAAAATTAATAATTCAATGAATAATTTTTTTTAAATAAAATATTTACGCTAAATTGACGTTAAAAATATATACGGATTTGATATAAAAAATATTGTTTTACTGATTTTAAGCAGTACGCTTAACTGTAACAAATTTCAGTAATCCGAACTATGTTTTAGAGAAAAATCGGATAACTGAAAAAAAAATATAGTTGATATTCCTACTAACTAGCACCACTTGAAACAGTGGAAAAATTGAACAAAGAATAATTGAGATGGCGTAGCGGGCTCGAAATCAGTACTTATCCGTTCTGCTGGTTTAATGACTATGAAAAATATTCTTAATATTCCACTCTAAAAAGTAATAAATAGAATGTAATCATAATAATAAAAATAAAAAATAAATAAAAAAAATATAAAAAAATTTGCAGTTTCGCAGATTTGAACTTATAGCCTGTTGGGAAACTTAATATCCTGTAATACAATTTACATAAATAAAGGTTCACTATTAAAATAGAAATTCATACATAATGAAAAAAATTTGGTTTTGGTTATTTCCAGTAAAGCTGAGTCGACTGTATTCTGATTATCTTATGGCTTATTATTGCAAAAATATAAACTGGGCGATATGTGATTCCAACAAGACGGGGCCATGAGCCACACAACACAAACTATTTTTGAATTTATTGCATGAGAAGTTACCAAATAGCGTAATTTCAGGTTTTACAGAAGTCAATTGGCCACCAAGATCTTGAGATTATACGTCGTTGCATTTTTTTTAAGTGCAACCTCAAAAATATCATGCCTAAGCAGATAATCCCCTAACGTTGGAGCATTTACAAACCAAAAAGCAATGAGATATCACACCGTACAAAACTGCCACAAAAGGATCGACTGCTACAGGTAATCCAGAGGCGGCATTTTAAATGATATTTCATGTTGTACACTATGGAATTATAATGAAATAAAAACTTCATCAAAATCTTAGCTTTATGTGAGTTTTATTAAGTTTGAAACCGAGAAATGGATAACCTTGTTACAAAATCAAACAAGTAATATTAATAATAATAAAACAATAATTGCTAAAATAGTTTATGTAGACAAGAAAACTTTTGTTGTTGTATGGCATCGATTTGCGCACACATATGAAGCTCCTTAACAAAACAGTATGTCTACTTGACAAGGCGACATGAACATGTGGCACCAGAACTAGGGAACTGTCATTAATTCAATAACATTGAAGACTTTAATAGATTACAAAGTAATAAATTACAATATCTTCTTTATTATTTTGAATAGTTGTCCATGTCACGTCAAGACACTATCAAAAATTTAACACTTAGATATCTATTCCATGTGGGCAACAATTAATTACTTCTGGCAGGCCGTAACCACGCTCTAAGTCCTTGGATATAGCAACAGGCTGTTAGAAATTTCAATGGCTGAAAAAAGGAGTACAGATATTGATATATATTGTTTTATCTTCAACCAGCACTCAGGGGACTGCATATGCAGTGCATTGCGCCGCAACTAGACAGGAGGGGATAGTATTGAGGGGACAGATGAAGAGAGATGAGAAGATAGAGAATTTTTTAAAGCTATTTCAACCTTTGTTTACTTTGCCGGCTAATTTTTGCTACAGGACCGGCGAAGGAGGATGCTGCTTTTTTATTACATGACCGTGTCAGTCGCTGCCAATTATGTTCAGTGACCAGTGCTATGCCTTCATCACTGAAACAGGCTGGCAACAACTAACACAATCATGCACTAAAGCTGATCAGAAGAATTCAACACAATATTTCATGACTCAGCGCGGGTTTGAACTCAGGACCCTCCGCTTCATAGTCTCGTGTTCTACTATTTCAGCCAACAGCACCCACATATTGTCTTGTAGTGATATTGACAAATAATTACAAAATAAAGGGGATTATCTCGCTTCTTTCTTCACTAGAGTAAGAAAATGTTAGAACGGTTTAGTTTGTCAACAGAACGGTTTCGCGTATGTTACAACTTTAATGTAATCAGCGCTTTTTGGAAAACAACCTATACGTGATTGTTAATAGGACTGCAACATCCTTCTTCAAAAATCAATCAAATTTATGGACTTTATAATTTTGATTTTTTTTCTGCAGATTGTATTC
The DNA here is from genome assembly GCA_951800035.1 of Linnaemya tessellans. Lineage (NCBI taxonomy): Eukaryota > Metazoa > Arthropoda > Insecta > Diptera > Tachinidae > Linnaemya > Linnaemya tessellans. The sequence continues at coordinate 5,827,359 of OX637533.1, forward strand.
CCCAATTTATTTTTACAATATTTTTTGTTATAATTTTTTCCCATTTATTTTATTTATTTTTTCTTTAATGCAACTAAAAAACTATTGTCCATTTCGGAGAATTAAATAAAGTTTTATGGCAAAACATAAGTAAAACAAGAGCAAGTGGAAAATAATATTAAGCCACAAAATGGATAACTTTTGTAACCTCAAAGCTGTTTTTAGTTTTATCTCGTTTTTCTTTAGCAACAAAGTAAAATTGTATGTATTTTACAATGAAATTGCTTTAAAACCAAATTGTAGTTTTTACTCTGGTCTAAGGCTAATGGCCATTATCATATTAAATAAAATATTTATTTATACAAATTTGTTTTGTTAAATAAAATGCATTTTATTTAAAAGGCAGGGAGACAGCAAACAAATAATTCAGTTGATGTGATTAAAAATAAAAAATAAACACATTATTAAAAGCTTTTTAAACGAGTTCATTGCAATTGTTGTAAAACAAGGATTTTAAAAATTTAATTCAAAAAATAATACAAAGAAATGACACCTAAAGTCAAGTTCAACAAAACCAAAATGTGAAAATATTAAATGCTTAACAGATTTTATTTATGAAAAATCTTTAAAGAGATTTATAAAAAAAAAACATTTAACAAAAATTAAATGAAAGCCTTAATCCGTATAGAAATATTTATTTTACAGTCTTCTTTGAACAATTTATGTCAAAGCCTGATAAAACTTGTGCTACGAAAACATTTTTTTTTTGGATCAATGAAATATATTTTGCCTAAAATCTACTTCATTTAAATCTTTATCCCTAAAGCAAATCTATTAAAAATATTATTATTTGCTTGTTGTCTTTGTGAAGAAAAAAAAAAAAATAGAAAAAAAGAACACAAACACACAATATCTTTTATCTGCTTTCGTTTACCTTAACAATTTAATTTTGATTAATGATGTCCAGCATAAAAATTACACATCATTTATATGCCTCGTTAGGTTTTAGTTTCCTTTTAAAATAATCTATTGCTAAGATGCAAAGCATACTTTTAGGTAGGCCAAAACAAAAACACAGCACCAAGACCAGCAAATTATGTTAAGAAGTTAAAATATCATTACGAGTACATCAAATGATATTAATGCTTAAGTAGGTTGGGTATTTGAAATTCAAATGGCTTTTTGGGATGAAAATGTGTGGGGGGTGGGAGTGTATATCTCCAGGTGTGTGTGTGTGCGTTCTTACTTAATTTGATTGATTGTTGGGTCAAAGTTTGACACCTGCTATACGAGTATTTTTTGTGGGGCTTATGAAAAAATATATATATAAATTTTGTAAAAAGCTTTATGCTGTTTATTAGTAAATCAAATAAGTTTGTTTGCTGTTTTTTTTATAATACTTAAGCGTGTGCGGTGGTGGCTTGTGAAAATATGGAAATATGTGTTCTCGTACATAAAGTCAAAATTCAGGATTGTAGGTATTCAGTAACAATTATTAGATTTTTGTTTCTTTTTCGTTACTGAAACAGGCCGACAACTAACACAATCATGCATTAATGCTAGTCATTAGAAGTTGACACCACATTCATGACTGAGTGCGGAGTCAAATTTGGGGCTATCGCCTTTATAGTCTCGATTTAACTACTTCAGCCAAATGCACTTTCCATGCGGAATTTTCATTCAAAAATTTTTAAGACTTTATTGCCAGAAATTTATATTTATAACAACAATTTCGTATATCGTATGTCCTACTTTTATTCCACATGGAATATAGAATAGGTGGTATTAAGTCGAATTCCAAATTTCAGGTACAAGCAACTATAAAACGTAGTGAACTATTTACACAACAACAAAAGACACTAAGTGTGGTTTAAAAAAATTAAAGTAGTTAAAATATATCTAAGAAATTTAATAAAAAATATGTTGCATATTTAACGGCGTTTTGTACATCCGGTTTTTAAAACCTAGAATATTAGCGTAAAATTTTTTGCCCGGAAAATAGAACAATTAATTTTACTACTATTTTCATCATAGTTTATAATTTTATTTAAAAAAAAAAAATATTTTTATATTTTTCCAATTAAAAATATCCAACCGCTCTTTGCAGATGCATAAAGAAAAAAACTAGGGAACACAATTAAAAATATTTACTTAAAACTGACAACAAGAAAAATAGAGAATAGACTCAACATTATTTATCTGCTTGTGATATAAATTTTTTTGCTTTCTTCTTACTGAAAGCTGCCTAATAGAATGCAATACTTAATGTGACTTAAATGAAATTGTCTGTCACACAAGAACGAAAATAAATATCACAGGGAAAATATTTTGTATGAAGGTCTGCAGAATAATATGTTTGGAAAAGACAGCTAAATAGATGTACTTAAGCTAAAAACAAAACATGACATTTTGAACAAAAAAAAAAAAAAAAAAAAAAAAAAACTCTTCATATATTAAAAGGACGAAAATATTTCAAAACTGGTTTTTAGTGGATCCTAGAAGCCAGTTTACTAGGTGGTTGAAAATAGCATTGAAGCCTGGCATTACAGTTAAAAATATTTATTTTTTATAATGTAGTGAAACATTTTCAAAGAAACAATTTATTTACTGATTAATTAACTTTTTTTTTTAATTGTTGTTTGATGCTAAATTTGATTTCATAACTTTCCAAAATACTTTGGAAAACATGAAACACACATAAACTTTAGCTATTATTGCTACTTAAGTTACATATTTGAAAAGGTATACACGTAAACCACAATAAACCTCCCTAAAAGTATGCAAATATTATTAAGTCGTCTATAAAAGTAATAACAACCCAAAAGTCTGGAAATGTTTTAACATTGAGATTTTTTTATTTTGGTTAAATTGCTTAGAACTAAAATAAACTGCCATACCCAAAACTGGATACAGCCAAAAGTATGCAACAATGTTAATATTGTTGGCAGCACGCAAATATGCTAAGCAAACAATAAAACGATAAGTATTTCTCTGTGCAAAAGGTAGCTCTTTTAAATACAGCTAAATAACTATTGCATTCTTTTAGCATTTTTACTTAATAGCAGTTCCTAGGGCTGAACACAACAGAAAGAAAGGCAAATTAATTTTATAAATAATATATGACATGGAATTAAAAAAAAGTTTTGTATAGTTAGTAGACATGAATTTAAAGTCAAGATAACAAATGATTTAAATAAAAGAATTATTCAAAAAGCTTTTATATATTCGAAATGTTATTGCAAGTTGTGGTGTAAAAAATACTGCACAATAGAACAGAGAGTTCAAAAAGTAAAGGGGAACAATTATAAAGAATATCACAGCAATAAAAAGTTATTTTTTGGAACTCAAGTTTTTGGTCAACGAAAATGACGGTGGCAGTAAGAGCTTTATATTTCCGAGTTTTTTTTTCAATTATAAAGTTTTCAAATTTTCAAAAAATTTTTAAATATTTATAGGTGATTGTACTCTGAGTCAGAAAAATTTTTACACGAGGTAAAATTTTTTTAAAGAAGGTCGAGACGATGTGAATGAATGCGCTTGTCCCTGGACGTCCCAGCAGATCAACAAACGATAATATGTATAAGAAAGATTTTTATACTCACAGAGGAGTGACGAAATATTGAAATTAAAAATTAAATTAAAATAAAGAGACCTTAAGCTTAAAAATATCAGAATATAATAATAATAATTAAAAAGAGGTCAAGAAAGAAGAATTTATTTATAAAAATTATTATTTTATACTATATTTTAATTATTAATATTTTTCCACTATTTGGATATTCAAGTGATATAATTTTTAAATTATTTTAAAAACTATATTAAATCAGAAGACATTTTTACTAATTTTTTTGAAACTTTGAGTTGAGATTTGAGTAGAAGAAATCTTTTCTATATCTTGAAATAAAACAGCTTTCATGTTAAAAATATTTTTATTTCTAAACTGTCAGGCCTATTTTGTACTCCCCCAGAAACAGGAAACCCATAAAACCTCAAATCTATATACACTTAAGAAAAACATTGCATACTTTTAGGAATAAAATATAATCTTTTCTATATCTTGAAATAAAAAAGGTTTCATTTTAAAAATATTTTTATTTCTAAACTGTCAGGCCTATTTTGTACTCCCCCAGAAACAGGAAACCCATAAAACCTAAAATCTATATACAATTAAGAAAAACATTGCATACTTTTAGGAACAAAATATATAAACAGTTATTTTGCTCTATATTCCATTTTTTTACAGAAAACCTGTGACACCCCAATGCCTAAAATGTTATTAAATAATTAAATCTTATTTTGCTCTGTATTGACTACAACTAGAAATTTTCAAGGACACTATGCTACTTTTGTTAGCTACTGTTGGGCCATAAAATTAGTTGTCTAAATAGTAAAAACCTTTAGCAAAGGCGAAGCAGCAAATTGCATAGAACTTTTGTCATTCGAAGTGTTGACACAGCGCTTACGATAAGAAAAACAAATAGTTAAGGACATAACATTTTTTTCCAATATATAATCGTGCTTTCAACAGGAAATATTTTCCCATTTACAATTGCTGGCCTTATTAAAACCAGCCCAAAGAGGTATTGAAAAAAGCATATAAAAACAGATTATATTTCATGAAGTATTTTTTTATATTCTTTTTTTTCTCCCTGATAATAATGGCAACACAAAATTTTTCCACACAAACAGCCTGGTCCAAGAAGTTTTCCAACAAAAAAAAACATTAAACAGCCACAACCCAAAAACAGGCGAAAAGAAAAAATTAAGTTAAAGATAATAACGAATGACAACTTTATTGTTTTGTAACAAACATAAATTTCCAGCAAAATAAATGTCTTTCCGAAAGCAAAAAAAAATTAAAAATAACACACACACAAAAAAGCTTTGGTAACTTTTGGGGAGTGATATAAATTTAGAAGCAGGAAAAAAGAGTAGCAGCAGATTCCTTTCACTTTATTATCAAGTGTAATTCGATACCTTGAAGCCATCTTATTACTTATGGCTGACACAAATTTTTATCGAGTTGTGCTGTTTCTTCTCAATTTTCAGTTTATTTTCTTACATCGGCAACCAGCAGAGTGTTACAACCAACAACCCTCTTGTGGCCACCAGCTACCATCATGCAACAGTGTCATCTGGTATTTTCGTCTCCATTACGTTCTTCTTTTTTTTTTTTTTATTCTTAATATTTTTATTTTCGAGGCAGATTATTATTTCACCTGATGTTGTATGCAGGGGTTTTTTTTTCATTTGGTGTTTCTGCTTGCTGGGTCTTTTGTTTACCTGTTAGTTAATAATGTGAAGTGAAAGTAAATAATATTTTATGATGCTAAGTCTATAGACTATATAATTCATGTGTGTGTGTGTATTTGTGCACAAACTTACTTTTTTTGTGTGGGTTTATTTTGTTTTCCATTTAATTGAGGTCAACTAAAAGGGGTCATAATTTTATTTTTCGTTTGCTGGAAAGTGTGTTTGCGCATTCATGGGGGAGAAATTTAAGTAATTTAACATTTAATACCCGTAAGCAGATTGTGGGCACAATGACAGGCTGTTGGTTGGTTGGGTGTTGAAGACGACAGGTGTGTACGAAAATATATTATTATCATTAACATTATTATTATTATTAAGGCTGTGTAAATTCGAATTGACTGAGAACACGCCTAAAAGTCGGCCAATAAATTTAAAAATTTTACTACAAAGCGTTTGAGTAACTGAAAATTTTACTCAAAATGCAAAAAATATAGAGAATTTTAAAATGTTTAAGGAATTAAAATTAAAGTTAATGAATATTTGAGAAACATGGTATATTATAATTTTTTGAACAGACCTCGTATATGCAGTTTTGTATTTTCTGCTAACATAAAACATTTTGAAACAATATTTTAAACATATTGCATAGTTTTTGTACTATTTATATTTATTTTAGTTAAATATTACACGCCTAAAAGTAGGCCAATATATTTAAAAAATTTACTAAAAAGCGTTTAAGTGACTAAAAATTTCACTCAAAAGTTTTAAAATTTTTAAGGAATCAAAATTAAAGTTGATGAATATTTAAGAAAAATAAAATATAATTTTTTGAACAGACCTCGTATATTCACTTTGGTATTTTTTGCTAACATAAAACATTTTAAAACTATGTTTTAAACATTTATATTTATTTTTTAAACATTTATATTTATTTTAGTTATATACTTATTACACGCCTAAAAGTAGGCCAATAAATTTAAAAATTTTACTACAAAGCGTTTAAGTAACTGAAAATTTTACTCAAAATGTAAAAAATATAGAGAATTTTAAAATTTACAAGGAATCAAAATTAAAGTTGATGAATATTTAAAAAAAATTAAATATAATTTTTTGAACAGACCTCGTATATGCAGTTTTTGTAGTTTCTTCTAATTTAAAACATTTTAAACCAATATTTCAAACATATTGCATAGCTTTTGTACTATTTATATTTATTTTAGTTATATATTACACGCCTAAAAGTAGGCCAATAAATTTAAAAATTTTACTACAAAACTGAAACTAACTGAAAATTTTACTCAAAATGCAAAAAATATAGAGAATTTTAAAATTTTTAAGGAATCAAAATTAAAGTTGATGAATATTTAAGAAAAATGAAATATAATTTTTTGAACAGACCTCGTATATGCAGTTTTTGTAGTTTTTTCTATTATCAAACATTTTAAGCCAATATTTCCAACATATTGCATAGCTTTTGTACTATTTATATTTATTTTAGTTAAATATTGCATAATTTTAGGAATAACAAATATATAAACATTTATTTTCTTATACAATGAAGTTTTTAGAATTTTTTTAAAATGTCTCTAAAACGTAAATTTTGGTTTCCTTAAGTTCTTACGACAAATTTTGCCCCAAATTACAAAAAAAACTCAGTACTTATAGCCTACTCTTAGGACCATTTCTGAAATGATTTATAATTCATTTTTCTTTTTTTTAATTTTCATGTAAAGCGTTGATGCAATCATCTTTAGCCTACTTACTTTTGGCATACATTACACCCAAAAGTACTATTTATAATATTATTTTTTATATATATTTTTTACGCCGTATTACATGCATCATACTTTATATCATTTTCATGAAATTATTCAAATACCCTGTAATCTCGTTAACACCGCATTTAATGTTTACCCACGTTTTCAACGTTCTATAAACGTGCAAATAAATACAACATGTGTGTGTGTGTTTGTGCTACGAAAATCTTAAATGCAATACAGTTTTGATTACTGTTTAATATTTATTTTATAGCTCCCGTGTTTATGCAACATATACTTAGTGCAAGGCATGCTCGGTATGTGTTTATATATGAATACATGTACGTGAGAATAAGCACGAAAATTTAATGCAATTGACATGTTTTGCTGTGCACAAGCGTCAAAAGTCTTAGAATTTTGTCTCATTCACCCCTGCCACAACACACAGCCGTTACAAATAAATCGGAATGTTTGCTGCATAAGAAATATTTAACAATTTTGGCATAGAGATGATTGTTAGCAGCCAAGGTCGCAGTAGTGTGTGAAATATAGTTTTTAAGTGATTCTAATAGATCTGGTGCAAAAATATTACCAGCGGGAGTAAAATTGATGAAAAACCAAAAGAGAAGACTTAAATAAGTGGGAACTTTTTTTCTTTGGCAATATTTGAAAGCATTACATTTTTCTGTCATCAAGCGTTAAAGCTTCAATTTAATTAAATACAAACAGCAACAACAAAAATTGTGAAAGTATTTCAATTTCTTTATAATTTTTTTCTTTTCCATGGGAAACAAAAATGGTAAGAGAAATTATTTCACTTTTATTAATAGAATTTCAGTGGTATATGAAGTATTTTGTAGGGGTTGAATATAAAATGAAATAATTACAATGCGAGTATGTTATTCATATAAAACAATTAAGAACACTGAAATGATTAATTACCATATAAATAGTCAATATCCGATATAATAACGCAAGACTTAGCGCTAATTACATGATTTTCTTGTCACGGTAATTGTACTCTGATTGTGGTGTATTTCCTAAACGACCACATTTAATTACCAAATATTAATTTAATAATATATTGCTGCCTTTATAGTGGCAATAAATATATAATTAAAATAAAAATATTATTCACGTGGCTTACAAATACAAAGTGTTCGAATTGGTAGCAGTTTAAGTTGAAATAAATTACTTACTATACACTTCAATGAGAAGTTAATTGATTAGAACACAGGCTAAGATTTTTATATACAAGTGGCCGTATCGCTATTTGTTCTTCTCAGGCAGAATTATAGTTTTCAAACAGAAAATATTTTGATTTATGTGTTCATGCAAAGGAACTTTCCTATTAAAATCGGTGACACAAAATACTGCTGCTATTGATTTAGTATTTGTAAATAAAGCTTAGTTCAGCCTAGAATCATGCTACATTTTCTGTAATATTCTGTGTACACTTTAGCTAAACTAATTTTCTAAATTTTTTTTTTGTCAGTCATATAGTTTTGATCTTAATTAAAAATCTATTGACTTAATATCCTTGATATCATATTAAACATACAACAAACAATTGCTGCCTCACTTTGGCTCAAAAATTCAATTACATTTTATTTAAGGACAAAAAAAATTGTTCTCTCTATGTCTACAACATATTTGCCACAAAACAAAGCATAATACTTTAGAGATTCATATAGAATTGTCTGTAATGCTATTTAAACACATTTATCTTCTTCATTTCATGTCAAAATCCCGAAGAGTAGGCTACGAAACCGGAAGAAAGCTGACAGCCATACACCCCCTTCCCATAAGCAAATAATCTCAGGCTTTAGTTGAATTTTTCTTTTTTTGTGTTAAACTGCTGAGTCTATTAAAAAGTAGCAGTTCAAATTTTTCATTTTATTTTGTAATATTTTTTTTTGTCTTTCCAAAAGGCCTGCCTGCTATGGAGACATCATTACAAAATTTTCGAATGTTCTTTTATTTGTCGACTTTTTCTATCATGCCATTCATTCATTAAGATATTTGGTTGGTAAGCAAATTGAAATTTCACACATTTAATCTAAGAGATTAAAAAAAATGAATATAATTGAAATTATTTTAAGTTCAAAAACCAGAAATATATAACAGAGACAGTGAGACAAGTTGATGGAAAAACCATGTTGTTGCGCCATGTTTGTATGAAGTTTGTTTGCTGCCAGTACGTTTTAAAATATTTTTGATTCAAATCTTTAATGGAAAAAACCAAGTAACAACCATGATATAGTATTATATATTTTTTTTTTGTATATGTACTTTGCTGGCTTGTTATTTGCTCTCTTATTTTTGTGTTGTTTGCCTCAGCTGTCATTATGTCGACATGTCATTCTGTGTGGCCTACTTTTAAGAGGAGGTTTGTTAAACAAGCAGAAAAGAGATTAACTGCAATGTGAAGGCAAAGAAAATGAAAACACAAATACTTTTGCCTATTTTATGGCATATAAACTTAAAATTGAAATCTTATCTTACAGCTGTGGAAGACAAGGTAAAATAGTCAACCTACTTGCTGGCTGTTACAAAGCAGAGATTTAAATTAAACTAGACGCAGTCACAGGGAAATAAAATATTTATCAAAATAACCTAATTTTTAAAAGCTTCTTTAAACTGAAAATAAACATTCCACATTATGAACGGAATGAAGAAACCAAAATCCTACAAAATTATAACCAAAACCATTTACGGCTATTACCGCATAACCTTACAAATGATAAGAAAAAAATATTTTAAATGCCTGCTACACAAAAAAGGTCGCAACCACAATTCCAAGTCTGCACAAAATCCCTCTACTCCTATTGTGCCAAACTAATAAGTTAAAGAAACACAAAAAATGAAATGGTCAAACTAACAAAATTGTTTGCTGGCCACAAAAATAAACAAAAAATCCCTTTAGTTTAGTAGAAATAATTTATTGGCATGATTTTCTCTGGCATTCATAGACATAAAAACAAAACAGCTGAGCTTTTTGCTGTATTCTGCAGGAAATATGTTTAAGCCTAAAAGTATGCAATTTATGTCACTAGAAATTAGACAAATAATTTTCTGGCCAAGCGTTATTTGAAAAGGCATTTCTGTGTTAGCATGCAAACATAAAAAAAATGAATTTATTATTGCATAAATGCTCTCCTGCTATTTATTAAGCTTATTAAGGACTCAAAGAAAAAAAACAACAACATTTACAAATTCCAAAAGCAAATTGTTCTCAGAGATAAAAGTCAAATATTTTAAAAGAATTTTTGCAGTTTACTTAGATGAACTGACCTTGCAAGGAAGATTAAAATATATTTCATGTTTCTTCTTTGCTATTATTCACTTCTAAAGTGCTTGCAAGGTTTTGTACCTGAAAGTATGCCATGAATATTTTATAATCAATATTCTTTCTTTAACATTAATGGGATTAAGACATATTTGAAAATCGTAAAACATCAACGAGACAGTTTTTTGTTATAAAAGTCAGTATCTTTTTTTTTTTTTGTTTTGGTAAATCATAGAGGTTAACTGAAGGTTCCATTAAATATTGGGTGTTTTTTATTGAGGTATAGAACTTTAAGTTGGCATCACTTTTTTAACTGGCGGCCACTTTGTCAGCTGTCAAGTGATTAATATTTAGTTTGGTTTACCATTTCATCATGAACAGGTTGACAAAAGAACAACGCTTGCAAATCGTGCAAATTTATTGCGAAAGTAATGGTTCAGTTCGCGAAGTTTACCGCAAAATTTTGTTCAGTGATGAGGCTCTTTTTGGTTGAATGGCTACGTCAACAAGCAAAATTGCCGCATTTGGAGTGAAGAGAATCCACATGAGACCCTTGAGACGCCATTACATCCACAAAAACTGACTGTTTGGTGTGCTCTATGGGCTGGTGGAGTCATTGGGCCATACTTCTTCCGAAATAATGCTGGAGAGTCAGTTACCGTTAATGGAGACCGGTATAGAGCCATGATAACCGACTATTTTGTTCCCGAATTGGATGGCATGAATGTGGATGAGTTGTGGTTTCAACAAGACGGCGCTACATGCCACACAGCGCACGTCACAATCGATTTATTGAAGGAAACATTCGATGAGCGCATAATTTCGCGGAATGGACCTGTCAATTGGCCACCAAGATCGTGTGATTTGACACCATTGGATTATTTTCTTTGGGGATATGTGAAGTCGCTCGTCTACGCCAACAAACCAGAAACGTTAGGGGACTTGGAAGCCAACATTCGTGGCGCTATTGCCAACATACGGCCCCATATGCTCAAAAAAGTGGTTGAAAATTGGACCTGTAGAATTGGCTTTATTCGAGCCAGCCGCGGCGGCCACATGCCCGAAATCATATTTAAACATTAATGGCATAAAATTATCCTTCCAATAAAGCCAAATTGATGGACATTAAAACGATTTTCTTGTGTTTTATTTCAATTCGAAGTTCTATACCTCAATAAAAAAACACCCTGTACAATTCTTAGCCGGTGAAATATTTAAAAGTTAAAAAATATTGATAGATAAAACTTGTACTGCAATTTTATTTCATTAATTGAGTCTTACTCTTTTTATTGCAAGATTGGCTAACGTGCATATTCTTAAAAAAAACTTAAAACTTATGGTTCTTACTATTTCTCTTTATTTGTATTGTAGCATACTTTACGGGGCAATTTTAAGATATAATTTTTTGATTTGTGCCATTTTCGCAAAATACGATTTCAAACTAGCCCATTTTAAACTTGATCGTTCACTTCAAATAAAGACACAAGGATGAAATATCCTTTTTTCCTGAATCTATCACTGACAGTATGAAAAAGATTTGCACGCAATTTTAAATTTTTAACTCAAATCCCGAACTTGAACATTTATTTAAATTTTAAAATATGTCTAACTATATTTTGGGGCAGATTTGTTTTTCACTTCAAACCGTAAGTTTTATATTTTAATTGATTGCAGGTAAATAAACCATTGAAATAAATGCCCAGCGTAACAGCAGGAAATTAAATAATTTAATAATAGTTCATTTCGGAAGGATTCAAAGGAACTACGTCTGATGCAATTACTCTATAGTCTTAACCACAGATACATAACTTTCCACCTCACTGCAAAAAAAAGCCCAAAAATAAATATCAAATTCTAAGATTTAATTCTTTTCTTATATCTTGTCTCTCCTATTTATTTTTTCTTTGTGTCATTTTCATATTTCGCCACAACCGCAAATATTATTACAATAGTTAAGCTCCTACAATTAAAAACATTTTGAATATGAACAAATACAAAAGAAATCTGACAAGAATTACCAAAGTTACCTATTCAGGTTGCTGGTATATGGATGGCAAACATACACGCACATACACATATGACGACCACCATCATCACTTGAGAAGAAATAGAAAAATTATTCTAGCATTAAATTGGAAACTTAGCCAATTAAACCACATACACATACACGCACGCAATCATAAATGAAAAGAATAAAATAAAAATTAAAGCATACATTTAGGCTGACATTTTGCAGAATATTTGCATATAAATAAATGAAGAGTCTGCCAGTTCATATTAACTTTGTATTGAAATAATAAACACAAAAGATGCTTATGGACTTGGTCTTGATTTTATTATTTCGATGTCTTGTGTAATATATGTTTAGGTGGCATGAAATATGTACCACAGCTTTTTAGAATAGATATGGGAAATTTTTTTTTACTTGTGTAATACGTAGAGTTCAGTAAATTTTTCTACGAAAGAAAGCAATTCCATGTATGAAAATTTATCATCAGAAAAAATTTATTTTTCTGCATACGAGGTCTGTTTCAAAATTAAGGTAATTTTATTTCTTAAAGAAACCCCGCGAAATTTTATTTGGTTTTTTTTTGAACAGACCTCGTACAAAAACAAATGGTTATAATTTTTGTTATTTTTTGTACAATGAACAAAATGTTGCTCATTCTAAACTACTCATAATTGAATTATTTGATTCAAGTTCCTAAAAATATGCTACATATTATGAAATTTTTATTTAATATTGGAATTTACATTTTAACAATGAAGAACTGAACTTCTTCACAATGTATATACTAGTGGCTTCAAGAAATTTATTATATTTTGTTGGCATATTGAGATCAATGCACTGTGAATATATGCGTGAATCCCAGACTTATCTTCTCCAATAATTTAAAAGACTGTGCAGTTAAATTCAATTCAATTTATTTGACTATACATATAAAGGGTGTTTTTTATGAAGTTTTGTTTTATACGACACTCTGTTGTCTGACAGCTGTTTTGACAGTTTAAAGTGACGTCTCTACTCAATATTGTTTGGCAAATCATCATGAACAGGTTAACTCCAGAACAACGCTCCAAATCGTGGAAATTTATTTTCAAAAATAGTGTTCAATTAAAAATGTTTATCCGCTTTTTCACCGCAAAATTCTCTTCAGTGATGAGGCGCATTTTTGGTTGAATGGATATGGCAACAAGCAAAATTGCGGTATTTGGAGCAAAGATAATCCACACGCCGTTCAAGAATTACCAATGCATCCCGATAAATGTACTGTTTGGTGCGGTCTGTGGGCTGGTGGAATCATCGGTCCTTATTTCTTTAAAAATGAGGAAGGACAACGCGTTACCGTGAACGGAAACCGATACAGAATCATGATCAATGAATTTTTGGTGCCAAAACTTCAAGATATGGATGTAAACGAAATGTGGTTTCAACAGAATGGTGCCACTTGTCATACTGCGGGCGAAACAATGGACTTATTGAAAGAACATTTCAACGACAACATTATTTCGAGAAATGGACCGGTGAATTGGCCTCGGCGTTCTTGTGATTTGACGCCACTCAATTATTTTTTGAGGGGATACCTGAAATCATTGGTTTACGTGGATAAACCAGCAACGATTGACGCTTTGGAAACCAGTATTCAACGTGTCATTGCTGAAATACGCCCTCAAATGCTTGAAAAGGTGGTCGAAAATTGGACCTCCAGAATGGCCTTTGTGCAAAATAGTCGTGGTGGCCATATGCCCGAAATTATATTTAAATGTTAAATGACAAGAAATTATCTACCAAATAAAAAATTTTTTTTGGCCATTTCATAATTTGGCATGTGTTTTATTTAAATTTCAAATCAGCAAGCTCTTATAAAAACACCCTTTATGTGTCAGAGAGAAAGCACAAGTTCTTGTTCAAATAAGAATAGAAACAGGAATGTCCCGTAACAAGTGTGAAAGCTAATAATTTAAGTATGACAATTTAAAATACATGTAATGTGTTATATGTAAACAGTGTTGTATACGCATTTGAATTGTAGTGGAGTTGCAACAGTTTTCAACATATTTCTATAGACGATCTGGGGAGGGATGCTGGAAGTGTAAAGCCTTCAAAAGCTGCATATATTTTTTTACACTGTGAAAAAGTATACAATAAATAAGGTTCCCTCAATCAAGGGAAAAAATGGCTAATAAATTTTTTGTGAATAGTGACATTTTTAATGCCAATCAGGATCTTTTTTCCCAAACTATTAAAAAAATCAAAACTGAGGGTGTTATTTATTAATTTTTATTTCATTACACCTGGGGCATATTACGGTATTCGATATACATCGCAATTTTTATTTAAATTGTGTTGAAAATTGATCCCAGGAATTTGATTTGAATACGCATTGAAATTTGAAGTAAAACTAATTGTCACCAAAGTAAATTTGTATATGACTAAAAGTGTTCGCCGTATATTTATTATTTTTTTTTTTGTCCAACTTTGGAATAAAATAGATTTAAAGCTGTTGCGCTTTATCATAAGTGCAGTAATATTCCGTTTATAATTTTTTTTCTTTTTGTTTCACAAAGCCGCATAATATTATTAACTAAGTTTTATTATAAACCAAAAAAATAAAAAATTATATATAAAAATAAAATATAAAAATGTACAATGAAAAACAACACAACAGCAGCTTAGCGAAGGGAATTTACAAATCCAGCAGAGTTTGCCAACAAAAAATAAAAATAATAATAAAATATATATATAAAACACAAACTCTGCACAAAATTAAGGAGCAAATAAACCAACAATACGCACATACACAAATACATTTGGGCACAAAGAAACAGGCACATATACGAATATGTATATTATTATTTGTTGTTAAAATTTTATTTGTAAATCTTTAATTAAAACCACAATATAACCGCAATCTAACATACGCTAGAAAATCCTATAGAATATGTACTATATGTTCCTTGTGCATGATACAAACTCACACAGAAATAAATGTACAAGTATAAAGCAAATACAGCAAACAAACAGCCAAAAGAAAAAATTGCACATAAAAACTTTTAAGGCGGTAATGGAATACAACAAAAATCTAAACACAAAAACCAAACCAACAATTTTCTACACTTTAATAAAATTGTCATTTAAATGCATTAAAAAAAAGAACAGAAAAAACAGGCAAATAAACATTCATATGTAGCCCCGCTGTGTTGTTAACAATTGCAAGAACCTTTGAAAAAGGCCAGGATGTAACGTAGAGTACGACAAAGAGAGGGGAGCTACGAATGAGTTCTTGGCTAACAACACAAATATAAACAACAATCAAGTGTTTTTATATTGCACATGAACAAATAAAACAATGGCAACAAAAGAAAAAAAAAGAAAAATAAAATAAACACATACACGTACATACAAATAAATATATCTAAGCTGACTGTAAAAAGTATGCAACACAAAAATTGTTGCAATTAAAATTCAAATAGCTTTTAGTTGTTTGTTTATGCAGACGTGTGAAAGAGAAAGACATTTCGAGTCTGTGAAATTAAACTTGCACCAGAGTTTATATTTGTATGTATGTGTTTGTTTGTGTGTGTGTGTGTGTGCGTACGAGAATTTGTTTTTAGAACAAGTGTGTTTGTTCATGGCTAAATGTGTTTATTGACTGTATGTAATCATGTTGTCACATATAATTTAAATAGTTAAATGTGACATGATTTTGTGAAATTAATTTTCCTAAATATTTCTCTTTTTTTTATGGCGAAATTGTAAAACTGTTTGCAAACTATTTGGTAATTTGCTAATAGCAAACAAAAACACATCTACACTGGCATATATAGATTTAATTAGTTTAATAGTATTTTTATGTTCATATCTGCATAAACACGAAAATGTCAGGGAAGGAAGAGTGGCGTGGTTTATTATACGTGTTTAATTAACAAAAAAAAGAAATGGTTTCTCATACCAAAAATAGAAATTAATTTAATCCAAACTAAAGTCATTCATTGCGATGTGATGAAAAACACTAGCACTCTGATTAGAAATTAATGCCAAAAATTTCAGCAGGTTGTTTGCTACGAGAAAAAAATTGACTAGAGGTTTTAATTAAATTGATTACTGCATTATTAATGCAAAAACTGAATACGTTAACATTAGGTCTTGTCCATTGTGCTTTGTGTTTCAAAATGTTGGTTAGTCAAGGAAATATGTTCACATGATTTTTAAAGATGATCAAGAATAGTAGAATAACGAGGATCGCCCTACACGTCCCAGCACATCATCAACCGATAAGAATTTTGTGAAAGTAAATAAATAATTTTGCAGCATTAAAGATTCACTATTAAAAAAAATTGCTGAGGACATCGGCATTTCTATGCAATTTTTTCGTACATTTTAGGCAGAAATCGTGTGGAAGCGAAGTTCGTTTAAAAATTGCTGAATTACAACAACAAAATAAAATTAAATTGAAAAAATTGTCACATGAGAATTTTACACTAATTGATTCAGCATATTTTTTTTATCTTGGACCAGCACTCAGGGGATGACCCCTATATATGCAATGCATTGCGCCAGAACTGAAAACGAGGGGATAGTATTGAGGGGACAGATTAGGAAAGATGAGAAGATAGACAGTTTTTTTTGTAGCTATTTCAACCTTTTACTTCGCCGGCTAATTTTTGCTACAGGGCCGACGAAGGAGGCGGCTTTTACTCTGTTTTTTAGTAAATGATCGTGTCAGTCGCTGCCAATTATGTTCAGTGATCAGTGCTTTGCCTTCATCATTGAAACAGGCTGGCAACAACTAACACAACCACGCACTAATGCTGTACAGAAGAATTCAACACAATATTTCATGACTCGGCGCGGGCTCGAACTCAGGACCCTCCGCTTCATAGTCTCGTGTTCTTCTACTTCAGCCAACAGCACCCACAATTTGATCCTAAGCAACTTTTTCCTAATCCCAGGATTAGAGCCTCCCATAAAACTGAAGTGTATGAGCAGATAAAATAATCTAATGGTTGAAACAGCTCAAGGGCATACCAAGAAGTACAGATTCGAGTAAAAAAAAAAACCAGGCACAAGTGTATAATAACTGAGGGGAAATACTTTGAAGTTGACAAAATAGAAATTGATGAATAAATAAATTATTTTGAGAAAAATTAAAATTTAAGGTACTTTTTGAACACACCTCGTATAAATGTTATTTTTGTGAATAGTGTAAGCCTATAATTATTATTTTAAAGTTGGTTTGACAAAAAAAAAATATTACATGATTTTCAGCATGATTTTCTATCAGTCGTGGCACAGAAATTAAATTCCGGAAACGGAACTTAATCCCTATTATGTTCGTTAGAAATTAAAAAAAAAGGAAAAATTTTTTCTTAGTGGTATCTTTCTTTTTAATGTCATGAACAGAATAACCGATAAGAATTTTGTGAAAGTAAATAAATAATTTTGCAGAATTAAAGATTCACTATTAGAGAAATTGCTGATGACATCGGCATTTCTATGAAATTTTTTCGTACATTTTGGGCAGAAAACGTGTGGAAGCGAAGTTCGTTTCAAAATTGCTGAATTACAGCAATAAAAATAAATTGAATAAAATAATTTTTATATTCTGATATTTTTAAGCTTAAGGTCTCTTTATTTTAATTTTTAATTTTAATATTTCGTCACTTCTTTGTGTGACTTCTTCAGGAAATTAATTATTTTATTTGAAATATTGAAATTGAAAATTAAATTAAAATAAAGATACCGTAAGCTTAAAAATATCAGAATATAATAATAATTAAAAAGAGGTCAAGAAACCAGAAGAATTTATAGAATAAAAAAAAAATTAAAAAAAAAATCGTCACATGAGAATTGCTCCGTACTTGTTTTAGCAGATTTAATCCTCAGCAACTTTTTCCTAACCCCAGGATTAAAGAAGCACATGAAACTGCAGTATATGAGCAGATAAAAATAATCTCAAGGATTCGATCAGATTTCAGCAGATTCATCTGCTTCAAGGAATAACAAAAAAGAAGCAGGCACAAGTTTATTATAACTGAGAGGGAATACTTTGAAGTTGACAAAATAGAAATTGATGAATAAATAAATTATTTTGAGAAAATTTTAAATTTAAAGTACTTTTTGAACAGACCTCGTATAAATGTTCTTTTTGTGAATAGTGTAAGCCTATAATTATTATTTTAAAGTTAGTTTGGAAAAAAATTTCACAAGATTTTCAACATGATTTTCTATTAGTCGTGCGTGGCACAGAAATCAAATTCCGGAAACGGAACTTAATCCCTATTTTTTTCATCAGAATTAAAAAAAAAATTTTCTTCCTAATGATATATTTTTTAATGTCATGAACAGAATAAAGTAATGAATTTAAAAAAGAATTTCCTGAGTTTTATGAAATTTTTGCCTTAAAGTATGCCTCACTTTTCTTAACTGTTTTCCTAACCTTACTAGTATGCTTTACTTTTAAATGATTTAAAAAAGGAAAACTGTAGATTTTTAAAATTTATTTCTTCAACTATCCATTTTTTTTTTAAATTTTTTTTAATTTTTTTAAATTTAAATGACATCAGCCAAGACTTCCTCGCCTTGTACAAATCTCATCATCAGCGAACTTAAAAACTACTCTCGTTGACGCTTAACTAAATGTTCGTGTTTTTTGTTACACAAAACATTGCTTTTAATTTCATTTAATTTAGAGCGAAAAAAAATCCTTAAATAAAATGTTGTTAGTTTTTTTCCTCGTTGTGGAGTGTTAGATGCAAAGGAAAAAATCTAAACGAGAAAATACTTAATTAAGAACAAATTATAAAAGTCTTGTTTAATGTTATCAAAATTCAACGTGTTTACTTAATAATGCTTTAGTAGACTTTGCAAAACTCTAGCTAGCGTTCGTGAGTCCTTTACACCCATTCTAGATTTTTGGGGAAAGTTTTAACAAGATAATAACTTATTTTTAGGATGATAAATTTTTAATTGAGTAGATAATTTAAGACATTTCCCTCTTGTTTAAAAATTAAAAAATTTAAACGTATTTTGCCAATCGTCATATTAAATTAATAAAAGCTTAATATTGCCTTGGAACATTTTACAGGACAAGCAAAACACTGTTTAAAATAAAATATCGAGCAGTTTTTAAATTTTTTTAATTTATTTATTTTTTTATTGGAAAGGTAAAATTAGGCGGAAACATTTAATGCACTACGGTACTTTATAATCAATCAGAGTATTGATTTTGAATTTTGATAACTTTTTTGACCTTTTTGAAATTATATGATGGCAATGTTTTATTTAAGCACGTTTTGTTTACCCCCAAAAACCCCTCCATTTGCAAGAGATTATCATGGAATGTTGATTCAATTCGTTCGTGCAGCATATTTTAAATTCGACTTGACCATAAATTAAACTCCATACACCCCTGTTTCCATTGTTATATCATTCCTTTTTGTTCAAGTTTTTAATTTAAATTATTTATCATTAAAATAAACGAGTTTGGACAGGGAAATTTCGTCGTTACATTTTATATAATCTGGTTTATTTATTTAAATAAAGAAGAACAAAAAAAAAGTAAAAAATAAAAATCTTTTCATTTGGTGTGTGTCCTCTTTTTTTTCTCCTTTGAAGTTTGTTTTTATATATCAAGCATTACGTGGCCCTTAACTAATTAGATTGCTTAGTGTCGAGATTGATGCAGTCCGTTAAAACACAAAAAAAAAAATCTTACAAAAAAGTATAAAAAAGGAAAAAAAAGAGAAACATACAAACACAGAATATTAAACAGACAACACGAATGTAGAAGCTAACGATTTTTCATTAGCAATGGTGATTCTGTTTTATTGACTGTATTATTTTATTCTTAATAAATTTAACACTGATTTATTATAAATAGCAATAACAGCTTTAACTTGGCTGGAGCGAATCCAGAGCACAAAAAATATGAGGAAAATTAAAATACTTTTCGTTTCGTTTTTTTTGCTGTTTGCAACGTCATGTCGTAACAGGACATCAACTCCTTTATTTGTATGCACAACTCATTTTCAGCATGGACGTTAATATTTTTGTTTAAACAAACAGGGTTTGATTTTATTTTTTATTTTTTTTTTTTGTATTTTTATCCTTAACCTGTTTTACGTGTCTGAATCATTCATGTCACTTGTCCGACTGTTTGTATTATTTTTTCCGACTTTTTTTTTGCAGCAAACGTCTTGTTGGCTACTCATTGATATTGTTGCTGCTGTTGAGATTTGACATTATCCTTGGTGAATAAAGATTGAAGATTTCCTTGCTTTAATTTTTTTCTGTTGCCTACATCTAAGGGTTCAGAATACAAAAAAAAAAATTCTATTGGATTTTTTTTTCTTGTAAAAAAATATATATTTGTGCATAATTTCTTTTTTTTTTAGCAGGCTTTTCCACAGCTGCTTGGTTTTACTGTTTGGTTTTCGTATCATGGCACGCTTTACTTCTTCTTGCTTTGACAGCTGACAGATGGTTAAAAATGTTAATGAATTGGAATTGAAATGAAGGTGCTCGTGATGTGTAACGCATTTGAATAGATTACTTTTTGTTTTAAGCGGAAATGAAATATGCATATATATATGCTATTACTTTTTATTTCCTGTTTACTTTTAAAGCAAATATCAGGAGTAAACTGCAACACAGTTTTGGCTGAGTTATAACGATTTTAATAATGTCTTTTTTAAAAATTGTTTGTATTATTTTTTTACATCTAACGGAGGTATACACAAAATAGTGTAAAATTTTTTTATTTAAAAGCGACCTCAAGCCTTCAATATAGGGTCCGCAATCTAACGTTTTTTTTTTTCAACTAGTGCTTATTTGGTGAATGGTAACATTTAGCTCATGTCTGATTTGACAGAAAATTAGTTTTATCCTCCCGCTGAACGAATATGGTTGAGCATCCAATGCGTTTTTGCTTCGCCAAGTGGGCCTGCGATCGACTTACAGAAGATGCCGATTTTGTCAAAAAAAAAAAAATCATCTTTTCAGATGAAGCTCATTTTGATCTTGGCGGGTATGTAAACAAGCAAAATTGTCGCATTTGGGGCACAGAAAACCGGCACGCATACATTGAAAAGCCGACGCACCCAAAACGAGTCACTGTTTAGTGCGGATTTTGGTCCAGAGGCATAATTAGGCCATTTTTATTCTAAAATGAGCAAGGAGTGGCCGTTACAGTCAATGGCGATCGTTATCGGGCCATGTTGAACGAATTTTTGTTCACAAAAATTGAAGAGGAGGATATTGGCAACATTTGATTTCAACAGAACGGCGCTTCGTACCACACAGCCGAAGCTACACTCGATGTTTTGCTCCCTTTTTTTGAAGATCGCATTATCAGCTGCAGAGGTGATGTCGTTTGGCCACCTCGGAGCTGCGATTTGACACCGTTGGACTATTATTTGTGGGGTGCCGTCAAAGATAAGTGTCACGCCGACAAGCCAGAGACAATTGACGCTTTAAAGGACAATATTCGTGAAGCTATTGGTGAAATACAGCTGCACACAATCAATAATGTGCTTAAAAATTGGACCGATCGTGTAGGCTACTGCATGGCCAGCCGAGGCAGCCATTTGAATGAAATTATTTTTTATTATTAACTGGAAGGATTGTACTTTCAAATAAAAAAAAAAATTTGAAAAAATATTCAGTAGTTTTTTTATAGCATTTTCAAAAAAAAAAAAAGTTATTTGGCGGACCCTATATTATTTTAGTAGTAAATTATTAAACTTAAGTAGTTTAACATTATGTATGAATTTTTATTAGTCGAACTTTTTCTTATGTAAATTGTTAAGTTTTTATCGGGCTTAAGTTCGAATCTTGCATGACTGCAAATTATTTTTTGTTATTTTTTTATTATTAATAAATGAATTTGTTTAAATTCTATTTATTATTTTTATATTAAGATTGGAATATTAAGAATATTTTTTAATAATCATCAAACCAGCAGAACGGATCAGTACTGATTTCGAGGCCGCTACGCCATCTCATCAGCGTTCTTTGTTCAATTTTTCCACTTTTTGCAAGTGGTGCTAGTTAGTAGGAATATCAACTATTTAACCAATATTTTAACGAAAATTGAATATGAGAAGTTATCACATTCATATTATTAAGTTATTACATTTTTTGGTTAGTACGAAATTCCCCAACCCTGACGATTAATATTCCAAATATTCCAATATCTCTTTTGCTTTTTCCAGAGCCATCGGCTGCTGATAGGTAAAGCTTCTTTTGTTATTTATGTTCAAGTAATTGAATTTAGTTGTCAATTTACTTTGAACAAGTGCGCGTGCCCCCGCAATTTACATAAGAAAAAGTTCGACTAATAAAAATTCATACATAATGTAAAACATTGCGTGGGCACGCGCACTTGTTCAAAGTAAATTGACAACTAAATTCAATTACTTGAACATAAATAACAAAAGAAGCTTTACCTATCAGCAGCCGATGGCTCTGGAAACAGCAAAAGAGATATTGGAATATTTGGAATATTAATCGTCAGGGTTGGGGAATTTCGTACTAACCAAAAAATGTAATAACTTAATAATATGAATGTGATAACTTCTCATATTCAATTTTCGTTAAAATATTGGTTAAATAGTTGATATTCCTACTAACTAGCACCACTTGCAAAAAGTGGAAAAATTGAACAAAGAACGCTGATGAGATGGCGTAGCGGCCTCGAAATCAGTACTGATCCGTTCTGCTGGTTTGATGATTATTAAAAAATATTCTTAATATTCCAATCTTAATATAAAAATAATAAATAGAATTTAAACAAATTCATTTATTAATAATAAAAAAATAACAAAAAATAATTTGCAGTCATGCAAGATTCGAACTTAAGCCCGATAAAAACTTAACAATTTAAGTAGTTTAATTTGCAAACAAATTAATAATTTCAAATAACTTTTCAAAACCTAAAAATTATGGTGCACAGATGTACGAAAGTCTTAGGCTTATACACACATACATATTTAAAATCTGCCTTATAATTGCCCTGCAGGAAATGTCAACAGTAAAATTATACTGATTATCTATTGACGATGTCACCAATACTATTGACAAATTATACCCCCACTAATGCTATCTACTTTTGACATTTAACACAGGCTTGTCCTACGAAATCTACCAGTAGACTGCGTCAATACTGACTAGGTAGTTCTTATAGGACCATATGGCGAATATGTCAATAGTAAGATTATTATATTGACGATATCCCGAGGTCAATAACAGCCGTCGGCTACCTACCGATTTTGAGCCCATCGAGCTTGATGATTTGTTTTAAACGTCAACAATTTTCGCTACCTATCAAAAATAAAAGCAAAAAAAAAAAATAAAACCAATTTGTTGACAGTGTCACCAAAAAGACACCATAATTGTTGACAAAAATATTGACATGGATACACTTAACCCCACTTTTGGTGTATTTTTTTTTTTAATTTCAAAAATGAGGGTAAATGTTACTTATTCTCAAAATGTCTAATTTGCCTCCATCAAAGTACTCCCCCTCAGATAAAATTGCGCCGCGGTTTCATTTAACCTTCGTAGCATAGTTGTGATATGCATTTTTCGGTATGTCCTTAAGTCATTCAGTGATTCAGCTTTTATGTTCTTTGATATTGTGAACAAAAAAAATTCAGAGGGACCAAATAACACAACAGGGTTCTTATAAAATATACCAGATCTGAATCATGATAACAGCTTCGTTTTTTCTTAAATTTTTTTTTATGATTGTGTGTTACAGTTTTGCAGCCCTAAAAGGGTTAATAAATATAATAAATATTTCGAACCTTTACAAAATTAATTATTGTCCAGCAAAAGTGTAACGCTGTGAATTTCACTTTTTTTAATATTTAAATATTTCATTGCCTATAATTGTTTTCTTATAAATTTGTGGTTCATTATTTCAGCAAAAACAGTTCAATATGAAATTTTCGAAAATATTTGTGATTTAGCAGCATGAGTTTCGTATCGGGGCACTCAACTGGCAACAACAAACCGCATCAAATAATAAATAAATAGAATTAAAAAAAGGTAATAAAACAACACTATCGTTTATGGACACCCAACATCTGCATATTATGTTACGAAAACGGATATAATAAAAAAAAAATCAAATAAAGCCACAACATTTGCCAGATTAAAACATTAAAGTAGATACACCAACGGACCCTTATCAACAAGCCAAACTATAAGCGGCCCAGCATTCCGATGTGATTTCTTATTTCAAAAGCAAGGCGTCTATACTTCATATACAAAGAGAAAAAGGAACCCAATCTATTGGCAGAAAAATTTTGAATATGTTTGCCTTGGAAAAAAAAAACAGGGAAATCAAATCACAAATAAGGGCAAACTATTCGCAAAGAAAAAAAAAAGTGAATTGAATTGTTTTCAATATGTTGCTTCAGATGTGTGGCAGGGGGGGAGGGGAGGGGGAAGTGAAAAATTGAATATAAAAGAAAACCTTTTGTTAACTTCTTGATTATTTTCCATTCAATGAATTCAAGTTAACTTTTACTATATGCCACGTATAAATTTCTCAACACATTTTTAACAAATTTTCAATTTCCAAAACACATTTGCACACGTATAAACTTTGAAATACACAACAATAAAATATCCAACATGTGTCTGGTTAACAAACTACTTTTGGATGGATGTGATTTGTGTGCATATGTGTGTGTGTGTGTGTGTATGTATGTAAGTAAATATGTTGCTTAGCATATGCAGTGGGCCGTATGCTTAACTGGGTATATTTTTAGGCTTTTCAAACTCAGTTTGTTCTTAAATAATGGGTCTGGAGTGTTGATTTAAAGTTTATGTATTTTTTATTTTTCTTAACATTTTTCTTTTTACTATTTTTTTGCCATTTCTGTCAGTCCATTTGAAAATGTATAGCATACCCTTAGTCGTTTTTGTTCAAGCAACATGAGCACAATGTATTCAATAACAATTCATGTTGAAAACTTTAACTTAAGCTTGCTGTTTGTTGTACATGTATTGTTTTCGAAAGGGGTTTTGTTGTATTTATTTAAATTTTATATTGCTGTTGATATGGAGATTGACAGATTTGGGTTGGCTGTAATTTCTTTTTTCTAGTATTATTTTTGTGTTTTATTTATTCTTTTGTTTAATCTATTTAACATGTAAATTATGTTTTAGCAAGTTTTATTTGTTTAGAAATCCCTGCAAAAGTTCAAGAGGTGGTAAAGATATTTTGTTAAACTGGGCTTGTATATCAAACGGCATTATTAAACAACTGCCAGGACACGATTGTGTGAAATGAAAGTATCTGAAGTGTTTAAGAAATATACAAATAATACAAAGCAAGTTTTAAAATTTATATTAAACTTTCAGAACTTATTGTTCATTATAGAAAATAATAAAAATTTTTATGAAAATTCTCTTTTGTAGAAATTTCAAATCGTATTTTCTTCCAAAATCAGCCCCATTAAAATGTTTACACAAGTTTCAATATGTTTCTTTTTAGAATTTTAGCCTGGAAGTATGCCATACTTTGTTATAATTTTTTGCAGTCAAGAAGATATGACTATATATTTGGCCTAAAACTATGCAATAGTTTGGTAAAAATAGTTTGTTGTGTAAAATCATTACTAAAAATATTTTCTGCGTAAATAGTGATATAATTTAAATAACACATTTGATTTTCTGTAAAAGATTTCAATATATTTTACAAATTTGAATGAAAAAATGTCAGCATATTTGCATTTAGAAACAGAGGATTTATTAATAACTATTGTTATATTGTAGATGAGTACGCAAAACCATTTAGTCTTTAAAGGTGCGCCAGAAAGCTTGCTGGGTTTACACTAATCGAAATCTTTGTTTTTTTGCCATATTGAAATAAAAAATAAAAATATTTAAAAAGTTATGCAAGATGTTGATTTGTAATGTTTAGCAATGTTATTGAATTTTGTTTTATTCCTTCAACAACTTTAATAGAAAAGTCTTAAAACTTATGATAAAGGTTTTATAGTATTCTTTATTTTGTTCATTTGAATTTTTATGTTTCATTGAAATCATCTACAGCAAATAACTTTCAAGCTTTTAGAATATTTGCAATAAAATATTTAACCACAAAACAACAAAGAGATGTGTAGGAAATTTTCAAATTTAACAGGAGTCACAAATTTTTTTTTCATTTTATCCGAAACAAAATAAATGCTGAAATATTTGTATACACAAAAAAAAAAGAAATAGCAAATTATTCATGGCCAACAACAAGATGAAAATAGATGTGATTGTTAAAGATTTTCCCAACTAACATAAAAATTCCGCTAGTTACCATAAGCGTAGCTGATTTGACTTGCTTTATTTAAAGTTCTCAATTGCCACAGAATTTTGTTGCGTATAAATATAACTTATGCCTTTCATTAAGGCTAAGATATATTAAAGTTAACAACTTGACTAATCGGCATATCAAATGGCTCAAGTAAAACAGTATGCTGTTACTTAAAAGTTTTAAGAATATTTAGTTCAAAAGATAAAAAAGCAGATTATTACTTCATTTCTTAAAAGCTTTCACAATATAAAATTTTACAAACAAAATAAAATTCTGTTTGTGTGCCCAAATATTAATCTCCGTACTAAAAGTTTTCAATGTTTAATAATAACAGTCAGTCCTTAAATATTCATAACATTATTTCAGTTTCAAAAGACTACATTTAGACTGCGTTGTGATAACAGTAAATGTTTAAAAACAGTTTAAGTTTGTTAGCGTTTCAGTTTTAGAACAACCTGCGTTTATCTCTCATTTATCTGCTTTAATCTCTCATTTATTAATAATATTTTAGAAAAAGTGCAAGTTATTATGAAAAGTGCAAGTCATCACAAAAAATGCAAGTCATTATAAAAAGTGCAATTCATTATAAAAATTGCAAGTCATCATAAAAAGTGCAAGTCATTCTAAAAACTGCAAGTCATTATAAAAAGTGCAAGTCATTATAAAAAGTACAAGTCATTATAAAAAGTGCAAGCCATCATAAAAATTGCGAGTCATCATAAAAAATTAAAGTCATCATAAAAAGTGCAAGTCATTATAAAAACTGCAAGTCATTATAAAAAGTGCAAGTCATCATAAAAAGTGCAAGTCATTATGAAAAGTGCAAGTCAATATGAAAAGTGCAAGTCGTCATAAAAAGTGCAAGTCATCACAAAAAATGCAAGTCATTATAAAAAGTGCAATTCATTATAAAAATTGCAAGTCATTATAAAAAGTGCAAGTTATTATGAAAAGTGCAAGTCATAAAAAGAGAAAGTCATTATAAAAAGTGCAAGTCATTAAAAAAATGCAAGTCATAAATATAGAAAGTCATTCTAAAAAGTGCCAGTCATTATAAAAAAGCAACTCAATATAAAAAGTGCAAGTCATTATAAAAACAGCAAGTCATTAAAAAAATGCAAGTCATTATAAAAAGAGAAAGTCATTATGAAAAGTGCAAGTCAATATGAAAAGTGCAAGTCATCATAAAAAGTGCAAGTCATCACAAAAAATGCAAGTCATTATAAAAAGTGCAATTCATTATAAAAATTGCAAGTCATTATAAAAAGTGCAAGTTATTATGAAAAGTGCAAGTCATAAAAAGAGAAAGTCATTATAAAAAGTGCAAGTCATTAAAAAAATGCAAGTCATAAATATAGAAAGTCATTCTAAAAAGTGCCAGTCATTATAAAAAAGCAACTCAATATAAAAAGTGCAAGTCATTATAAAAACAGCAAGTCATTAAAAAAATGCAAGTCATTATAAAAAGAGAAAGTCATTATGAAAAGTGCAAGTCAATATGAAAAGTGCAAGTCATCATAAAAAGTGCAAGTCATCACAAAAAATGCAAGTCATTATAAAAAGTGCAATTCATTATAAAAATTGCAAGTCATTATAAAAAGTGCAAGTTATTATGAAAAGTGCAAGTCATAAAAAGAGAAAGTCATTATAAAAACAGCAAGCCATTAAAAAAATGCAAGTCATTATAAAAAGAGAAAGTCATTATAAAAAGTGCAAGTCATTATGAAAAGTGCAAGTCATTATAAAAAGTGCAAGTCATTAAAAAAATGCAAGTCATAAAAAGAGAAAGTCATTCTAAAAAGTGCAAGTCATTATAAAAAGTGCAACTCATTATAAAAAGTGCAAGTCATTATAAAAACTGCAAGTCATTAAAAAAATGCAAGTCATTATAAAAAGAGAAAGTATTTCTAAAAAGTGCAAGTCATTATAAAAAGTGCAACTCATTATAAAAAGTGCAACTCATTATGAAAAGCGGAATCTTATGCGCTCCTACCGACGCATATTAAGTATGGGTTTTTGTATTTTATTATACTATTAAATTTGAAATTGTTATAAATCTTTTTTTATTGTGCTACTGATGTCTATAGCGTGGCTGGTATATTATAATAATGCCATTGCTGGGCTGGTGTTATTATCATGTCTCATGTTTTTAACTTGTTATTATACATGTTTAGAATGTTGTTGTTAAAAATGAGGGTTTATTTGTTTGTACACATAAACATGAATGAGTGTTATGAATGCATGTTAGAACATCCGTTACATTAGTTAACATGTGTATGCATGTGCCTGAGTATGCGTATAAGTATTTTATACATAAATACATACACATATGCATCCGTTAAATAATTTAAGGAAATAATATAAAACTTTATACAAAAAAAAAGCATGTGGAAAATTTTGCGCCAGATAAAAATAATTATTATAAATAGTTTAACATTAGCCTAAAAGCAAGCAGTGCTTTTTGAAATTATTTATAATACACATATAAAGCGAATTTTTTAACTCATTCAAGTTAAATTTAGCTAAAAGTTTCATATTTGTTTTAAATTGCTAAACATCATACGGTCATTATCCCTTAAATTATGTTAAACATTTATTTAACTTTTGTTTTAGCAATAATTATTATTATCAGTTATAATTGGTGGTAACTAAATCGTATTTGTTCAATGTTTTGTTAACAATTTACAACACAAAAGGAATTTTAAAGTCAACAAATGAACAATTGCCATTTACAAATGTATTAGGGGCCGCCATTATTAAATATAGAAACCACAATTGCAAACAAAAAAAAAATATAGTTACGCATACACAGCTAAGCAAGAATAAAAACAAAGGACGCAAAACAAGAAATTAAATTGAATTAAATTTAATTAGAACAAATAAATATATGTTTGCTGATATATTAACAAAAACTACGTAGGAGATATGTGCATAAAAAATATATAATTACAAATATAAACCACTAATAAATTTGAGCTGATATATTAACATTTAAAAATATTATAATTGAAATTTATATTTAAAATTATAGCAGAAGACAAGTAGATCCTACTTCAAACTAAATTTTAAGATAAAATCTGTTTAAAAAGCAGGACTTTTCTTTTTCAACTCAGTGCACTCAAAATAGTTTCAGCACAGCAGGCAGAATGTATTTAATTAAATATATTTAAGTGAAACAATTTATTCAAGTTTATTTGTATAAGAAACTTTATATGAATGCAGTCATTCGATTATATTAATTCGTGTATATTCATTAGAATATAGTTATTCCAATATATCTATTCGAATGGATTTATATTTAATCGAATTTTTTTTTCTGATATGCTTTTTCAAATATATTTCTTCGAATGTACTTATTCAAACACATTTATTCAAACATATTTAGCCAAATATATTTATTGGAATATATTTATTCGAATGTATTTATCCGAATATATTTATTCGAATGAATTTATTCGAATATATGTATTTATTCGAATATATATATTCATTTATATTTAGTTGAAAATATTTATTTGAATATATTTTTTCACATATATTTCCCCGAATATTTTTAATCGAAAATATTTATTCGAATAATTTTATTCAATTATGAATTTTTTAATATATTTATTCAATCGTATTTATTCAAGTGTATATGATCAAATATACATATTTATTAGAACATATTTATTCGAATTCAATTATCCGAATATATTTATTCGAATGTATTTATTCAAATATATATATATTCGAATACTTATATTTACTTATATTTAGGCGAATTGATGCATTTGAATATATTTTTTCGCATATATTTCCCCGAATATTTTTAATCGAATATGTTTATTCGAATAATTTTATTTAATTATGATTTTTTTAATATATTTGTTCAATCGTATTCATTCAAGTGTATATGGTCATATATACATATTTCTTAGAACATATTTATTCGAATGCATTTATTCAAATATATTTAATCGAATGTATTTATTCGAATATATTTATTCGAACATATACATATTTACTTATACTTAGGCGAATATATTCTTTTGAATATATTTTCTCGCATATATTTCCCCGAATATTTTTAATCGAATATATTAATTCGAATAATTTTATTTAATTATGATTTTTTTTAATATATTTATTCAAGTGTATATGATCAAATATACATATTTATTAGAACATATTTATTAGAACATATTTATTCGAATGCATTTATTCGAATATATTTATTCGAATGTTTTATTCGAATATATTTATTCGAATACATATATTAACTATTTAGGCGAATATATGCATTTGAATGTATTTTTTCGCATACATTTCCCCGAATATTTTTAATCGAATATATTTATTCGAATAATTTTATTCAATTATGATTTTTTTTAATATATTTATTCAATCGTATTTATTCAAGTGTATATGATCAAGTATACATATTTATTAGAACATATTTATTCGAATTTATTTAATCGAATATATTTATTCGAATGTATTTATTCGAATATATTTATTCGAATATATATAATTACATATATTTAGCCGAATAAATTTACTTGAATATATATATATATATATACATATATATATTTTTTTTTGCATCTATTTCCTCGAATATTTTTAATCGAATATATTTATTCGAATATTTCTAGTCAATTATGATTTTTAAATATATTTATTCAGTTGTATTTATTCTAATGCATATGATCAAACACACATATTTATGCGAATGAATTTATTCGAATATATTTAATCGAATGTATCTATTCAAATATATTGTTTTGAATATAAGTACTTGAATATATGCATTTATTCACGTATATCTATTCGAAAATATTTAATCGAATATAATCATTCGAATTTATTTAATTGGTCATATCTAAACAAATATAATTATTAAAATATATATTTGGAAATATATATGTTTAAATGTTTATAAATAATATAATATATTATTTCTCTTTGAAAATATTAATCCTATTTAAATATTTATATTTATAATAGTTATTTCGCAAATAATTTAATTCGAATTATATATCCCGCAGAACTGTTACTCAAAAAGTTTTCAGCAGACTATTCAATATGACTATAACTTATTATATTTATTGTTATTTGCCTTAAAAGCACCGTTTTCAAATAGTTTTGCTTTCACTGTTTTACACAGAATTTTGAAGGCTGGTATTGTATCATTTCAAAAAGGCGAGGAATTTATACGCACCCACATCACACAACACAAGACAACCCAAATAGTAGAACACTTTTGATATGTATGCCAGAACTAATTAAATCAAATGAAAGTCTTCTTGTTATCTGCTAACAATCTACTTGTTTTAAAGTAAATAACTAAATAAGCAAATAAAAAACCATCAATTGTTATTTGCCACAAAGAGTAGCAAGCGATAAGTTGCAATTGAAAAACTTTTTTCCATTTTCCGTTTAAATCTTGGGAGCATTGTTGAAATATTTGCTCGGTGTTTTTCTTTTCTGTGTTACACAAAAGCTTACACAGCCATACAAACATGTTGTTACATACTTAACTTTTTCTTGAACAAGTTATTGAGCTTTTAACATGTTATCAAGATTGTAAGCCTAAATGTATGCAAGTGTTTATAGCCATTTTTTTTTTAGTTACTGTTGCCGTTCCTTTATATTATGCTATTGTGTGTGTTGCTATTTTCTTTTGTTGTATTTGCTAACGACTTTTAAAACTGTGTTGTTACAACATGACTCTGCCTGCTGACAACTTGGGCGCGATAAACTCAGGTAAGGCAGCTCTAAGATAGAACAAATAAAGGTGGGCTCAAATATAATGATAAAAAAAGCAAGGAAATTGAAAAAATTAAATAAGAAAGACACACCCACCCAGCAATAGGCGTTAAAGGTGAACTGAACGTGGAAACAAGCAAGTGTGAGAGAACTATTAAATACTCTTACTTACAAGCCGAAGAAATAAATTTTAGTACGAACCTCGCTGGCATAATTTTGCGCTAGCATATAAGCATATTTCCGTACTAGCAAAGCCATAAAGTTGGCATAAGGAAAAGAATATTGGAGAAAAGGAAGCCAACGGAAAACTATAAAAACGGAAAACAAGTGGTAATTACATGAAGGCCTATAGAGGAAATGGCTGTCTACCA
This sequence comes from Linnaemya tessellans, assembly GCA_951800035.1. NCBI lineage: Eukaryota > Metazoa > Arthropoda > Insecta > Diptera > Tachinidae > Linnaemya > Linnaemya tessellans. Next base: position 5,860,081 of record OX637533.1, read on the forward strand.
AGTATACAACAACAAAATGCCAACATCTATCCACACATGGTGTACGAGACTAACAGAATGATGGAATAACCAGAAACCGTTGAAGCATTTAGTGAAAAGAACATACACTTAACACTCTTCCAATGCTGCATTTTTAACACACGATAGGGAAAAAAGAATACGAAATCACACTGTTACGCTGGTAGGCTCATACTTGCCGGTTCTTTTTTTTTTTTTTTTGGTTTGCAACAAACCATTTCGGTTTCAAATAATTTACGAACATTTCGCATGTGTAAAATGATTTCACTTCTTGTACGTTTCTTCCCCCTTTCATCCTGGCCATTCCACGCTGTATTTATTTCAGCCAGAAAACGAACCCGAGACCACATGTGTTTCACAAATGTAAGCCAAGCCAAACACAAAACAACTGAAGACACCTATTTTGTGTATATAGAAGAAAATCTATTGCATATTTGTAGGTGCTAAGCCTAAATGTCTGGTAAAGTATAAAAAGAACGTCAAGTATGACGCTGAGTACGACACCACACAAAACAGATAGTCATAGCCACGTCATGTTTTTGCAAAGAGTGGATATTCACTTCACACTCAAATACACAAACACTTGCAATCACACTGACATTCACACACTAGCTTTAACAAATATCCTGTTATTATTATTCGTTTCTATTTTTTTTTTCGTGTTCAGTCTTTCTTTTCAATTCGTTTTCTCTACACCATGAATTCTGCTTTAGAGGTTGGTTGACTAGTTAGTGTGAGTGTGAGTGTATTTTGCAGGGCATGAAAAAAAAATTTTTACCATAAAAATAAAATGTTAGTAAACCATAAATCTTGTTTAGCAAAAATTGTAATGTGCTGACATGGCTTGAAAAGCAAATAGCTGTTTGTATGCATTGTGGTATTGGTATGATAGCTTCCCATTTACTCTTCATCACTCTTACACTTGTTTGTCTATTACTACCCTTGGCTGCTTGTTTTTCCTTTTGCCTTTTTTTTTTCTTTTCAATTCAACTACAACTGCAGTAATATCATGTAAATTTCTTCTTTTTGTACTGTAATAGACAAAAATTGAAATGAGACGAAAAATTATGCAGCAGCAGACAATGGCAAAATGTACTATGAGCTGCAATAATATGACGAAAGAGAAAAAAAAAATAAATCACATGCAAGTGAATGCTATAAAAATTAAAGTTAAATGGAAATTAAAGTCAAATGAAAATGTGCATTTAAATTAATTTTTCAGATATAAAGAAATCATAGAATTTTTAAAAGTATGGCAGGGATCAAACGCCATCACACGGCCCTTATCCCCGAAAATATGCTAAAGTTTATTTAACTATTGTTTTAGCGGTAGTCATTATTATGGTCTTGTTGCTCTAGTTATTTTTTCTTTAGGTTTTGAAAAAAAAATTTATTTTATGGAAAAAATCCCTATATAATTTTATATTTTATAAATTAATTTATAAGATATTTTGTAAATAAATAAATAAATCCCTATATAAAACTTTTTGATTTTGAATTCTAAAAATTTCACTTTATAAATAAAAAAAAACATTATAGATGATACTTCAAATCTAGTCATGTAATCAGCCCGAGTGTTTATTTTAGAGCTAGACAGGAGGCAATAGGGCTAATAAAAATTATTTAACATGTGGCCGGAAAAACATGTGTTATTAGTGAATGGCTTTTTGCTCAGAAATGATGATCTGCCGCTGAGATTTATCTTCGTTGCCGCTCCACAGCGGCTAGCGGGTGAAACAAATTTGATATCATATTTCCAGTTAATTATTCAGCAAAAACATTATTCTGAGCTTTTGCTTTTTCTCATTAATTTTAATGCTCATGTTCCTTTATAACACAGAGAAAAAAAGGAGTAAAAAAAGGACACCAAAGGGAATAACTTTACTTATGATGGAACGTAAATAACTGCTACGCATTAAGACTAAAAGCATACTTAACCATAAAGCTGATGATTCAAATAATTAATCAGTTTCTTTTTTTTAAAAGTTATTTCCCACAAAAAATAAAAATAAAAAATTCACATTCAGCCATTAAACATCAAAGATGATGCTGTCGACCAGAAAGCAACAAAATTTTAAATAAACGGAATGACATTATTTTCCGCCTTAAAACTCAAGAAAACTTTTATGTTGTTGGTTACATTTTATTTAGCGGAAAACCGTTTTTAATGTGTCCTTAGAAAAACAAAAAAAAAAAAAAAAGAAACATGACAAAATATTTTAATAATTAACAAACATTAACTTCAAGGAGAATTTTTTATTCGGGTTGGTGACAAAAAAAAGCAGTGCACGGAGAACAAGTCAAAAGCATTACAGTGCTAGTTTTGAAGCCCTTTTTTTATATGAAAATTTTCAAATACATAATTTTTTTCCCCTTTTGCATGTCACAAACAAAGAACTTCTAAAGGAAAAACTAAATGAACAACATTGTTTAATGTCAAAGTCAGTTTCATATCAATTTATTAATTAGCATCATGTCAAGTCAATAATCATCAATTTTTTTTGTTTTTAATTGAAAATTTAACCCTTTTTCAATTTACTGAAGTATTATTAATGTTTGCTTTTAAAGTTTCTCCAGTTCCCTTATTAATTATTAAGATATGTCACACAGCATTTTAGATAAAACAACTAGCAAGAAAAATGGCAGAGATATTTTTGAGTAAAACTCAACAAGGATAAAAAAACTAAAACAACTAACACATCGAGTCAGGAGCCAAAGGAGTTGAAAAGCTTTTAATTTCTATTTATGTGAAAATTTTAGACTCATTCGGAGAAGCAGCATTTCACTTCACTTTAAGTTTATTTAGAAGTTGTTCAGGATGGATAAAAATCTCGTGTAGATGATGCCGCAAGAAATTACTGAAGCAAAAAATGTATGATTAGCAAAAATATTTGTCAACATAAAAGCATTTTTGGTTAAAATATTCCCCCTTATTCTGTAACTAGTTGTCAACGTCACCTCAAGACAATATCAAAAATAGATCATTTGCCCACTCCTTGTGGAGAACATTTAACTAATTGTGACTCTCTGCGACTACTCTCTAAGCTCTTGAGCATAGCATGGAGCTGTTAAAAATTGTCATTTGCTGCAAAAAAGGGGTACAGAAATGTTCTATTTTTGATATTGTCTTGACGTGGCGTTGACAAATAGTTACAGAATAAGGGGGATTATTTTACTTATACTACGAAAAGCATGGGCCTGAATAAATGACTATTTGAATATTTTTCAAAAGTGACCAAGTCATGTGAGTGTAAACTGTAGTATTTTCCTTTTCCGTTTATATTGGAATTGCCAGATCTCAAAGAAAATGCTCTATCACAATAAATAAATATCCAGTATTTTTTTTGTTTTAACTGCATGAGAGCCCAAAAGAAAAATTGTTGATATATAATTTTTTATTATAAAATGATCTGCAAATATGATTTTCGGGCATGTCACAGAATCCCATGATTCCGTTCGGAAACGTAATTAATACCATATTTTGATTCCCCAGAAAACCTGAAAGGAGAAAATTTTTCCGAATGATTTCTTAGCCCTATTCACAATCTTGTGCAAATGGTGGTGCATCATTGCATTTGCAAAATAATTGTAGTCTACACCAGGGCTCCTCAGCCATTACACTCCAGATACGAGTGCCAATCGGATTTTTTACACGTATTCACATACGCAACACGAACAGTAACGAAATTCACATCAATGAGAGAAGAGAAAATAAAAATTTTATTCATAGACAACAACAAATGCATGACTAAATTTTCAACCCGCGTTGCCATCGTTCGATTTTTTGTATTCTTGGATGGATGAATTTATATATATTATGATTTTTAGTAATTTTGTATGATACAAAAATGGTTTTATAATATTTTATATCTCCATTGGAAGATAGTATTGTCTATAATAGAATATTTTAATATAAGCCTATTAAAATACAAATTTTGTTTAATTTTGCAGTAAATTTTTTTTTTTCATAAAAAACATGCGACTTGCCTCGTCGAACTTTAACAGTCAATTAAATTAAATTTTTGTGTGCGCTTAGGAGGCCAAAAAATTATACTACATACACAAGGGCTCACAGCGATAAGGCCGGTACTCTGTTTGAATTTTCGAAAAATGTTTAGCAACATTAATTATTTCATTTGAAAAAATTGACAAATAAAAATTATAAATTTCTTGTTTTCCTTAAGGCTAGTACTCTGTTTAAATTTTCGAAAAATATTTAGCAAAATTGTGTTCAGAAAAATTTCACGTGTTTTTCATAGTAAACTAGTTTTCCAAATTTTTCCACGCTTATTTCGACTAAATACTTTTTATATGGGCTTTGATAGCATTTCGGTCGAAATTGTGAATAGAATATAGGCTATAGAAACAAAAATCAACTTCACACATTTACAAAAGTGAAAACTAAGTTTGCCTTCTTATATTATTATCAATTTTGTAATCAACGGCAACACCTTGAAATGTTCTTTCTTGTTCACATAGTTGCCAGACAAAATAAATGCAATATCGCCAAATTTTGGAGAAAAAACATCAAAATCTTTATATTACTTTTTCAAATCGTTAATGTGAAATTATTACGGAAGTTTTATGAAAAATACCTCAACATTTCTACAGAATTAAAAAATGCTTTCAATTTTTCATATAAAACGGTGTTATTTTGACAAAAATATTTAAAAACAATGAGTAAGTTCAATTTGAAGTATACGTAAAATAAGAAATTGCTTCTGTTTAATATTTTTGTTCCTATAAATTTTTTTTATTGCAAAATGTTTTATGGGGAGAAGAGGGTACATAAGGCTCTTTTTTCCGAGGCTCTATATCTCAGAAGTTACATTGCCGATTATTATTATTTAGATTTTTTAATTAGCTTCTTTAATGTAGCTATCACCTATTACTAATATTTTACGAATTATATTGCTAGAAGTACGAGTTTCAACGTCTAGTAGCGTCCTTATATAGAATTTTTTCAAAATTACAAACATTTTAATAGATGAATTGACTTGAAAGCAAATTTTTTGATTTGTAAGTCTTTTTTATAATATATGTCTTTTCTCTTAATTAAAAGTAAGAACCAAAATGTTTTGATTCCACTTACATATTTAGATTTTTTTACTCCTCTATTATAATTTCCTGGACTTGGTCTTTTAAATATTTCGTTCAAATTTAATATTTAAATCACGTTATTTTTAAACAGAAATAACGGAACACAATATTTTTATGTCAGATAAAATGGCAATATATAAGTCAAAATATTCCAACATTATATACATTAATAAATTCGGAAAAATATTTAAAATAATTTTAGCCTTACAAATATTGCGTGGAGTGTATAATTTATTCACTATAAGGAAGTTCGTCTGTATTAATTAAATGTAAGAAATACATATTAATGAAAACTTTATTTAAATATTTCATGTCATTTTATTTTTGGCATAAAAAGTCGTAAAAATGACGTCGTCTGGCAACATTATTTGCACGCTCTTGCTTAAAAAAACAGTCACTAACACATGAAAAATTCACAAATACATTATACTTAAATATTTTCTCGCATTGAGGAGCCCTGCTCTACACTAACAAAATACATTGAAAATGCTCTCAAATACTCTCTCAATTTGCAAATGCTATAATACAAGACCATTTGCACAGGATTGTGAATTAGGCTATTGTTTTTTATTTCATTATCTAATTCCGTTTATGATATTTAAAATGATTTCAGTGTGAAAAAATTTTTTCACTTATTGTTTTGGGAGAAATTAATATACGGAATCAATGCTGTTCTCAAAAGGAATTGAACTCTGTGGCATGGCTGTATAGAGTCCTTTCGATCAGTCCAATAGTTTTGTGTACTTTTTCTAATAAATCTGCCCATACGTCATCAATGATGGTTAAAATATTGGTTCCAAATTCATTATATTAAGTGAACCAGAGGCGGTAAATCCCACAAAGGAAGAGGTCGAAAAACATTACCACTTCTGGAGTTAATGTTGTCACCAAATGGGGGTGCTGTAGGCTGTTGGTAGTAGAACACGAGACTATGAAGCGGAGGGTCCTGATTTAAACCACGCGCTGAGTCATGAAATATTCTGTTGAATTCTTCTGATCAGCATTAGGGCATGGTTGTGTTAGTTGTTGCCAGCCTGTTTACAATGATCAAGGCATAGCACTGGTCATGTACTAAAAAGCAGAGTAACAGCAGCACCCGTCGTCGGTCCTGTAGCACAAAATTAGCCGGCGAAATAAAGAGGTTGAATTAGCTACAAAAAATTCTCTATCTCCTCATTTTTCTTCATCTGTCCCCTGAATACTATCCCCTCCTTTCTAGTTCCCGCGCAATGCACTGCATATAAGAGGATCATCCCAAGAGTGCTGGTCCGAGATAAAAGAAGAATTTATTTAGCAATAAATAGATTGCGGGGGCCAGTAGCGCCATCTTATTGGCAGCAAGTGTCATTAATGTTCAACTGATAAATTTTTGTAAACAAAAATTCAGTCAGCAATGGATCGCCAACTCTTGATATGATACAATTTAATTTTTGTCTCTTTATAAGACTCCTTTTTTAAATATTTAAAAATCTAATGCTTCTTTATTTTTTGTAATTTGTTTGCCATTTTTTACAACTTTATTTTTAGCGTTATTTTTATTATTTTCTTCTTCATTTCCACTATTTTTTTCCGGGTTAAACTTTTCTCAAAAACAGTTTAGTTCATTACAGAAAAAAAGAAAATACTTAACTTTAGAGTGTCACTGGCAAAAGCATCAATTATTTGTGTCTTCGACATGCAATAGCAACAATAATAACAAAAAAATAGAAAGCAATAACAACTATTACAACACAGTTAATTACTAGAATGCCAATTAAAAGTCGTTGGCAAGAAAGCAGCAAAGAAAAAAAAAGAAAGGAGATGCAGGATATACAAACATAAAAGGATAAAGAACGATGAACAAGCATTTTGCTGTGATAATATAAACAATTGTAATTACAACCAAACAATTGAGTGGTACAAGTTGAACAGTGACAGCAGCAGTCACAATATAACAAAAGCAGCAGTAGCAGCAGCAGCAGCAGCGGAAACATGACAGACAATATTTAAGAAAAAATAAAAATGCAAAAAAAAGAAAGGCTATTAAATAATAATAATTTGCCTTTACAACTTAGCCAAAACAACTTTGTCAGTTAATTTCTAATTGAAAAGGCAAGGAGATTAGCTGGCCTTAATTGATCAAAAGAAACTAAGTTTTGAAATTAAACTTTAAATAAACTTTAGTGGCATTAGCAGCGAACCTAAAATCAATAGTTATAAATATTTTTCTACAAATTTGTGTCTAAGTGCAGGATATAATAGACATGCCAGTATATGTCCTTGTATTCGACACTTTATACTTGATCTACACTCTAGGATGGACTATCGTCGAACCGCTGTGAAAGAAGTTGCAAGCGGATGAAGGCATATGGTTTTTTTTTTGTTATCTTGGACCAGCACTCAGGGGATGGCCCCTATATATATGCGATGCATGGCCCGGAACTGAAAATGAGGGGATAGTATTGAGGGGACAGATTAGGAAAGATGAGAAGATAGACAGTTGTTTTTGTAGCTATTTCAATATTTTTTACTTGGCCGGCTAATTTTTGCTACAGGACCGACGAAGGTGGGTGCTGTTACTCTGCTTTTAGTACATGATAGTGTCAGTCACTGCCAATTGTGTTCAGTGACCAGTTCTATGCCTTCATCATTGAAAACAGGCTGGCAACAACTAACACAACCCTGCACCAAAGCTGATCAGAAGAATTCAACACAATATTTCATGACTCAGCGCGGGCTCGAACTCAGGACCCTCCGCTTCGTAGTCTCGTTGTTAGATGTAGTGGTTAAATCAGGCAATTAGCAAAAGAGTATTAAGTCCCAAAGAGATTGAATTCCCCCAAGTTGAACTAGTTTATCGGCACTTGGTGGCCTGTAGGTCAGGCACTGCAAAAAAATTCTCCTTTTTAATACAATTTTATTTTTATTTTTTGCTCATTTTAGAATTTATTTTTCGTTATTTAAAATAAAATCTGGAGGAGACTTTTTTTCAACTCCTGCCGAATATAATAAAATGCATTAAAATTATAATTGTTTGCATTTTTCGCTACAATAATTTCAGTATTTGCTACTAGGTGTGTGGTAGGCCAACGAATCGGTTAACCGATTAATTGATTACTTTAACCCATATCGTCCCAGAGATATTTTTTTTCGAATACGTTTATAAAACTTCGTAGTTAAATGGTAATTCGTGTTCAGGGAGTACGAATCATATATCCGAATTTTTTAAAAAAAATTTTTTCAAAATATTTTTTTATTAAATTTTCTTTAAAAAAGATATGTTTTTTGTATTTCCCAAACAGAGAAAAAAAATTAAAATGCTTGAAATTTACTGTTCGAAAAATCGAACACTGGGACGAAATGGGTTAAAATGTCAATCGATTAAAAGACCCAACACCTTCAATCCAGTCACAACACAGCAAACACGCACCTGCATACTGACGATGAAATTGATGTTGATATTTTCTTAATCCTTGAAATATTTATCATGTCCTTCTGAATAAAACAGCTTACGATTTTTAGCTCTCTAATCTTTATTGAAATTAGCACCAGTGAAGTGCACATAGGAATTAGTAAAGCCCATCAATTAAAATATTTTTGTTACCTATTTGAGAAAAAAAAAGTGTGCATTTTTCTGTAACCTGTTCAAGGGATTTTGGGTATTTAATTTTAACCCAAATTTTTTTGCAAATTTGTTTATCCAATTTTTCCGGCTCATAAAATTTAAAATGGTATCAACTGTTTGATGCATTAAAAAAAATAAAATAAAGAGATTGTACGTATGAAACGTTTTGACTAGACCTCGTATATTGAAACATTTACACTGGCTAAGAGAATAACCACTATGAAGATTTCTTGGAGTTGTTAAACTGCTATTATCCCTGTTTCACAGGAATAATTTTTTCCCCAACCCGAAGGTCAAAACTTTTTTTTTTTTTCTTGAACCAGCACTCAGGGGATGACCCCTACATATGTGATGTATTATGGGAAGGAAGACAGAGGGAGTACTTTGTGGACGTTCGATTTGAACCTCCCCAAGTTAAAACTGGCAGGAAAGACCTCTGCTGGTAGTTTGTTCCACATACGAACCGTTCGGCCAAAAAACGAATTCTATCTGTAATGCGTGGTGCGGTTCACTGGCAACTCAACCACAAAAGGATGCGCCCTATGTGAAGAGCGGGTAGCTCGAAAAAATAAACGGTTGTCAGGCACAACCTCCCTTATCTCACCAGAACATATTCCGCTGTAGTATCGGTAAAACAGTGAAACACAACCCACGTTGCGTAGTTGCTCCAGTGAGTCAATAGAGTTGGCTACCCTACTGTCACCGATGAGCTTCTTCTTCGCTCTTTCTTGTACGCCCTCAAGCAACTAAAAAATAGACTTTCAAGCAATGGCCCATACATGAGAGTTGTATACCATTTTAGGTCGGATGTAGGTGGTATATGTACATAATGAAGAGGTCAGTTGGGGTGAAGTATGTATGTCTTAGACCGTCTTAAAAAGTCGAGGCACTTGAATCCTTCTTTTGAAATATGAAAGATGTGATTTTGTGATTGTGACACTGTATTTTCACACCAAGAACATCAAGAGTTTCTGATTCCCCAATACCTATACCATCCATAAAAACGGATGGCGCAGAACCTTCTACCAGCCGTCTATGCGTAACCACGCAGCACTGCGTCTTAGAAGGGTTAAAGTTAACCCAGTGCTCAAGGCCTTATTCGGAGATTGATATGAGTTCACTTGTGAGTGACACGTTCATTCTTTGTCTTCTGGCAATCAATCTCCTCCAGGCGTTGGTATGAAACATGTGAAAGTTGGTTCATAAATTGGCATTTTGAAAGCAGCCATGAAAGGACGGCGCTTTGAGACAATAAAGCGAATGAAAACCGAAGACATATAAAGGTTTGAAATAAAAAAAAGCCGCCACAAGTGTAGTGTAACTGAGGAGGCTACTTGGAAAGGGATTAAATAAAAACTAATGAACAAGTAAATAATTTCTGTTAAAACTGACCTCATTTTTTTCAACAGACCGACCTTCTACATGTCAAACTAGACCATAAAAAGCTTAAATATTTTTTTCAATTACATAAAACCTTAATTAACAAAAAATTTTTCTATACATTGTTTCATTTTTCACACTCCACCTAAAATTCATTTTATTATCGCAACAAAAATTTCCTTTGTCTCTTTTTTAATATATTGAAATTTAATCAGTGGCTATAATTTATATTAAAAATACATTCTTTTAATTACGAAACCACTACCGAATACCAAAGATAATATATTTCGCTTTATTATTATAATTTTTTTTTTTAATAAGAAAAGCTTCAGTTTCAGCATTATTTTTTACATAAACCCACGTTGACGCGTACTGTTACAGTTTCAACGCAAGTCAATTACATAAAATATCTGTCCACAATTTTGACATAATATTGCATTCATTACACATTCTTTTATTTTTTTTGTTAATAATTTTTTTTACTCTTTGCTTTTTACTTAATTTGTTGTACAGATGTGGCATAAAATATATGATGAGGTACTTTATGAGCCCGGCATTAAAATGGTAGAACGGCAAAAAAAAAAAACAAAAAAAGAAACATTTGAGAATTTGTGGTTTTTCGGCATGTGGCAAAAAGGGCAAGTGTGTGGCGAACCAGTGGTAGGTAGTGCAGAGCAGCCAAAGATATAAAATGCAAAGTGTTTAATTAAGTTAATTACCTGTATTTTAATTTTATTTTATGCGCATGCCACACCTTGACAGCATATTGAAAAAAATAAACGTGTACAAGGGCCGTTAAAAATGGTCGAAAATATACAATTATTATTTAAATAAAATATATAAATTGCTTTTGTATTTTAAGGCAGCATATTCATTGTATGTTATGGACAAACAACAATTGCAGGCCAAAAGCGTTAGATATTTTTATATATAAATAATGTGGCATGAAGTATGGAAAGGGTCTCGAACCCAGTGATATATTAAGGTTGTTTCATATCCTGCTGCCTGCTGGCAAAAGGAGACTGCATACCCAACCGCGGATGTTATTAAAAAGGTAGCAAACCTTTTCCTAAGTACTGGAGTTGTGTGCTGGATGCTTTTAAGGCCCACTTGCTGTGCCATTCATTACACAGGGCAACAGCAAAAATATGCTCGAATAACCACTATATGCATTTGATGTATCATGGGTACGTTAGTACAAAAATGGTAAAATTTTTAAATTCTATGGGTAGATTTTTTTTTTTTAATTTTTTTGTAAAATTGCATTTTCTTTAGACGCTTTTTCACATTATTAGTGATAACTCAAAAACGGCTAATCGGATATTATTCAAATATAATCAGAAAAATTAAGATTTACATAGCCTTTAATCCGTCTATATCTTTTGCTTTAATCGGATCAACAGTTTCGGAGTTATAATAAAAAATGTAAGAAAAAACTATAATTTTTACGTAAAAATGGCAAAAATTTTTGTTTTAAAAAAATCATGAAAAATAGAAAACGGCAATAAATGTTCAGATTCATTATTCTATTACAAAGCCACAAATAATAGCAACAAAACGAGATATCGACCATAAAAATCGACTGATTATTTTCGAATTTATTCACAATTAAGTAAATTAAGCAACTTCTTTTGCCATACATTTCTTATTCATCCAAAACACTTCAGCAGTACTTGGATATTGTATAGTAGTTTTAAAAGCATCTATAAAGCATAAGAAATGTAATCTATCCATAGAATTTAAAAATTTTACCATTTTTGTACAAAGGTAGTCATGATACATCAAAATTGTATAGTGGTTTTAAAAGCATATGAAATTTTTTTTATTTTGTTGCGTTGTGTTATATTTCACATGGCCTTTCTGCACTAAATTAATTTTAAATTTTTATATTAAAAACTTAGCGCTTGAAGAGTCCTGTTTTCAATCAACAAAGCTGCCCTTGCTCATGATTGAAGATTGACCTGATTTTTTATTTGATGTAGCAAAATTTTTTTTTTTTTAAATAATACTTTTCCAACTCCAATGAAATTTTGTTCTCTGCTAGCAATTGATTTTAATTTAATAATTATGTAGCAGTCAATATATTCTTACTATAATTATTTCTCCACTTGCTTGTTTAATTTTTAACAATTTTCAGACAACCTAAAATTATGCTATAATATATGATTTTATCATGTCTGCTGTTTTTATGCTTCTTCATTTTCATGTTATCCTTTCTTTTTCTTTTTTTTTTATTGGCTTTATTGATTAATTTTTTTGTTGTAGAAAAAAGTTTGTCATTGCTTTAATAGTTGTCACTTAAAACCAACTAAAAACTTGAACTATTTTTCCAACAAAGTTTTTAATTAAAAATAATAATAAAAAAAAAAAAAGAAAGCAGGACTAAAAAATCAATTGACTTTTGTTTAGTCAGCTTGAAATAGTTTGTGAAATAGTTTTAGCCATAGATTACGCAAAAGCAAAGTTAAATATTAAATAAACAAAAAGGGAAAATGTTTTGCAGAAAACATGTTGAAACATTTAATTCAATTAACTTTTGTTTATAGTCATTTTGGTTTTTTGGCTTTTAACTATTGGCATGTTGGCGATGTCGAATAGACTAGTGTCCTCTTTTTTACCACAGCAAAAGCAAATATATTTAATGTTTTTAAAAATTTAATGATATATTTTTTTTCCACATTTTTATTTGCTGGTAGAGTCTAGTGCAGTGAATATTTAAAATAACAGAATTAATTTTAAAAATATTACTTATTATTATGGCCACTAAAGTGAGTACTAGCAGAATATTAATCACCCCTATCGTGAATAATTTTTCCCTCGAAATTTTTCCCTTTTTCCTAAAGTTGCAATCAGGAAAAAATTCCCCGTGAATGATTTCATATTAAAATGAAATTCCCCTTATTGTGAATGATTTTTTTCCTGTGAGTTTTTTCAATTTTTCCTTTAATTCGTTCACTTAGTTTTTGTTGAGGAATAGAGTAAAAAATGTAAGTATTTTTTATTATAACACGAATGCTAGAGTTTATAAATTTTATTTTAGGGGCAAGATCTGTTAATAAGACACAAACTGATATTTTTGCAGCAAATCAATTGCCTGCGTCTTTGTAAAACTTGTTGCTCTAATTCTAAACATTAATAATATTTTTAATTTGTTTTCTTCGGTTTCCAAAATGTATCCAAATTATTTTACTACAAAATATTTAGCCATACTTTTTAAAAAAAATTTTAAATTATTACATAAATGTAAATTTTTGTAACACAAAATTCTTTGATTTATCATGTTGTTTTTAGCTTCTTCGCTTTTTTACATTCATTTAGAACTGACAGTGGAATAAAAATTTCACGTAAACAAAAATTCCACGATAGGGGTGAATATGTTTTAATGAAATTAATTTCCCTTATTATAAAAATATTCTAAATATTGCTCTCTTACTAAAAAAAATTTTAAAACAGTACAAGTTGTTAAAAAGTAATTCACAAATTGCAGATTTGAACTTGAGTCTGAATAAAAAATTCAATACTATCCCTTCTGCTGTAGTTCCGTTGCAATGTACCGGATATGTTAGTGGCATCAACCTGAGAGATGGTCCTATTAAAAAAAATTGTTTTTTTTTTAATTTTATAAACAAATTTAACTTTTTTAGTCAGTTTTGTAACTTTTTAAAAAATTAAAATTATGTGCAAAATATTTCATATCTAAAATTTTCCGTGTGTTTAACGGCCTATCCGTGCCTCATATTGCCCAATATTTATTTATAAATTATTTTTCAGAACGATATAAGTATTTTGATTACTATTGCATTATTACAGTCGACTCCGCTTTACTGGAAATAACGAAAACCCAATTTTTTCAGTTATCCGATTTTTTTCTCTAAAACATAGTTCGGATTATTGAAATTTATTACAGTTAAGCGTACTGTTTAAAATAAGTAAAACAAAATTTTTTATATCAAATCTGTATATTTCGTTTACGTCAATTTAACGTAAAAAATTACGTCAATTTAACGTAAAAGTTTACGTCAATTTAACGTAAAAATTTACGTCAATTTAACGTAAAAATTTACGTCAATTTAACGTAAAAGTTATTCATTTTGTTGTTGAAATTTTTTACGAGTTCCTCGAAAATGTCGAGCCACTTTCATTGACAATATAATAGAAAAATACAATAAAGTACGTAAGAGCGAAAAGGACAAATAAATTTTGCCATTTAGTTTTTTAGCGGACAAAACATGAAACATTTTTTCAGCCTTAAGTTATGCAATCGATTAGATGTCACTGTTTATCTCTTCACAAAAGCGAAGTATGTTTCATACAAAACGCAGTTGTGAGCTTGCTTTTGGTTTTCAGTAATACGATATTTTCAAAAAAGCGATGTTTCGCTAAAGTGAAGTGAATAAAACTAGCTGCGTTTAAAATCAGTGCGGGAATTTGTATCGCTTCCAATAATCCAATTTTTTCACTAAATCGTGTTGCGCTAAAGCGGATTCGACTGTCTTTGCAAATATAAATATTATTTTATACCTACATTTCGTACTCATTTTTTCTGGTTTTCATATTTTACCCCTCCTTTCACGCATCTTACATCTTAAGACATACTTATCGATATCATTCTTCAATACTTTTGCCGTTTTCAATTAAATGAAGTGCCCTCTTAATTTGCTAAACAAATAACCATTTTCTTATATCTACTACAACAAACAACAATAAAAACACTTTATTTCCAATTAATAAGTTTTCTTAGAGAGCAAAAAACAATAGCCAGCAATCAAGTATTTTTTTCTGCTTCGTTTTAGTAAATGCAAACAAATTTTGCTTTACTGAAGGAAAGTACACTAAATGGAATTTAAATTATCCGTTTGGTGTACTTTCCACAAAATTATTTTTATTTACTTAAAAATTTGTTTTCATTTAAAATTTCACACATACTTTAATGAATAAAAGGATAAATGATTGAGTAAGTGGGTGAGTGAGTGAGTATGTGAGTGAATGAGTGAGCGGTGTGGCTGCATCCTTAACGTAGCAATGATTTCTTTCAAACAATATATAATTGCACAAGTTGTTGGCAGAGCTCTTGTTGGGATTTTTGATGCCTTAACAATGATTTCATAGAAAGACGTTACAAGTATTTATCGTAAGAGTGTAACAAATACAACTAAATCCTTATTTAAATACCGAGTGAGAATTCTTTTGCAAATAATTGCAATAAATTTTGCTAAAATTCCAAATGAAATACAAAATTTTCAATCATTTCAATTACACTAGTAGTAAAGAAAAGCAATAGCATAACAGCTATAAGATACTAAAAGCTTTATTTACAGCAACAAATTAGTTTTCGAGATATACTCGTATGCTGGCAATAGAAACACACCCAGTGAATGTTAAAGAAATCAACATTAAAAAAAAACCAGATATGTTTCAGTTAACAAAAATATATATCACTCGGGTTTTTTTTTGAGAATCAATGGATTTAAATGCAAATGCTTTAATTATTTTAGATTTTATAGATCTATTTTTAAAAAAGCCTGAAAAGATATAACGTATGTATAATTAACTAGTTATAGGAATTATGGTCCATTATATTGAAGCATATAACTAATAGAATACTGAACCGATTTTGTTAAAATATAGATTGTGCACATGTGAAAAGAATTAGCTTTGAAATGTCGTATTATTTGTCTATATGGCCGGTAAACTGTGAATGGGAAACGGGTAACAAATAAACGTCTAAGACTAAATTTCATTAGATGTGTAGAAAATACAGATTTCTATGCATGCAGGAATCAATTTTATTTTAAATTTATGAAAATAAATATAACTACGTGTTTTCCATAAAAAAATAACATGTAGCCCATATCGTCCCAGAGATTTTTTTTCGAATCAGTTTATAAAACTTCGTAGTTAAATGTTAATTTGGGTCCAGAAGATACGAATCAGATGTCCGAATTTTTTTAAAAATTTTTATTAAAATTTTTTTTTAAATTATTTATTAAAATTTTTTTTAAACATTTTTATTAAAAATTTTTTTTTTAATTTTCATTAAAATTTTTTTTTAAATTTTTATTAACATTTTTTTTTTAAATTATCATTAAAATTTTTTTTAAAAATTTTCATTAAAAATTTTTTTAAAAATTTTCATTAAAAATTTTTTTAAAAATTTTCATTAAAAATTTTTTTAAAAATTTTCATTAAAAATTTTTATTAAAAATTTTTTAAAAATTTTCATTAAAAAATATATGTTCTTAGTCTTTCCTAAACAGAGAAAAAAATTTTTAAGTGCTTGAAATTTACTGTTCGGAAAATCGAACACTGGGACGACATGGATTAAATGTCCTTTATATTTTAACCGTTAAACCTGTCAATATTTCGCTGGGTTAACCATAGACAAGCACAACAATGTTTTATACACTCTGACTATTTCAACAAACTTTAGAGGATAAATAGTGGAATATAAACAAAATTTTCATTTACAGATTCTCAGCTAAACGAATAATGCCTTTACAAAAATATACAATGAAGTAATGAATTACACATAATTACCCTCTAAACATTCGGGGAAATATTTGCCTAGGAAAATGTCTATGATGGCTTAATTGAAAAGGGCATGTAGGGGGTTTCGAAGACAGCTGTTCTGCTCTGCCGTAAAAGATGAATATTTAAAAACTTATGTAGACTTTCCTTTGTCTTGTCCCTAGGACTATTTATCATGTCTTGCAGAATTTAAATTTTTCGAACAATTAGCCATAGAGTTTAATAACACAACAACATGTTGTTGAGGTCGGGGTTCAATAATCAGTGGCATTGTAAGAGGAGACGTTGTTCCTCAAGAAAGATATCCTTTGCTATAAAATTAAAAATCATACTCTTCTAATTATTTAGTTTCTGCAATAGTAAATGTTTGCAGGGTTTAGCTAAACTCTCTATGCGCGCTGCAGATGCACGAACAAACAAGTTTTTAAACAAAAGGAAAGCGTATAAATACAACAATAATTTTGCTAAAATTTTGCAACATTATTTAGCTTAATTTTCAACAAAATATAATACAAAAAGTACATGTTTTGTAAATAATAATAGAAAAAAAATTTTAATCCGCATTTTTCAATTGTTTTACAATCAACAGCAGATATAAGAGTTCTTTAAATAAATTGAATTCCATACAATAATGAAAGAAAAAAACTTTTGCTGTAGTTGCCTCAATAATAAAAGAAATTGAAGTACAAAATATTGCATTTAGGAACATATTGTTTAACAATCAGCCAAAATATATATATATACATATATTTTTTATATTGGAGTCAATTTTCAATACAAAATTATTTTGTTGAATGTCCATAGGGACCGAAGATAAAGTGAATACGAACGCTTACTTATTTGTATTGTGATCAAGTCCTAAAGAAGACTGCTTGCGGAAGCATGATTGCCTACGGCTGAATTAACTAGTTGCATTTGCAGTCTTATTAGGCAAATTAATTTGTCTAAAAGGCTTTTGAACGGATTTACGTTCAATTACGACAAAAAAGGGGCTAAAAAAAAACTTTCTCTATTTCAAAGAAAACTGTAAAAAAAATCATTTTGAATAATTTTTTAAAAAATTTTATTAATCCCTTCCGTCAGCCACTCTCTGTCAAAAAAAAAAAGTACAAGCCAATGTCAAGATACTCTTAAAAGAGTGTTTTATATGAATCGATATATGAAAGAAAAAATTATTTAGTTTGCAGTGTCAGTCCCCAGAAAAGAGATTTTACTAAAGCACAAAAAAATAATTTTCCACATTTTCCGAAATTTCTATAAGTTAGCCGTGTCTGTATATGTAGCCGGCCAAACCGTCATATTTTAATCCAACAGAAAATACACTTCTATATGTGTGTGTAGTAAATAAATAAATATTTGCTTAAGCACCAGTTGAAGTGTATACGAAATTTGTTGTTGCTTTGTTAATATTTACATCCGTTTCCTTTCAACTATTTGGCTGGTTTTCCTGTTTACTATTGTCTAACTTAAATTTTAAACACTTTTCCCTTACAATCTGTTAGAATAGATTTTCAAATTGCTGTTAATGCCTTATAATCTATTTTCAATCTCGAATGCCACTCAAACAAGGATTTACGCTGTTTTCTAATGCAAACATCTATTAGCATTTTTTTATACTTGTTTGTCAGCAGCAAAATGCTCTAGACATTTTCAGTTGTGCCATATTTTTTCATCTTTTGTTAGGAGTCTTAAGTTTTAAGTTTTAGTTACTTTTCAGACAAAATTTTGCTTCTTTTTTTTTTGGATTCCTTCCAACTGTTTTTGTTTTTGTTTATTTGGTGGGAATTGTGGCTAGAAAATGACTGCTTAAGTTTGTTTGTATTGTTTTGTTTTGTGTAGGAATTAATAGTCTCGGAATAAGCAGATGGTTTAGTTTAAAAGTGGCTTGGAGATTTATTTCAAAGGGAAAAGTATTGCAGTGCCCACCAAACGGGAAATCAGAGAAACTTTTGTATTATTTAAAGAAAATCAAATAGCTATAACATTTATTTTGCTAAAACTAACTTCGGCTCTCTTTAGCATTATAAAAGTGTATATTTTATTTATGTGCTAAATAGCTTTTTGGCTGGTTACAGAAGGACGTGTTAAGGGAGCATTGAAGAACAACACATTTACTAACACAAGTACGGTTGGTAATAAAAGGAGTTGTTTTTAAAAGATCGTCCAAAAACTATTGATTTTATAAGTCTTTGATATATTATCAATTACAAGACTACAGAAATAAATTATGAAAATAATTATTTACAACAGGTGAATAAAGCAAATTTTCATAAAAAAAATTTATTTTAAATGACTTTTATTCTAAGTAATAATATTTAAAATTTTTTATAAAATAACAACATTAAGCAACTATTATTTATTTATTTTTCAATATCTCGATATCCTCTAAATAACTTCTTCAGGATAGATTAGGTTGGGTTAGAAGGGCTGCCCGTAGTAAGCGAGAAACACACTCGGAGGTCATAAAAGGCCCATTGTGATGCTCAGGGGACTGTACCTTACACAATCTTTTCAAAACGCAGTACTGGTTCCTGAGAACTACCCATAACTTTCCACAAAGCCCGCAAGGGCAGCCAGCGGTGTACACCTGAGGCAGTCCAGATCTCGCAGGAAACGAGAGCCTAGATCAGGGCTCCTCAATGGGAGAAAATATTTAAGTATAATGTATTTGTGAATTTTTCATGTGTTAGTGACTGTTTTTTTAAGCAAGAGCGTACAAATAATGTTGCCAAACGACGTCATTTTTACGACTTTTTATGCCAAAAATAAAATGACATGAAATATTTAAATAAAGTTTTCATTAATATGTATTTCTTACATTTAATTAATACAGGCGAAAATTAATAAGGCTAAAATTATTTTAAATTTTTTTCCGAATTTATTAATGTATATAATGTTGGAATATTTTGACTTATATATTGCCATTTTATCTGACATAAAAATATTGTGTTCCGTTATTTCTGTTTAAAAATAACGTGATTTAAATATTAAATTTGAACGAAATATTTAAAAGACCAAGTCCAGGAAATTATAATAGAGGAGTAAAAAAATCTAAATATGTAAGTGGAATCAAAACATTTTGGTTCTTACTTTTAATTAAGAGAAAAGACATATATTATAAAAAAGACTTACAAATCAAAAAATTTGCTTTCAAGTCAATTCATCTATTAAAATGTTTGTAATTTTGAAAAAATTCTATATAAGGACGCTACTAGACGTTGAAACTCATACTTCTAGCAATATAATTCCTAAAATATTAGTAATAGGTGATAGCTACATTAAAGAAGCTAATTAAAAAATCTAAATAATAATAATCGGCAATGTAACTTCTGAGATATAGAGCCTCGGAAAAAAGAGCCTTATGTACCCTCTTCTCCCAATAAAACTTTTTGCAATAAAAAAATTTATAGGAACAAAAATATTAAACAGAAGCAATTTCTTATTTTACGTATACTTCAAATTGAACTTACTCATTGTTTTTAAATATTTTTGTCAAAATAACACCGTTTTATATGAAAAATTGAAAGCATTTTTTAATTCTGAGGTATTTTTCATAAAACTACCGTAATAATTTCACATTAACGATTTGAAAAAGTAATATGAAGATTTTGATGTTTTTTCTCCAAAATTTGGCGATATTGCATCTATTTTGTCTGGCAACTATGTGAACAAGAAAGAACATTTAAAGGTGTTGCCGTTGATCACAAAATCAAATTGATAATAATATAAGAAGGCAAACTTAGTTTTCACTTTTATAAATGTGTGAAATTGATTTTTGTTTCTATAGCCTATATTCTATTCACAATTTCGACCGAAATGCTGTCAAAGCCCATATAAAAAGTATTTAGTCGAAATAAGCGTGGAAAGAAAATTATGATAAGAAAATTCGGAAATAAAACTGTAAATGGTGTAAAGATAATGTACCAAGAATTTTAAAATACTCGTGCAACTGAGTAAATAACATTTCTTTCGATTTAAAAAAAAAGTTCCTCTGTAGAAATTTTTCATAAGGCTTATATTAAAATATTCTATTATAGACAATACTATCTTCCAATGGAGATATAAAATATTATAAAACCATTTTTGTATCATACAAAATTACTAAAAATCATAATATATATATAAATTCATCCATTCAAGAATACAAAAAATCGAACGATGGCAACGCGGGTTGAAAATTTAGTCATGCATTTGTTGTTGTCTATGAATAAAATTTTTATTTTCTCTTCTCTCATTGATGTGAATTTCGTTACTGTTCGTGTTGCGTAAAAAATCCGATTGGCACTCGTATCTGGAGTGTAATGGCTGAGGAGCCCTGGCCTAGATGTCTAAACCTACACTGCTGCAGGGCCGGACAGTCACATTCTCATCATGGGGAAAGCCCAAACGCTATGACACGTGCCCCGTCAAGACCTCTACCAGAAGTGTCAACGATTACAATCAATTATAATTAATTACCAATAACAAAATTTTAAAATGATAAAATATTAATCCCGGTATTCATAAAATTTAAAATGAGTTTGAAATGTATTTTAATTAAATTTTTTCATACAAAACTTTCTTAAAACAGATTTCAAATACGTTTTATTTTTTATGAATATGGGGGTAAATATTTTTGTTGTTTTGTTTTTTATATAAAACTAGAACGATATATAATGTTGGTGTTCACATATGGAGCAATATTCAAATTATAACAAATAAGGCTATTATTGAGACTAATTTTCATATCTAAATTACAATTGACTTATTGGCAATTAAGAGATAATTGTTTTAATAATGACTAAAATTGATAATGCAACACTGTCAGAATTGTGTTTAGTGAAAAGAAAAATACTAAATGAACAAGCCTTTACAACGAAGGTACTTATTGAACACACTTGGTTGAAATTTCACTAATCAAACGTACGTTCTGCTGGCTGAAGTAGTAGAACACGAGACTATGAAACGGAGAGTCCTGAGTTCAATCCCAAACTGAGTCAGGAATATTGATATGAATATTTATGATAAGAAACAACCAAATTTTCACCCAAAATATGTAAACAATAATATTTTTAATTTTTTTTGTCAGTTGTCTAATGCTAATTGTCGTAGCAATACAGTCGACTCCGCTTTACTGCAAATAACCAAAACCTAATTTTTTTATTCAGTTATCCGTTTTTTTCTCTAAAACGTAGTTCGGATTACTGAAATTTGTTACCGTTAAGCGTACTGCTTAAAATCAGTAAAATAATAGTTTTTATATCAAATCTTTATATTTTTTACGTCAATTTAACGTAAAAATTTTATTTAAAAAAATTATTCATGGAATTATTCATTTTGTTGTTGAAATTTTTCACGAATTCCCCGAAAATGCCTAGCCACTTGCATTCATAATATATTAGCAAAATACAATGAAGTACGTAAGAGCGAAAAGGTCAAATATATTTTGCCACTTCATTTTTTAACGGACAAAACATGCACAATTTGTTCAGCCTTAAGTTATGCAATCGTTTTCTAATAAATAAATTTGTCATTGTTTATTTTTTCACTAAAGCGAAGTAAGTTTCATACAAAAAGGAAGTTGTGGGCTTGCTTTGGTTTTCAGTAATACGATATTTTCAATAAAGCGATGTTTCGCTAAAGCGAAATGAAAAAGAACAGCCGCGTTTAAAATCAGTGCGGGAATTTGTATCGCTTTCAGTAATCCGATTTTTTTTTTCAGTAAAGCGTGTTGCGCTAAAGCGAATTCGACTGTATTGAAAATATATGAATACCAAAAAGATATTGTCAATTAACTGAATATTGTTTCAATTAAAAACGCATATATGAACACAGTCTGAGACTTATACATAAAAAATTTCTAAAAACAAACTAACTCGGCAATTAAATCCGCTTATTTCACACTTTTTGGTAATGAAAAAGTTCACAATCTACTGCCCATAAAAAAAAAAACTTCAATTATACAATTAAAATTCCATTATTAGTAAAGTAAAAAGGGAAAATCACACAATGTTGCTGGTACTTGTCGTATTACACACAAACTACTACTTGAAATGAAGTGAGAATTAACACTCCACACTTTGTGACATCTTTGATTTCTTGATTACAAGCATTTTCGTTTAAAAGGAAAAATACTAACACTTAATACAGACATTTCTACAAATGTTTTAAAAGGCATTTTCCGATTTTCTACGAAGTACAAACAACGGAAAAACAAACCTTGGTCCTTTGCATAGAAAGCAACAACAAAGCAAGTGACTGAGAGAAAAACTCCCCTCTTGTTAGAAAATGGAAAAAATCTTTGTTTCAGTACTCGTTCTTTTACTTATTTTATTTATTTTTTTTGTTTTTGCTGGCTTTGTCTCTTGTGTAGTTGTTTCCAAAAGCTTGTTGTTTATTAGAAAGGCAAAGAGAGAAAGAAGCGGAAATAAGGACGTTTTTGTTTGTTTTTTGTTCAAGTACATTCATATACAACAAAAATAAAACAGAAAATATATTTAACTTAGCATCAAGTGAAGTGTTTTTTTATTTTTGGTGTGTGTGCAAAATATTTTGTTGAGATTTGCTTTAAAGTGAGCTACCGCAAATGCAAAGACAATACAATTCTAACAAAGTGTTACGAATAGCCTGGAGGAAAAACTAGTCAAGTGACCAGTTGGAAACGATAGAGAAGGACTCTAACTCAACAACTTTCCCTTTAATTTAAAGGGAAAGGGATAATATATATGTAGCTTATAGCCCTCAAATTTAGCCGTCATTGAGAAAAACAATTTATAAAAAAAAAAAATAAAACGAGCTACTACGCTAAAAGTCTAAAAGGAACAATTAAACTTAATTAATATTAAGAAATCAATTTTGAATCTGGGATACAAATTAAAAAAATATCTTTAAAGATCAAGACTGAACAGGAATTATTATTACATAAAGCACACAATTTCGAATTTTTTTTTTTTTTAAATTTTTTAATTTTTTTTAATAATATTTTTTTCTTTTGGAACGAAATTCCTTATGGGACGATGCGGAGGGGTACCCTAACCGGGAAAAATCGTCCGTAACGTAAGATTTTTTTTTTAAACCAATGTTTATGACGTATGAGTAATACGATTATATACAAACTAATATTAATCATACGCAACCGTGCCATGACAAAATTCAATTTCGTTTGGGAACAAAATTGATTCTGTATTTTCGTTGGTGGGCGAAAAAAAAATCATAATAAAAAATTTTTAACCGAATAATTATTTTCTTTATACCTCGAATAGAACCTAAAATTAATATTTTTATAATAAGGAACTTCGTCCCTATCCGGTGTCCCACGACATCCATCTTTTTTTAAATTAAAAAATAATTTAAAAATTTAAAAAAATCGAGAAAGACCAGGAATCATTAATAAAGAGAGCACAAGAATGAAAACTTTTAAATTAGCAAAAAAAAAAATGTTTTGAATTTTATGGCAAAATATATTTCATAATTCTATCATTCAAATATTAATTTTTCATAAGTGTTTTCGAAACGTAGCAAAAAATAAATAAAATTTCTTTTACATTTTCCTGAAGTAGTTGCCGAAAGGCATGACGAGATATTTAGCATAAAATTTTACTAATTGTTTTTGCAAATAAAATTCAAACCTTTGGTTGTAATTTTGATATTGAAAGCGATAACAATTTTGAGTTTTTTTTAATTACTGTTTCAATATAAATTTCCACACAAAAAATATTATATCGGCTGTTAATCAGAGATTTCTTATATAAAAAACTTCAAGCTTAAAGGAAAAAAAAAATTATTAAAATATATTTCAAAAAATCTGGAATAACTAGAAATCAAAAACGCAAGGAAAATAATTTTATCATTGAGATAACAGTTCCTTTATTGGACTCAAGTTCAAATCTGCAATATGCAAATCATATTTTTTCTGAATTTTTATTAAATTCAAATTATTCTATATCCCTGGAACGTCATCCTTATTTTACATACACTAACGTCATCCTTCGTCATTTTGACTACGGCATACTTCAAGAGACTATAAAAACATTCGTGAGCATAAATGGATACCAAAATAATTTTCTTATGTATTAATAGACACTTTTTAATGAATATTTAAAGAAATTCATTTATTTATTTTTTAACATTTAATAAAAACTTAACTTTTCATAGCATTCCTTCAATTGGCATAGATTTTGAAGCAAGTAATAACAAAACATAAAAAAAGTAACATAAGACAATTTTTTTTAATTCAGTCTTTAATTTTCTTAAAGTATAAGTATTAAACTAAAAAAAAAACATTAGATTTGAGATTATATACTTTATATAAAGCACGAGCCACAAACTTCAATTTTGTGCTCGCCACACAGCCTATTTTGGCACTTTGCACAAACAACATTTGTCATTCTTCTTTTGGAAGAAGGGCAAACTGCACATATCTTTATTTTTCCAGTTTGATTTTGTGTAGAAGTTTTCTCGGAATCTGTGGAGTTATTTATTTGCAGCTGATTTTGTATACCTTTTCTGATATTAGACGTTATTGTCGGCATTTCAAGCCTGTCTGCCATGTGATTTTTTACGAGTCCTGAAAACAGGTTTTTTATAAAACTGATGCGAGTTAGAGGCTTTTTATCATCTTGAAGCATATTGTGCGCATAAATTATATATGAGTTAATAAATGATATGTTTAAAATTCCGAAAGATTGACATAACGGCTAACTGCTTGTTTTCCTTGAACAGCACATAACACTGCAAATATGGTCGAATGCATTAACTCCTCCTTTCGTACTATTGTACAATTTCACCATGCTAAGTTTATTTGTTTTGAGATTTATAGTACCCTGTTCATTACAAGCCATGCTTGGCTTGGGCTTACAAGACAACAGGGTTAAATTATGGTCGTTTGATGTGGTGGTATTTCCAACGGATTCTTCTTGATCAACTTCAATGTCAGAACCTATTTCACTGAGATCGCTTTCAAAATCATCGTTGTCGTCAGCCCTGGAGAGAAACTGGTCAATTTGTTCATCAATGAGAGATCGCTGATTTGCCATTTCAGAAAAAACAAACAAAATTTTTCATAAAAAAAATACACGGAAGAAACCTGAAAGTTACACAAAAGTCATCCTTCGTCATTTTGATTACGAAAAAAAATTAAAAGCAAAAAAACAAACACTTACAATGTACGCAGGTCGCTGAAATTTTACACTCAACAACAGCTTGCGAGCGACTAACGCTATACAAAATCTGAGAACAAAACAAATATAACAAAATGGTTTTAATTTAAAAATAAAATCGTCCGTCGTCATATTGACGTAGGATGACGTTCTAGGGATATTAAGAGTGGAATATTACAATGGTCTTTATTACAGTTGTCGTATTTGTTGTTCTGCTGGTTTGATGATTATTGAAAAATATTCTTAATATTCCAATCTTAATATAAAAAATAATAAATAGAATTTGAACAAATTCATTTATTAATAAAAATATTGTAATAAAAAAATGGTTTGCAGTCTTGCAGATTCGAACTTAAGCCCGTTGATAAACTTAACAAAAATAATTTTAGTTTAATAAAATTTCATAAAAAAAATAATATGCAGATTGCAGATTTGAGCTTGAGTCCAATAAAGAAATTCTTATATCTATAATGAAATTAATAAGTTCGACAAATAAAATCTACACTCATGTTTAACGAATACAATCAATATTATAATTAATTTATCATATTTTGAAATTTTAAATTTATGATATTTTTTTACATTTTATTTTCGTTAACAAATAAATTGATTTTATCCAACATTTGAAATATAAATTCGTAAAGTACCTGCCTCCTTCTACTTTTTATTTATTAAACTAATTCCTATAACTAAAATTCAGTGAGAGAATTGAAAACCGACTTAGATCCTTATTTTCTAAAAAATATCAGCAAAAAATTAAAATGTAGGGTATTTCAATTGCCATAATGCGCTCTATTTATTTATTTTGCTATAAAACATATTTCTAATTTTTTTTTTTTTGCCTCCGACTTTGTTTGCCTTAAAATTTCTGTTGTACAAATACAATGAATGAAGTGGCCAAGAGGTATTTCTAAATACAACAAAACTTTATTGTGCCCGTAGTTGTTGTCGTTTCTGTTTTTTCTGCTTTTTCTCTAAAACCTCTACTCTTTCCTCTGGTGGCTTTTTACTTAAATCTTAGTTACGCAGCAAATAGCTTTTTTTTGTGGTAAAATTTAACATTTGTCTCGAACAACAAACAGTAGCTGGTTCTTTTACCTCCAGTTAGTTTCATGATTCTACAATAACTTCAGCCTCGTGCTAAGGCTGTGGTGTTTGCTGTTGTTGTTGTTGTTGTTGTTGATGTTGTAGCTATTGTCATTCTTTTATGAAAACGTCATCAATTTAGGTTAGTTTGTGTTTTTGTTTTCTTTTAATATATTTGTTGTTGGTGTTGGAGTTGGTTTGCTAGTGTGCTTGTGACCGTTTTGCCTTGTAGCTATTTTTCATATTCGTGTTGGGGCACGTTTTCATGTCAAGTTGTTGCATTTTGTCGCTTTTAGTTTTTCTTTTTGGTCTTTATATTTCCCCTTTTGCTCACTGCTTTGTGTAAAAACTTTTTCCTTAAACTTATGTGTTTATGTAAGTGAATGTGTGTGTGTGTGTGTGTGTAAGAATACATACAACTTTATTATATGGCCTTACGGCTCAAAATTGCCGACTATTTTCTTGACTTTTTGCTTCAAAGAAATTTTTCTCCCTTTACGTTATTATTTTCTGTAAGTGTGTTGCTCGTGTGAAACTGTGATGATGAGGTTGTCAGGTTGTTGACTACTCGTTACAAATAATATGTAAAAAATGGAATTTACTTAAAAAAGTTTAATGCATTTAGATGGCAGTGTGATCCCTATAAGTATGCAAGTGCTTTTATACTCTTCCTTATTTATAATTTGGTAAGTAATTATTTTAATTACAAAAGAATTCGTTTATTGCAAAAAAGAATATAAAAGTTTTGATATAAAACCTAGAGCCTACTTTAGGGGAGAATTTTCCCAGCTGCAGTTCACATGTCAGCTAAAGCAATAAGATGAAAGCAGTACAGATATTATATAACAAAGGAAACTTTACAAGAAAATTTGAAGCATATATTAAGGAGTAAGTTTTGCAAGCAAATCTTAGGGGCGGAAATTTAAAAGCAGTAGCATATTTCAGGGGAGTTCACAAAGCACTACACTATGAGATGTGGTTTAAATGCAAGAATAAAAAATAAAGTATATTTTAACAGATTGCAGTTAATAAAAAAACCTAGCATGCTTTTAGGCAAATTACCTTTATGACAAATAGATTTAAATAAGTTTCTTTTAAAAAATTTGCCATTATGCCTTTTAACTCTTTAAGTATGCAATACAAATAACACTAAGAAAACAGTTTGCATAACTTTAGGCTTTATGCCTACTGTTGTAGTTTACTTTTAGGCGAATTTTTGTAATAAAATATTTTTATTGCATTCTTTAATGGTCTCTTCTTTGCTTGTTTTGCCAGTTTATTTTTAATATTTTCCCTTAAGGAAACATAACAAAATTACCTTATGTTAATCATTTATGTTAACACGCAAATACGAACTAAAAGCATGCCATGCTATTTTACAAAATAGCAAATAAAAACTTGTACAGGTTGACATGTCAAGCATACAAAATGAAACTTTTATTAAGCAAAAATTGTCATTAAACCTAAATGTAAATGACGGCGGACCAGTTGTGTGTATGTGACAGGCAGCATGAAACAAAATTGTGTTTCAAGTAAAATGATTAAATTGGTAAATAATTAAGAGAAAATCAACTAATTTGTTTTGTAATTTCTGGAAAACTTGATGACGCAGTAATAAATTTTGCTATTGTCGCAAAAAGGCATGGAATGTGTTCATGAGAAACGCCTTAATCAATGTATAAAATTTTTAAGTATATTTTTTCTCTAGACATGACGCAGAAAAGTTGTGCAATGAAAAAATTTCAATCACCATCTAAATTGATTTCAAGTTCATACAAGAGAAGTAAATGTAAGCCTTTTTTAATGCCCTTTAAGAATTATTTATCTTTTAAGTAATTGAAAGCTTTGAAAATGTCTATGAATTTTTGGAAATTTATTTCCTAGGACAACATTTATCAATATTAAAATTGTACTTTAACAAATTTTAGGAAATTCAAATAAACAGTTTCTGCAACGTTAAACAAATGACAACGTCAGACGTTGACATTAAACACTTTCGTATGGCTTCACTTGCATATTTGCTTACTTATTAATGCCTTTCAATGGAAGTACGGCACAACATTACATTAGGTGAACATTACAAAGGCATATGCTTGGAAAAATGAGCGAGTTTTCGCAATAGTTGCCATAAAGCACTTTATTATTATTGCCATCATATGGAAACGCCTTTAGCATACTTAAAAAAAAACGCCTACACTGACAACCGCCGCCCACATCATTTGCCGTCACACTGTGTTGCTGTGTGTAGTCAAAACAAAATGCCAACGAACAAACAAATCAGAGAAAAATTATTTTACACAAGATTTTGCTACATGCGATGCGTCGACATAAATAATTGTTGCTGCTGCCATTACTTCCACTGACAGGTTTTCCTTTTTTTTCGCAAACACTGTGATACATATATAGCCCATTACTGGCTGCCTGAAACTATGCAACATTCATAATGTTTTGTTTTTTTTTTAAGCTTGATTGTTGTCAAAACTTTTCGAATATTTTTCATTTCGTATAGAAGAGATATTTCTGTTTGCCTTACGAATGCAAATTTAACATTATGCACTGTTTGTTATATGACAAAAATTAAATGCAAAAACCAAATGATCTTCTGTAGCATATAGTACAGGCGCAGATGGCAAGCACAAATATCCATAATATAGTTTTAGCCGGACTTTATTACTTTTGGCCCCATCCGCATATCTGTTTGCTTTTGTTTATTACACATTCAGCAATTCGTAGTTGATTCATTCAAAAATTTCCCATTTGTATACAGACATTTTGATTTTGTTTACACACATTTATGTCCTTGTACGGCTGTGTGCTTCACTTAATTTTAGTGCAAAGAAGATACAATTTAACTGTGGCCATTGGTTGCGTTATGCGTATTACTGCAAAATTTATAAAGCTAGTTATACTAAAATGTTGCTGTTGTTACTGCTGCTGTTCCTACAGATCATTAATAATAAACAAATGACTTGTTTTTTGTTGCTGTTGTATGTCATGTTGTATTCCAAATTGAGTTGTAGTCATGGGTCTTTTTGGCAGTGCATTTTTTAGGGTTTTTAAGCAGTAACTTTATGTTTAATCATTTAATCTGAGTGTTAGTAGTTAAACATTGTGCTAAATAAATTTTAAGAATTATAACACCAAATTTGTTCTAGAGGAATCCCTTTCGAGAACCATGAAACTCATTGCGAAAAACTTCCTGTGTAAAAGTAAAAATTATTTTTAACGCTCAGTTTGTTTTTTGTGCTGTGTTAGTAATCAGATTGAAAAGTTATATTGTCCAACAAGCCACCACGTTAGTATTGTCAACTGACAAATGCTTATTATGTTATTAAAATAAATTTGCACGAACTACTCTAACGAAAAGAAAATTAAGATTCCACATCAACAACCAGGGGGCTTTCGATTTCGTCTTGAACAAAAAATCTTTGGAATTTCTACACTGAAAAAATTTTATTCATAAATCCTACGAAATTCTACATTAGCCCAATGAAAAATTTCATTAAAATTCCGCCGCCATCACTCTTGATTGGATTAATGAAACAAGTTCCTATAAAGTTTGTTAAATGGAGATTTCGTCAACCACATGAAATAAATTCGTTGATGCCAACAGCTCATTTAATTGATACAACACAACTTTAGTGCCACATAGAAGTGATATCATCAATACAATCAAGCAGTTTTTTTTTTCTTGGACAAGCACTCAGGCGATGACCACTACATATGTGATGCATTGCGCGAGAACTAGGAAAGTTGGTTATGGGAAGGAGGATAGAGGGTGTAGTGTTTGTGGACGTTCGATTTGATACTGCCCAAGTTAAAACTGGCAGGAAAGACCTCTACTGAAAGTTTGTCCCACATACGAACCGTTCGGCCAAAGAACGAATTCTCTCTGTCATGCGTGGTGCGGTTCACTGACAAGTCAACCACAAAAGGATGCGCCCTATGTGAAGAGCTCGCAAAAATAAACGGTTCTCAGGCACAAGCTCACTTATTTCACCAGAACACATTCCGTTGTAGTATAGGTAGAACAGAGTGCCTCTGTGGCTGATGGGTAGCAATGCTATCCTGTCAGCCCAATGGTCGTGGGTTTGATTGCCGCCGGAGACTCTGGGTGTTTCTCGCAGATAAGCAAATCGCTTCGCGGGTAGTGTTCGTTACCTTAAAAAAAAAATAGAGTTGGCTACCCTACTGTCACCGATAAATAGTTGCATCTATTTAATGAAATTGCTTCATTGACACAATAAAGTAAATTCATTGAGACAACGAAATAAAGTAATTGATTTAATAAAGCAGGATCGTTAATAAAGGAAATAATTTCACAATATTTTGGAAATGTTCATTGAATTAAAAAAAAAATTAAAGGAATTGTTTCGTAGGATCTATAAACAAAAATATTTATTCATTTTAATGAATTTGTTGTTTTTGTTTAACAAAAAAAGATGTGTGGTGCCGTGGGACATCGAATAGGAACGAAGTTCCTTATTACAAAAATATGAATTTTAGGTTCTATTCCAGGTATAAAGAAAATAATTATTCGGGTATACATTTTTATAATGATTTTTTTCGCCGCCCAACGAAAATACAGAATCAATTTTGTTCCCAAACGAAATTGAATTCTGTCATGGCACGGCTGCGTATGATTAATATTTTGTATGTTTGTATGGAATCGTATTACTCATACGTCTTAAGCATTGATATAGAAACAAAAAATTGTTACGTTACGGACCGGGAAAAAAGGTCAGAGTACCACCCCGCATCGTCCCACAAGGAACTTCGTTCCAAAAACATCGAACTACTCCCATTTGCCCAGTTCGATATAATAATTTGATCTATTTTTTTCTCCAATTTTTCTAGCAATCGATTTGCGGTTAAAAAGCAAACGCACCGCCAATTTATCGAAATCTTATTTATATTTCTTTCCTCAGCAGGCAAGAGTGAAAGCATTCATTCTCTGGCTTAACTATTCAAATACGTATTCAAAGCAATAAATGCTTTATTAATTATATGGCAAATTTTAATGCTAAATTGGGGGTTATAATTCACAAGAAAATGCCAAAACAAAGAACTGTTTGGCCAAACAAAAGACAAAGTGTTGTGTTAATTATTTCCTAAGATTTATGCCATCACAAACAGATCTAAGAACGAACCACCATATTAACAAACACACTGACAGACATCATATATAAC
Source organism: Linnaemya tessellans (assembly GCA_951800035.1). Classification (NCBI taxonomy): domain Eukaryota; kingdom Metazoa; phylum Arthropoda; class Insecta; order Diptera; family Tachinidae; genus Linnaemya; species Linnaemya tessellans. The sequence continues at coordinate 5,892,124 of OX637533.1, forward strand.
AACAACAACAACAACAAAAAAGCCCAATTAAGTGTAAACATGAAGCAATACAATAAAAGGTCTGTATATAAAATCTGGAATTTTTTGCCTAATAAAATAAAAGCAGGAAAATGAATTAATTTCAAACTAGAATTGCTCAAATAAGAGAAATGGTTTTCTGGGATATTGAATGCTTGTGCTCTGTACAGCCAAGAATAAATTTTCCTCCGGTTTCCTCTGGCTTGGAAGGGAAAATAAGAAAAATATATTGAATTAGTTATTCTCATGCTTAACAAGTTATTTGCTATCCAACATATTGGTTTCCCTTTGTGCTAAAGTGCAAACTATATTTCATACACATATACACATACACATACATATAAATTCGCCTGCTAACACTTGTGCATTCACATTTTAGGATATTCTATATGCGAGTGTATACAAATACATTAACTTGTCCATTGGATGTCAAAACTAATCTAAACATAAATGTGTTTATTTTCAATTGAGTAATCATTAATATCATAAATGTCGAATATTGATGGCTTTTCTTTGTATGGCTGTATTAGTTGCTTCTTATCTATGGCTCTCATCAGACACACACGCGCACTCACACACACACACACATATCCTTGGCCATACTTCCCAGTTGGCAAAATACTCCTAGACAAACTTGTCTTCACGACAAGTCTGCTGTCAATGGGGTTTTCTAATCGACAATTTAAAGGGCATCGTTGTTCGTGACTCTATAACTACAAAGTCGAACGTTTTGTCTTCAATATAAATTTTTTTTCTTCAAAAAAGTGTTCCTGGGGACAATCTAAGCGACAATGTCCCTCATGCATGTCAGTATTTTTAGCGAACCTTTTTGGAACGAAGTTGCCAATGGGAGAATGCGGAGGGGTACCCTAACGTCCGTAACGTAAGATTTTTTGTTTCTAAGTCAACGTCTAAGACGTATGAGTAATACGATTCCATACAAGTAAAAACAAATATTAATCATACGCAGCCGTGCAGTGACAGAATTCAATTTCCTTTGAGAACGAAATTGATTCTGTATTTTCGTTGGTCGGCGAAAAATATATCATCATAAAAATTGTATACCCGAATAATTATTTTCTTTATACCTCGAATAGAACTTAAAATTAATATTTTTATAATAAGGAACTTCGGTCCTATCCGGTGTCCCACGACACCACACATCTTTTTTTTTTCTCGGACTAGCACTCAGGGAAATCGAGAGGAGGGGGATAGTATTGAGGGAGTAGATGAATAAAGACCAAGAGAATTTTTTTTTTAGCTATTTCAAACTTTTTACTTCGCCGGATAATTTTTGCTACAGGACCGACGAAGGAAAGTGCTGCTGCTACTCTGCTTTTTGTACACGATCGTGTCAGTCTTTGCCAATTATGTTCAGTGACCTGTTCTATGCCTTCATCATTGAAACAGACTGGCAACAACTAACACAACCACACAGTAATGTTGATCAGAAGAGTTCAACACAATATTTCAGGACTCAGCGCGGGCGTTGAACTCAGGACCCTCCGCTTCATAGTCTCGTGTTCTACTACTTCAGCGAACAGCACCCTCTTATATTAAATTCAAGGGTTAATTGTTGGAAAAATTATTTTAAATCCAGACAGACATGATAAATATTTTAAGGCACAAAGAAAAGTCAATTCAGTTTTTAAATTATTCAACTTATGCAGCACAGCAGAATAGCTGTTTTCGAAAGCTGCTACACTTTTATCATCAGTACTCATGTGTATTTTTGATGGTCGCCCCTTGTTGTCTAGAAAAATCGTCCACGACAAGTCGTCTCCGGTGACTTCTATGAAAATTTCATTCACGACATGTTGGAGCTCTCTTCAACAGCATATTATTTATTGTCTTGTTCTAAAGACATGGCCAACTGGGTTATAACAGAACCGACAAGGTGTTGTGCAAAACACATGTGTGTGTGTGTATGCGTACAGTAAAACGTTAGTGTAACAAATATAATTAAACTACTTATAAATTTTTACATTCACATAAATAAAATTATTTATCTCCCAGTAAAAAATAGGATCATCCAAAGAGTAATCTTGGAGCGCTCCTTTGCGAGTAATGGATTACTCCATAGAACTTCGGAACTCATTGGATTTTTTACACAGCATGTCCGCAGACACGAGTACTCCTTTTATGCTCCTTATGGAGTACTCCCTTTGATCTTGAAAATGACGACAGATGGAGTAATCGTTTTTGTCTCCTAAAAGAGCATAAAGGGAGTAATTTTTCAATTTCTTTTTCAACTAGTCATCTTAAATGACGCTTAGAAACTAAATTTTGACACATTTTCAACAATTTGTTACTATACCCGTACCTTTTCGCTTTTTTTAATAAGACGTCTTTCACTTTCTAAAACTAAACTGACAAAATAGAAAAACAAAACGAAAACATCAACAATTAACAATAATAATCAATTGGTAACACGGGTATTATAACAATAACATGTTAACATCAGGTTGATACAGTTCTCGTATCCTTTTTCACAATAAAATTTGTGTAAATAGGAACTGTTATCACATTCAACTAAACCACCTAATAAGTGGTGACAAACACAATACACATGAGCACTGATGATGAAAGGGTTGCGTCTTTCGAAAACAGCTGTTCTGCTCTGCTGTGTAAGTTGAATAACAAAAACTGATGTTGACTTGCCTTTGTGCCTTGGAATATTTATCATGTCTTTCTGAGATTTAAATTAAAATTTCGAACAATTAGCCTATAAAATCTTAATTTAATTAACAGTTATGTCAAAGAAAAAAAAATCTCCAAAAACGAACTGATACATCCTTCAGTGATCCATTTGGAGTATTAAGAGAGCCGTAAACAACAAAAAAAGTTTCGATAGTTCGCTTATTACTCCAAATGGATGAACAAGTTATTGCTCCATTATTGCCCGATTATGGATTAATCCATATATTTTTTACTGGGCTACTATTCACCTCGTATATACGTTTGTGTGTGTGTGTGTCACTGTGTATGTATTATACTCGTATCTTATCATTTCTATTTCGTATTTATTGTAACCATCTGTCAAGTGCGTCAAATCTTATTACAAATCAATATTTAATTGCATTTATAGTTTTCTATTGGGGTTCTGGCACAATGGATTACACTCAAGTGAAATGCCTTTTGGCTGCACACATGTATTGAATTGAATTTTATTACAGATACACAAAAAGATTATATTATGTGAATTGTTTTAAATGCATACAAATGGGTTATTAAACAGCCAAATTGAATTCTATTATTCTGTGTGTTCAATATACAACAATTACTTTTTGTACTGACTATTTTATTGTGTTCTAAAAAATATTATTTGAATTATTTTGTTAGATCGATTGCTGAGGATGAATAGCAATCAGTATAAATAAATGAATAATTTTTGAGAAATCGACAAATATTAGTCTTATCTTTTTCTTTTGCACACAACCTCAAAAAATCCTCCAAAAATTATTTAAAACAAAATCTTAAAGTCTAGCAACTCCTGTACCCTTCCCATATGTTACATCAGGCAAAAGTTTTATTTCTTAGAAGTTTCCAACATCTTACGTGTGTTTTTGCGTTTAGAAAACCCAGGCAAATAAAAGGGTTTGTCTACCCTTACAAATAAACATCTTTTTTTTTTTTTGTAAATTAACACATGTTTTTCTCTCTTCGTATTTCTGTTTCTTTTTCCAGGCAACACATGCATTTTTAAGAACTACAAGAGAACTCATAAATGTTTGTATGCAAAAATTGCTGTTCCTGATTGTGTTCCTTTAATTTTACAAATCTGTAAATGCCATAACCACAAAAAGAAAACTTTGGTTTAAAATCGGATTTTTTTATTTTCCTGTGTTTCTTTGGCTCTTGGGCTTTAGAAGAATGTAAAGTTTTACAGAATTTTCGAAATTGTGCCACAAAAAAGCGATGTAAATCGGTTTTGTTTTATCCTGCTGTAACGATTGTGTTTTCATAATTTTGTTTTTACTCAAACTTTGTTAGTTCTATTATTGGAAAATATTTTAATAAAAGAAAATGCATTCGTTGTATTTACATGTTGGACTACGATTTGCCAGCTCGGCTGTGGCTATTCAAAATCTGTACAGATAAAGGAGGCAATTTGCACTTCTGCCTTTTTAAATATTTGAATGAACTGCATCAACAGTAGGTAAAATGGAGATTACTTGATAATAACAATGTCATTTATTTTATAAAGTTATTTGTATATTAAAAAAAATAACGTTCAATACAAAAATTTATTTTTTTAACATATATAATTTGCTTTAAAAAATAATTTTTCCTAGAAAAACGAGAATAATAACATGCAATAGATCAAATTATTTTTGTTAAAAAAAAATCACGTTCAATACATCAAATAATTTTTTTCAAAAAAAAAAAAAAAAAAGTTCTATACATTTTACATTAAAAAAAGGAATAAACAGCTTCCAATATACAAAAAATAAATCTTTTTTTTTCAAAAACAAAAATCTCCTTCAATACAGAAAATCACTTCTCTCTTAGGAAAACTGTTGAATAACGTTCCATTTAAAAAATAACTTCTATTAAAAAATAAGAATTACCATCAATACATTGAATAGTTTTTCTTAAAAAAATAACGCTCAATACTTGTAGCAATTTTCCATTTTTAAATAAAACAAAATAACGTTCAATAAACAAGATCTTTTTTTTTGTAAGAAAATATGGTTTAATACAGAAAATATTCATGTCTCTCTTAAAAATTAAAAAATAATATATGAATAACGTTCAATACTTCAAACCGTTTTTCTTAAACAAAAGAAAAATAACGTTCAATACATAAAGTCATTTCGAATTTTCAATAATAAATAACTTCCAATCAATTTTTTTTTAAGAAAAATAACGTTCAATACTTGTAGCAATTTTTAATTTTTACATAAAACAAAATAACGTTCAATAAACAAGATCTTTCTTTTTTTAAGAAAATATCGTTTAATACAGAAAATATTCATGTCTCTCTTAAAAATTAAAAAATAATATATGAATAACGTTCAATACTTCAAACCGTTTTTCTTAAACAAAAGAAAAATAACGTTCAATACAAAAAGTCATTTCGAATTTTCAATAATAAATAACTTCCAATTGAATTTAAAAAAAAAAATAACGTTCAATACAGACAGCTATTTTGAATTTTCAAATAGAAATAAATAAGTTCCAATACACAATATATATTTATTTTTGTTTTTCTTTTTTTTAAAGGAAATATCGCTTAGTACAGAAATTATTTACGTATCAAAAATATGAATAACGATCAATACAGAAAATCATTTTTGTCTTGAGAAAAATTTAAAAATGTGTTTCTGTAAAAGAGGAAAAATAATAGAATATCATTTTTCTCTTAAAAAATTTAAAAAAGAAAAACATTTAAAAAACAATTTAAAAGGGTAACATTCAGTACACATAATAAATTTTAGTGGAAAAAACAAGTATAACTCTCAAGAAATCCAATAATTGTTTCCATTGAAATATTTTTTTTTCGGTACTCGTACTTAAAGACGTAGTAAATTATGATGATTTTTTTTAAGGAAAGTTATTAACAACAAAAATTGATTTTTTTTCTTCTTGGACCAGCACTCAGGGTTATGACCCCTGCATAAGCAGTGCATTGCGCCGGAACTGGAAAGGCGGGGATAGTATTGAAGGGACAGACGAAGAAAGATGAGAAGATGGAGAATTTTTTATAGCTATTTCAACCTTTTTTTTTACTTCGCCGGCTAATTTTTTGCTACAGGGCCGGCGAAGGAGGGTGATGTTATTACTCTGCTTTTAGTACATGATAGTGTCAGGCAGTATGTTCGTTCCGTGACCACTGGAAACAACTAACACAACCATGCACTAATTCTGATCAGAAGAATTCAACACAATATTTCATGACTCAGTGTGGGGTTGAACTCAGGACCCTCCGCTACATAGTCTAGATTTTTTTTTTCTTTTAAGAAAAGTTATTAATAACAAAAAGTGTTATACCTTTTGTGTGCCATAAATGTATTTAAGTATATTTTAGCACACTATGAACTATACTTATAGGTACCCTTGTACAATATATACATTTTTTTTATTCTCATTTGACATTTATTTCCATATATTTTTGTTAATTTTCTATTTAACTTTGAACAAAAATATTATTTATTTCTTATATCTTTCAGTTTGAAAGTCATAACAAGCAGCAACTGTTATTTGTTTAAGCACAAGACTAAAAGAAGCTTTAAGAATAACTGCACACTATGCTGCACATTGTTTCGTTGCTAATATTTTTTATGTGGAACGTACATCCCCATAAAATATTTCTGCTCTCCTTAAGAAGACAAAAACTTGAATAAATTTTTCATTTTATTTGATTTTTGCTTTTGAATGAAAGAACTCGTTTATTCCGGAGTATGTGCACTTGTGCTCGCACTTAGATATCTGCATACACATTTTACATATACGAGTATATTTTTTATTTTATTTTATTTTTTTTTTTTTTAGTGAAGAGAATCATTAAAATCTTGCAGTTGAATGATTTCTTTACGTACATTTTGCAAACTGGGTGGTGTTGCAGGAAAGAGAATATTTTCTTGAGATTTCTTAAATGAAATTTCGATCAATAGTTTTGGCTTTTTAATAGAAATTAAAGAAATATATTCAGGCATAATTAAAGGCGATGCTGTTATTTTAATGAAGTACGATATATGGCAATTATTGGCTTGACGAGTCAATTATATGGCTTTTAGAAGTTTGGCTCAAGGTAGTTGAAATAAACTGGCATTCGCAAAAATTCTATAGGTCGTTTTGTGATATGGAATGGTTATTTAATCCACAAGCCACCTGCCAATAGCTTTCACTATAGTCAGATTTTATTTTTCCTTTTTCTGGCCAGGAAATCATTAGCCTGTTGGCCTATCTTTACATTTAGTATTAATAAACTTTTTATTCTTATTTCAATATATTTTCCGTAAAATTAATTTTCTTTGAAACAATACTTTTTCTATCAATCTTTTAAATCTATCATAAAGAAATAAGCCTTGCCAAATTGCCTTCCTTTAAGCCATAATTTTTAATTACTCAGTTTTAATTTAATATTTTTATATTCAACAGCAAGCAGAATTTTGGTTGGCAAGTGAAATATGCATAAAGAAAGAAACAATTAACTAGAAAATGTTGCTTAACAATATGTTTTTCTTTTTCCATTTATTTTATTTTTTTTTTTTTTTTTATTAAAAACATTTTACATTATGTAAATTTTACGAGAAAGAAATTAAAAATTTCATTACTTTGACTTTTAATGCTTAAAGAAAGGAGTAACAAAATTAATATGAAAAATATAATAATTAAATACGAAAAGAAAAATTAAATAAACCTATAAAAACTCAGCAATAATCAACAAATTACTTGAAAAATTTTTGTATGCAGACTTTTGTAACAAAAACTGAAGGCAACAATAAATGGCAGGCTAAAGTAAAAATAAAATAAGATGCGCGCCAACTTAATAAGGTCAACCGTAAAGGTTGTAAGTTACTACCAAAACCTTTAGAGCACCATAATAAAGTAAGTGGTGGCATATTTCACGAACAAAGAGTGCAGGTATACTGCTGGAAAGGGTTGCTTATGCTTTGCCTATCTTTCTCTTTCTTTCTCATTACATAATTTATTTTTTCTGTTTTGTAGTTTACACTAAGTGTTTTATTTTTATAACCACCTTGAAGAAACAATATAATAAAGAAAGTAAATAAATAAAAAATAAAAATAAAAATAAAAAAATATAAAAACCTGAAACGTAAATATATTTTGCGTGTTAAAAGTACCTCTCTGGTTATTAAATGTAACCTACATATTTTTTGTTCTTGCTGCATATTTTCAGGCTGTAACGGCTACTTTTTTTTAAAGCTTCTACATCTACTTTTGTGTGCAAAGAAAGCAAAAATTTATACAAAAATAGCTGAAGCATTATATTAAGATACTCGTATACTCTCGCATTAAGAAAATGTTTACGTTTTCATAATTTTCATGTTCATGTTCATTCCGGTATTTTTCTTTCGTTTTGAATTTTTTCTTTTATAATTTAAGAAATTTACGTTTTTTACTACAATAACGGCTCATTTTAATATTTTGTATTAAAATGAAATATAGACTTTCTGTTTAAGTCCTAGTAAGGGACTGTTATTACTATTACTAGAGGTTGTGTGATTTTTTACTTTAAGACTCAATGAAATAAGAAAAATAAATGTTTTCAAATTGCTGCAAAGAAATCACGGAGTTACCATAGAATTTGAATAAAATTAGAAATCATGAAAAAAATAAGTCAATACCGATATTTCTCCAACAAGAGTTTTTTAAAAAAACCATTTAAAAAACTTGAATATATACAAGTTTTTGAACTGCAGTCGAATCCGATTTTGCGCAACACGATTTAGTGAAAAAAATCGCATTACTGAAAGCGATACAAATCCACGCACTGATTTTAAACGCAGCTAGTCCTTTTCACTTCGCTTTATCGAAACATCGCTTTACTGAAAATATCGTATTAGTGAAAATCAAAAGCAAGCCCACAACTATGTTTTGTGTGAAACTTACTTCGCTTTAGTGAAAAAATATACAATGACAAATGTATTTATTAGAAATCGATTGCATAACTTAAGGCTGAAAAAATTGTGCATGTTGTGTCCGTTAAAATATTAAATGGCAAAATGTATTTGTCCTTTTCGCTCTTACGTACTTTATTGTATTTTTCTATTATGAAAATTATCTGATTTTAAGCACTACGCTTAACTGTTACAAATTTCAGTAATCCGAACTACGTTTTAGAGAAAATATCGGATAACTGAAAAAATTGGGGTTTTGTTATTTCCAGTAAGCGGAGTCGACTGTACATACTTTAAAGATTGTTTTTCTTTATGAATAATCAATAAATATTTATCTCAGTCTCCACAAAAAATATATTATAATAATAAAGATCAGCTGTCATTTTTCCCAACTACAATTAAACCGCCTAAAAAACTACAACAGTTTCGAAAATGTTACTTGTTGTTTTGAAATATGACACCCGGGTATACAATTTTCTCTTTCTTGCATATTTTAAAATTATATTTCTAGGCTATTCAATCGCTAAGCCCTTCATCGGTTAACCGACTAATTGATATCTTATTAAACGTTCGATTAAATTTGTTGATTCCATTCGTTCTGTTTATAAAATATTCATTTATTAAAACAAAATCTTTCAATTATTTCTGCAATTCAAAATTTCAACTTGAAACTAAAACTATAAATCGAATACTTGATTATTTAAAAAACACATATTCAATATATTAAATTTAACTCATAGAAAACTCTGTATAGAGGTACGCAAGAAACTAAATATGAAGATATCAGATGGTGTGCAAATGCATGCGTTTATGCATGTCTCTGCATGTTTAGTTTGGTGTCCTACAAAACAAATGCAAATTCTTGTCAACGTGATATATCACAAAAAAAAAAAAGGAAAAATGTAAAGTAAAAGGGAAATGCAATATAAAAGAAATCAGAGTAATTCTCCAAGACAAAATCTCTAAGATGAAAAATATCGCATGGCAAACAAAAAAAAAATAATATTAAAAATATTTGAAAAAAAACACAATTTTTTTTCTTACTACAATTCTTTTTTATCTTCAAATGTTTATGTTCTTATGGTGTAAGACTTGTCGTACTAAGAAGAGTAGGGAAAAAAAGAACAGCAGCGCCAGCACAAAAAAAAAACCTAAAGAAATGAATACGACTCAGAAATAGTTCTTCTTGCACATTGTCAAAGTTAGTCAGACTCACTGACGACATCTGATTGTGTGCTGGCTAAAGTATAAATATTTTCCTATGTTTATTTTCGCTCTTTGCATCCTTGTCCCGAGAACTTTAAATCTGTTCTTTATTTTTTTTTATCTTTCTTTTCCAACTGAACAGTAGGCAAATGAAAAAATGAATTGAAATGGAAGTTGTACGGTAAAACGGAAAACTATAAAGAAAAATATGTAGAATGTAAAATAGGATTTATTGAAATAGTGTTGTTTTTCATCTAAGCAAAAGGGGGAGGGAGATGTGAGGGAGTGTTAGAAAAATAAATTAAGAACTTCAAAAGATAAATTGTAGCAAAATGTTTGCTTTATATTATACAGAAATATTGCAAAAAAAAAGAAGGTTTTCCCTCAGCTCTAGGATATTGAGACTTTAAGTTTCTATGCCTTAAAGGTTTATGTGACAATTGGAAAAAAATATATATTCTCGTCATTTTGAAATTTTTCTATACTAGTGCTACAGGTTTTCTTGTCGCAACAACAAAAACGATTCCTTTCGTTAAGCAAAATAACATATAACTCGTATATATTAAAGTCTAGTTTTTAAAGTGCCTACTTTTAGGCAACATTTCTATTTCATATATAAAAAACGTAACCGTATTTTTATTGTACACTTTTAAAATTTTTTTTTTAACTTTCAAGCCTTTCACATGTTTTCCGGCAATTATATTTAAAATGTCATAATTTTATAGTCCCTCATATAACCCTGCAAATAGCTCATTGCTTTTTATTAGACTTGATGTTAAAAATATAAAGAAATAACAAAAACCAACGAGACCAGCTTATTTCACATGATTTGGAGCCATTAAAATGAGGTGTGTCCAACTGTGTAACAGAGTGTTTGACATTTTAGTCCTCAACCCTGAAGGGAACGTCTGTCTTTGTTAATTAATATTTATAATTACGATTTTAAACCAGCTTGTTTTTATGGGCGACTGCCTTTGTTCATGTGTGTGTGTGTCTATGGCCAATTTCAACTAACCGGCTGGGAGATCGTGTCGATACATGTCCTGCGCTAATGTTTGGGGTTTTGTTATTTTACACGTTTCTCTTTAAAGTTTTCATTTTTAATTTGTATTTAACACGAAATTCTGTTTAGATATATTATGGTATTTATTTTATATATTCTTAAGCACGTGTTGATTACTTTAAAGACTGTAATAATAATAGACAGACGGGACGTATACATACGAGTACACCTACATATCATTTGCAACCCAGCCAAAAATTTTAATAATTTTTGGAATGTAAGGGATCTTATTGATATCCAGTAAGAATATATAATAATATGTAATCACTTGTTCGATTTAAAAAAGTCGCAACATAATTAGTTACAAGTTAAAGCCATTGATTAAACAAATCGAACTTGGCTGCCAGTTCTGATTAACAAGTCTAATCTATTTCCATGCTAGTATGTTTCCTTATCTTGCCTGAAAACAATACAAACACCCACAGTATCGAACCCACGACCTCCGTACCATCTGCCGCACTAGCACTCATACCTAATTTAAATAATGATGTATTAATAAAACAACAATAATTTGTATGTAAAGTGTGCTGTAGCACATAATTTTCTAAACACTCTTTTTTAAGTCCATATTAATTTTTATGCATACGACAGTAAGCATTTATCGCTGGTATTTATTTTGGCTTACTGGTACACAAATTTGTTGCTGGGTAATTAAACCAAGTAAAAACGTTATATTCGGCCGGGTCGAATCTTAAATACCCTCCAAATAGTTTGTAAGTACATTTAAAATGTTTAGCTGGGTGGGACAGAGCTCCTTTAAGACATCTCTGTACCCAATTTCAAATCTCTACTTTGACAGAGTCGTGCCGGGAAGGGCAGTGGTGGAGACGTTTCACTTGTGCCATAAAACTGCAAAAATAAATGTTCGGAATAATTAAATGAAAAATTTAATAAAATTTTTTTTTTTTAATTTTTTTTTTCATTTAGGCGGCAAGGGGGGAGGAGGAGGAGGTAGAGCAGAGGAGTATCAGGTTACGTCTCAGCTTAGTCATTAAAGCTTAAAAATGTTATTTTTAAGGAATGTAGGCTTAAATAAAACAATTTGTTAAATTTTTGCGTATAATAGCGGCCACTAAAGGGGGCGGGGTCCAAAAAAAATAGTTTTTTTTTTGGCTCCAAGTTTAACGCGTTGGACTTTCTTTCACATAAAAATATATCATTTGCTTAACAAAATTACAAAAAAACTTAAAAAATTACATTGTTTTTTAGAGGTTGGTTTAGTTCTTCTTAGGGGAACTTTTTTTCCTCTTGCCCGATTTAGCCCCTTTCCGAACTTGACCTGTGCTATCCTTCAACATATATTTGTACTAAATTTCAAAAATCTGGCTCTTTTCGTTTGGACGGAATTGTGATTTCCACAGACGGACGGACGGAAGGACGCACATGCTCAAATCGTCTTAGATTTCATCACTGATCAAGAATATATATACTTTATGGGGTCTCAGATGGATATTTCGCTGCGTTACAAACGCAATGACAAAGTGAATATACCCTCCAATTCTTTTTTAGAGGGTATAAAAACAGACACTGTTAATGTCCAAAGCTAAACCTTTTCTCGCTAACGAATGAATATTGAATTTTAATAAGAATATGAAAATGTTTTTCTTAAGCATGTCACTGGACATCTAGAACACAATTTGGGATTAATAATTATTTATTCTTTCATATTTGCCATTTTCATCGGGTGGGTGTTTCACTTGTTCTTTGATAAATTTAACTCAATACAAAATTTTTATAGCTCTTGAACACGCTAATAGCTTAAGTTTTATAAAAGGCTAATATTTTCTAAGGCCTTGCTGGAGGTGTTATTAAAATTGAAGGACTGACTAAATTTGCAGAAATATATTACAGACTTTGTTTTTTGAATTTTTTGAGTGTGTGTGTGTCTGTGTTTTAGAAGGTGTGTGTTTCTTTCTGCCTTTTTTGGTTTTATTATTTTTTTTGTATTGCTGGAAAAGCGTTAAATAAAATTATGATATTCATAAAATTTAATTGGCGAAACAAAAATATTTGAACAAAGAGTCTTGTATTGTAATTTAACGATAGCCAGAAAACAATGGTGGGGCAATTAATATTTTCAGGCAAAAGATTAAATTAAAGGGAGTAAAAATTTTTATAGGCAAAAATAAAAAAATTTTTATTATGAATTGCACTCAATGGATCTATATTTCAAATGATTAACGGGGAACTTAAAATTATTGTAAGAAAATAAATATTTTTGGAATAAAATTTCATTTTATAATCTGGCAGATGTTTAAAATTGATTTGAATAAATTTTAAAAGAAGCAACATATCGGTAAGGCATACCAAGGAGGCGGGGGACGGTTACCTTCTATACAAATTTATTATTAATTAACTAACGAACACTGCGGACAGCAGCCATCCCAAAATAGATTTTTTAACAAGCCTAATGAGTGTACACGAAGCGTGGGAACTAATGTTAAAAAAATAAATTTTTTGAAAACAGTTATTCACTTATTGCAAATCACGGCATTGGGCGCCTCGTTAATAAAAACACATAGACCATGACAGCAACAACAACAGCATCAAAGTGTTAAGAGAACAAGAATGGGAGTCAATTATTAATTCTTACAAGACAGAAAACTTTTTTTCTAAAATAACACTAATTTTTATTTATTTTATAAAATTCTTTGACCTTATTTTTTATTAATTTATAATGTTTATTTAAGCAAAAGGTCAATTATTTTTTAATTTTTATATAAAAATTAAAAAATAATTGACCTTTTGCTTAAATAAACATTATAAACTAATTTGTTAATGTTTGAAAATAAAATGAAAATCTCTTCTTACTAGAACTAATGAAATAATAATAATTTTATAACCACTGGAACTAAACAAAATCCTTTTTCTTTTCATTTCCAATACAGTCGAATCCGCTTTAGCGGAACACGCTTTATTGGAAAAAATCGGATTACTGAAAGCGATACAAATCCCCGGTCTGATTTTAAACGCAGCTAGTCTTATTCACTTCGCTTTAGCGAAACATCGCTTTACTGAAAACCATAAGCAAGCCCACAACTACATTTTGTAAGAAACTTACTTCGCTTTAGTGAACAAATAAACAATGACAAATGTATTTATTGGAAATCGATTGCATAACTTAAGGCTGAAAAAATTGTGCATATTTTGTCCGTTAAAATATTTAATATTGGCAAAATGTTCCTGTCCTTTTCGCTCTTACGTTCTTTATTGTATTTTTCTATTATGAAAATTATCTGATTTTAAGCAGTACGCATAACTGTAAAAAAATTTCAGTAATCCGAACTACGTTTTAGAGAAAAATTCGGATAACTGAAAAAATTGGGGTTTGGTTATTTCCAGTAAAGCGGGGTCGACTGTATAAAACTTCAAATCAAATGCCTTCCACAACTATTTCTTTACTTACGTTTTTTTTATTTATTTTACAAATTGAAGCAAAACATTTGAATAAACACCTGAACTTAATGGTTGCATGAGGGAAATGGTGTATAATTAAGCAAAGATTTTAGTTTTTCTTTGCTTGTTTTCTATTTTTTTTTTTTTAATTTCTCCCACAGTGTTTAACTTCAACGCGTCATTACAAAGGCGCCGTTTTATATATGACATTTATTATTTGCCTAGTGATGAAGATTGTCATGCACTTTAAGCAAGCGAATACAATTATTTTTCACGAAACTGCGAAATGAATAAGTGAAAATTAATTATAGAAAATATTTTTTAGAACTCAAATACAAAATAGAGAACAACACAACAAATGGAAATTAATTTATGCATACAGGTTTCGTTTGTAATAAATTCATTATAATTTCTGAAAACTCCGATTTTTCTGAACTTTTAGCGGGCAAATATTTAATTGCTTTGTCATGATATAAGAAAATTATCATGATATTTTTTTATAATTGCTTTACAATAAAAACTTGTAATCTGAATCAAGGATGCACTACACTTCCACAGCATCTTCTGAAAAAATATTAAACAAAATTCTTATACAAACTGGTTTCGCTTGATTTTCCCCACAAAAATTACAAGCTCTTAAACAGTTTTAGAAATATTACAATTCACCCTCAAAACAAAAAAAGGGAAAACGTCAATGCACTCCTAAAACTCACATACGAGTATTTACATTGAAATTTTAAAAATTTTTAAACCATTTTGCCCACATGATTTTCACTTTTTTAAGGAAAGCTTTTTTTTTTTTGTTTTTCGTCTTGTGTTTGCTAAAGCAATTATATTGTTGCTTTCCTCTTCATATAACCAAAGTGTTGACCCAATTGTGGCGCCTTAAATTATGCCATACATGCATATGCAATTATAATAACGAAAACAGCAACCTTCCTTCCACTCAACAGCACTGAACAAATAAAGAGTACAAAAAACTAACCGGAGTAACCAAAAAAAAAAAAAAAACAAAACAAAAATTCTAATTCTGTACCACAAGAAAAATCAGGCTTTTTTGTTTCTTATTTTTTCTTGCAACTTTTTTTTTTATTTTTTTATTTGCATTTTGAGGATTTTGTACAACAAAACTATTATTTAACACTGAACATGCATACAAATGAAAACCCAAATTACATGAGAAATCCAACCAACCTCAATAAAAAATTTAAAATTGTTGCACAAGAATGCTTAACAAAAATATATCAACCATTGCAAACATACTCGTGTATTCATTGCATTTTCATTTTCTGTTTTTTTTTTTTTTTTTGGACAACAGACTTGTTAAACCTAAATGTTATATATGGCAAACATTGCATATTTTTAGGGTTATCTAATATTTGAGCAATTTTTGTATTTATTTCCTGCAGCTTTCGGCTGTTAAAAATATTTTTTTGGGGAAAACGAATTTTAATTAAGACTAGACAGAATGTGCTCTCCAAAATACTTCTGTTGGTTGGCACTAGTTGTGAGTAGACTGTTGCCATTCATTTCTGTATTTCATGGAATTTTGTTTTATTCTGTCTTCATTTCCGAAAAATAATTTTTTTATACTATTCAGTTAAATTAATTTAATTGTTGCTTAAACATTAAAATTTGGAAAATTTTTGAACTTTTATTTTATAAACTTTTTTTTATTATAAAAAATAGACGCCCTTAATATTTAATTCTGGTATTATCCCAGACCAAAGATATAATTTCCCCGGGTATCCTCATCTTCATTTCTTAATTAAATAAATTTCGGGACGAAAGATATCCTCTGTTCTTGACCCTCTGGGCATAAAAGTAAGTAAAGGACTACTTCCCTGAATGCGATCCGTAATAATCGTCAGATTGTTGGAAAAATTTTATGTGCTAGTAGCTTGATCCGCAATCTTAGAAATAAGAATGTGACGTGATTTAATTAACTGTGAACCAGCAGAAATAATAAAAGGTGACAACGTAATACGCTAGAGTTTGTAATATCTTCCAGTCGTTGGTCTTAAGGCCATATTTCGAAAATGATTGGCGATTTCTAATAGCGTCAAATTTGTTTGTAGTGTAAAATTCATTATGGCAGGAGTTATCCTGTAACTATTTCTAATACAGTCGAATCCGCTTTAGCGCAACACGCATTACTGAAAAAAATCGGATTACTGAAAGCGATATAAATCCCAGCACAGATTTTAAACGCAGCTAGTCTTATTCACTTCGCTTTAGCGAAACATCGCTTTACTGAAAATATCGCATAACTGAAACCAAAAACCAAGCCCACAACTACTTTTTGTATAAAACTTACTTCGCTTTAGTGCAAAAATAAACAATGACAAATTTATTTATTAGAAATCGATTGCATAGCTTAAGGCTGAAAAAATTGTGCATTTTTTATCCGTTAAAAAATTAAATGGCAAAATGTATTTGTTCTTTTCGCTCTAACGTACTTTATTGTATCTTTCTGTTATGAAAATTATCTGATTTTAAGCAGTACGCTTAACTTTAATAAATTTCAGTAATACGAACTACGTTTTATAGAAAAAATCGGATAACTGAAAAAATTGGGTTTCGGTTATTTCCAGTAAAGCCGAGTCGACTGCAGCGTCAAATTTGTTCGTAGTGTAAAATTCCTTATGGCTGGAGTTATTCTGTAACTCTAAGCCTGATCTGTGGAGAGATATTTTGTAATATCGCCACTTAATGATAATATAAAAACTCTGGAGGACATACTTTGCCCAATGAGGCAGTACCGTGTATTATAATTCTCATTTGGTCGGTGTTAAAAAAATTTTGATTTTTTTTATGGGACTACAATTAGACTGTCATATTTGATTAAAAAACCTAACGAATTTTTAGGCATTAAATCTAAAAATCCATCGTATGCGTTTTACTGTAGTTAAAGAAATGCTGGGCTAAAACTGAAATGCTTTATTTGGTTGTTTGAAATAAAAACTCGTGTACAATTTTTAGTCCTTGGCTAAGAGGACTTCAGTGGTACAGAAGTATGAATATTTTAGTGAAGTACTAATAATTGTATTTAGAATCTGTGTAAAAAATATTTAGTATTTAATTGCAAAAATAAAGCATTTAAATTATTAGTAAAATCACTTATGACATGCATTTTAAATTGCAATTTCCTGATGCTCAATAAAATAACATTTCACAAAAAAATGTTTCCAAACCTTCAAAAGAAGGTGCACTCCAAGGCCGTGTGATTATAAATAGTGATTATAAGTCACTGTAGATTCACTTGCTTATGTATTTACAAAGAAATAAATTTGTCTTGCCACGTTTCTCTCACACATTTTACTATAATTTAGATGGTAAACTTCACCTTTAATTACAAGTAAATTATAAGTAAAAACCAAATATATACATAAGCTATTTTACCCTTAAAACAATTAAAATTCCTGCTCAGAATACATGCAAAAGAAATCGCCAGCAGTCCCTGCAAACAGTATTCCTGTTTCAGCCACATAAAAATAAAACTAAATTAAACAAGATAATATTCAACATTAAATATAAGAAAAAAATAAAACTTACAAAGAATTTCCATAGAAATTAAAACCAAAAATTTAAAGCATAAATAAACAAGAGAAGCCACAGTGAAATTAAAATGCCACCTTTTTGTCTACCCCATTCTCGTACAGTTTACAATTGGAAAAACAGCACCACAAAGAAGACATAAACCAGAAAGTAATACCAGCATCAACAATTTAAAAGGCCAAATCACAACAATATTATTGTAAAATATTTATTACTTAAGTGCGGAGCACTGGCTGTTATTACATTTCGCAGATAACTCTGGGTCATTAAAATCATTTTCTTGTTATGCAGCCTGGAACCTGCTAATGACAATGTTACAACTTTTGGCCACAATTCTAATAAACCATAAAATGCTTGAAGAATTGTTTAGTAAAATATTTCCAAAATATTTCTAACGATATTAAAATGCAAAGGAAAGCTTTGGCACATATAAAATATAATGAATACTTTATAGTCATCAGGAATATTTTTTTTGTTTTTGTTTTTAAATTGAATGCCTAATTAAAGCGTATTTAAGCTTTTGTATTGTGGACATAAATAAACATTTAAGCAGAGCAGCCGCAGAGGCTGCATATAATTACATGCAATACGAAAATAGTAAGAGAAAGAGCGAATTCAATGTGAAATTTTATTCTGTGGATACAAATAATTAAACAAAAATATAGTATATGCTACAGCATAAGTGAATATTAATATGTGTTGCCTATTTCAAGGAGCCTCAAATAATCTTTAAGAGTAAATGCAATAGTTTCCCTTAGTCATAGTCAAATAATCATGCATTCCATAAAATAATCATGCATTTCATCAATATATGTTGCATACTTCAAGGAGCTAAAATCAATCTTCAAGCGTAAATGCAAAGTTATGGGCCAAAGTGACATATTGCCACTGCATGCTATTCGGCCGTCTACGGAATCATCAATATCTGTTGTCTACTTCAAGGGGCACAGCATAATTTTTGCTTATAGACATTGTTTTTTTTTATAAATAGAAATACACATATGGATAAATTCTAAATTTCCTTGACCTTTTAAAATTACAAATGTATCTTAATAAAATGAAATTTAAATATTTTTTTTCTTAAAATACCACCCAGAGGCGTAAAAGCGTATTAAATTATATAAAAAAAATTTTACATAAAAAAAAATATGTTAAGACATATACAGTCGACTCCGCTTTATTGGAAATAACCAAAACCCAATTTTTTTCAGTTATCCGATTTTTCCTCTAAAACGTAAATCGGACTACTGAAATTTGTTACAGTTAAGCGTACTACTTAAAATCGGTAAAACAATATTTTTTATATCAAATCGGTATACTCTGTTTACGTCAATTTTGTTAACGTAAAAATTTTATTTAGAAAAAAATTATTCATGTAATTATTCATTTTGTTGTTGCAATTTTTCACGAATTCCTCGAAAATGTCTAGCCACTTGCATTGACAATATAATAGAATAATACAATACAGTACGTAAAAGCGAAAAGGACAAATATATTTTGCCATTTAATTTTTTAACGGACAAAACATGCAAAATTTTTTCAGCCTTAAGTTATGCAATCGATTGCTAATAAATGTCATTGTTTATTTTTTCACTAAAGCGAAGTAAGTTTCATACAAAACGTGGTTGTGGGCTTGCTTTTGGTTTTCAGTAATACGATATTTTCAGTAAAGCGATGTTTCGCTAAAACGAAGTTAATAAGACTAGCTGTGTTTAAAATCAGTGCGGGGATTTGTATCGCTTTCAGCAATTCGATTTTTTCAATAAAGCGTGTTGCGCTAAAGCGGTTTCTACTGTAAATAACAAATTTATTGTAAAAAATTTTGCCTACTCAACTGCCTACAAAATCATCAAAGGATATTGCCTATTTCAAGGATCCTAAGGTAATCGATGAGTGTAAACGACAAATTTTCTGTTAAAGTAAAAAAAATTAACAAAAATCGTTTCATGCGATATCAATAGATATTTCCAATTAAATTCCATTAAAATTTTCATAGCTAACGACTGCGGTAATTCGAGACCAGATAACAATTGAATTAAAATTGAAAATGAGCGTAAAATTATTACAAGGTATACACAATTTGTAATTAGCTACGGTGAATATTAACAACTTAGTTGACAATCAGTTATGTGACACAGAATCCTATAGAACTACAAATAAACTAAAAACATTGCCTACTTTTCGGGTAATTTACAAAATACACATTTCACTTTAGCTTCCATGAAAATTTATCAACTGAACTTCAACATCTTTACTTATTTGCAGCGTTATAAAACAATCTAAGCAAGTTGCTCCTTCTGAAATCGAAGTACACTAGTAACGAGACCAAACTCCATTTGCCTTATTTGTTATCTTACGCTTCATATTTACATGCAACTTAAATGCAAGCACGATAGAGTACTCGTATATGTAATCTTAAGTAGAGTAAATACGGATGATATGAATAAACTTTAAGTTTATAATATCCTGCTACTTAACTAGAAAAGTTTGCAATTTTTTCCCCCGTTGTAGAGACTTTTGTTTGTATTAGTTACTCGCTCGCTCGCTCGCTTGTTCACACTCGAATTGCAAGCAGGAATATATTGTACTTAAGAACATTTATTTGTTTAGTTTATATATTTCCTTGAAAATTAAAACCTTGTAGATGTTTTAGAAACGAAAAAAAGAAGAATTATACAAATACATACAGATAAAGCTGCAGAACTCATTGCAAATAAAAAGGGGAAACAACATGAAGAAAACAAATACACTTACATTTACACACACACACACACACATGCACACAGCCAGAGCTAAAGGAAGATCACTTAAACTAAATCATATAAACACCACTTTAAAAGCAACTCAAGCATAACTAAGTGCATGTGATAACGCTGGTTATATGCAACGTACACACATCCATTCTCCTACTTCTATTACTGCCAGCAACTTTAAAAATAATAACAACAAGAACTACTTTTCCCCGTATGTGAGCGTGCGAGTGTTGCTTTACATGTGTGCAGAGTAGAACAACAAGGTACAACTGCTTTTAAGCACATTTCCTCAAGGATTCAAATAAAATAAATATTATTTTACTACCACCAATGCTTTTAGATGCACAACACTCTCGCACACATACACACAAACACACACTCAAACTAATAACAACAACAGCACATACAATTACATCGTACATGCATGTGCAATCTTATATGTATTGCTTTTCAATGTGTGTTTTCGATATGCACTTCTGTTTAACGAAATGAAGGAGGTTACAAACATGAACAACTTTTACAAAATAGAATAAATAACGGTTTTAAAGCAACGCATTGAATGTTCCAAATACACCCAAAAAAGAAAACAGGAAAATATTTATAATTTGAATTCTCAAAGCAGATAGACTTGCGGTATAGTATAGTCTGCTATTAGGCTTAAATGAATATTAAAGAAAAATCTATTGATTAACTGAAAGCTTTTACAATGCAAATTCAATTTAAAAATGATATCTAAAGCGATAATTATATAATAATTAATATATTATACCTGATTTAGTAGATTGGACGGAGATTTATTTTTACTAATGCTAAGCGCCTAAAATACAGCTGCAAAAAATTTTTGCACTTTCGACTTTAGCCTTTTTCATCAAAATCATGTTTTGATGAAACAATTTTTTTTTGTTTCTCCTTTTTTTGTTGGAAATAAGAGGATTTAGCTTTTTGTTGATTGGACTTCTTAAAATTTCCTGCAAGGGCGCCACTTTAACAACACGTTCTTGCTGGATGCTGCGGTAAAGCTCAGCGGCGTCTAGTGTTTTATTGTAGCCTTGCATATGGGCATTTCTATTTTGGCGTTACGTTACTTTTGTACGACGATATGTTGAAAAAAACTTTAAAAACCATAATTTAAAAAAGTATTTTTCTCACATTCGAGAAGAGATTGGATAGCTCTATATTCAGCCAAAAAATGGAAATAGTTGAGCCTAAGAATTTCAAGATATACTCCAAAAAGTGACCTGGCGTTACGTTACAAAAAACGGAAGTGCGATTTGACTTTGATAACAAAATTGTTGAACTCTGCGAATTGGGCAAGTATTTTTAATCAAATTTTTTTTGATAGGTTTTGGACCAATATACATTTATTTTCCAAGTTATAAATTGAACAAATCTTTTTTCCTTGTTTTTCTTTTATGAAAATTGGTCTGGCGTTACGTTACGAAAATTTCCACTTGATATTTATTTTGTTAAAAAAACACGAAAAACACATAAATATTAAAAAATTATATAAAAACTACGATATACTAAATATATTTTTTGCATTTGTTTTATGATTGAATATTTTTGCAGCAACAGTTTTGCAATAAGAGTATTATTATGAAATTGATTTTGGGAATGTTAATTATAAAGAGAAAATGCCCTTGAAGTTAAGAAACACTTACAAAAACGAGAACTTCAAACTTGTAGCTCAGTATTTCACCATCCCAACAAAAGAAAGCTTTAAGCTCCTAAATTTAATTTATTTTAGAAGTTTTTCCTTTATAATACATTAGGAAAATATCTGTTTGTTAAATTTTAATTTTTCGATCAAGGTGGACTTTTTTCTGGAAATGCCCATATACAATCAGCAACCCTGGACGCCGCTGAGCTTTACCCTAGCATCTAGCGGGAACGTGTCATTACAACCTGCACTCTAACGACATCTAATCGAATAGCCCTGTGGTATGCTGCAGAACAATGCAGAAGACTCTAGTGAAGGTATGAGGTCTATTCGAAAAATTTAGTGAAATTAAATTTTTTTTGTCACGAAACAAATATTGATTTATCCATCGATCTCTAGTTTGTCCCCTCAGATAAAATACAGGTGTGATGGTGTTTCTCGAAGCAAGACAGCGGCGCATTTGTCTCGGCAGGCAAGTATCAAGATGTGGGTGCTGTTGGCTGAAGTAGTAGAACACGAGACTATGAAGCGGAGAGTCCTGAGTTCGAGCCCCAGCTGAGTCATGAAATATTGTGTTGAATTCTTCTGATCAGCATTAGTGCGTGGGGCCCACCTTCGTCGGCCCTGTAGCAAAAATTAGCCGGCGAAGTAAAAGGTTGAAATAGCTAAAAAAAAAAAAACAACTGTCTATCTTCTCATCTTTCCTAATCTGTCCCCTCAATACTATCCCCTCGTTTTCAGTTCCAGCGCAATGCATTGAATATATAGGGGACATCCACTGAGTGCTGGTCCTACTCCTAAAAAAAAATTAAAAAAAAAAAAGATGTCACGTGCGACATCAAAGCAAGGCTTCCTACTGCAAAAGCAGAGTTTGCAAGCTTAAGTAAAATCGGCCAAATCTTTATCAAAAGATTTTTTTTAAATTAAATTATTTATTTGTTATTTTCCATGTGCTGTTATTAAAACTACTCGTATATAAAGTAAAAATTAAAAATACAGCAACCGCCTTAAAGTATGCAATGCCCGTTTTACTATGCTTTTAGCTAAATCCAAAGCAGTTACTTTTTTCTTCTATGATGATGGCAACCGCACACTGAAAACATGAATTTAAATATCTTCAAATAAATCTACAACAATTGTATTAAAAAAACAACAACAGCAACAACTAACAACGAAATCGTCTTAATGTTCAATATTATTTCTAGAATTTATTTGATTGCTTCTCATTTATATATTTTTGCATTTGCAACTACAAAAAAAAACAAAAACCATATCCAAGACATGCATTCCAGGGCTCTCTAGAACGTTTGTGGATGTTTAAGAAGCGCAAGGAGGCAAAATCAATGGATTTCTGCAAGAGTAGAAATGTATATGTGTGTGCAAGTGTGTAGAGACTTGCATGAAATGACGTACCCAACACATCATTGAATTCTTGTGTTACATAAATTCTAGCAATTTTTAAAATAATTCTTCTCTTATATCCATTTTTATCCTACTGCTTGTTCTTTCTTTACTACGGCTGTACTTTGCTCATCATTGTAGCTGTAGCCGTCGTCGTCATTCTTGCCATCATCTGGTTGACGATGACGGCAAAGTGTTTGCAAAAGGGGCAAAAAATAAAAATAAAAAAAAGCGTGTATATAGAGAGAATAAAATGAAGATAGAGTATATAATCACTGTTAAGGCGTTAAGCATACAAGAGTGACACTTAATGTTCAGTTTAAGTATCAAATAATACAAACGTACCAACACACATTTTGCTATCTTAACACATTTATACTTTAAAAAATATAGCATTTAAAAAGGTCGCCTGTAATAGGACGGCTGCATTTTGTAAGAATTTAAAACAAGCAGGAAAAAAATTTAAATTAATTAAATTACTTGTGCCACAGTATAAATTTTTCAAAACGAGATCTCAGAGATCCTACTTGAATGCTTACGTGTAGCGGGCAGCCACGTATACCATAAATTTTATAGATAAGGAATCGATGTTGTGAAATATGGCTGATGGCAGGAGTTACGCTTTTTATTAAACCGCCAGCCAGAGGCAAATGTGATATCTAGATCAATGGAATTGTTAACAGTGACTGCTTCATTGTAAAAATATTTAATGCAAATCTAGATCATCTTTCCAGCCTGTTCTGCAGCTGATTCCATTAAAAGTGGACCACCCTAATAACGCGTTGCTTAAGTCGTCTATACATGCACTTATCGTTGACGATAAAATTGCAGATTCTTTGTTGCTTTCTTAGTGATTTATTCTCTCATAAGGTTTTGTTGTTTTTAAATTTGCTTTTTCTTATTAAAACCTTAAACACTTGAAACGTTTTTTTTTATTTTTATTTTTTTAAATTGTCCTTTATTTTTTTCTAGGTTTTAATACCCTACACAAGGAGCTACTGACAACGTACGGCTGCTGCCGTTTTTTGGCAAAAATGTTTTTAATAATTTTAGACAAAATAAATCTAAATATAAGGAAGGGATTTAATAACTTTTTTTAGTATTGTGTGGGCGTGTTTGCTACTGCCCTATCAAGTAAATTTATTATTTCCCTTTATTATGTAACTACTTGTCAAAGTCACATCAAGACAACATCAATAATAGGGCAGCTGCCTACTCCTGGAGGACAACAATCAACTACTTCTGACAGTCTGACTGGCCTGTGATACAGCAGGAGGATGTCAAAAATTTTTAATTGCTGATATAAGTGAGTTCAGGAGTGTCCTATTTTTGATGTTGTATCGACGTAACGTTGACAACAAGTCAATCATTGACGTCAGTACCTGCCTTACGGCTCAAACTGACGGTGCTCTTAACACCGGGTGAAAAAATAAGTGTTACCAGCACCCCTCTTAGTGCCCAAGAACCACACGAAGGTGACCTCGGGTCACCCAGGTGGCAATTTCTAGAACATGATTTGGCAAGTCCCATGATCTAACACCTTGCTTAAAAGTGCCGATCCTACCCAGATGATCTTATATTTGTTGATTCACAACAACATATAGGTTCTGCTACTATCAGCCGGACCGAAGTCCAACCACAAGGATTGAACATCAATCCTTATCTGACAAACCTTCCACCAAATTGGTGACCACAGCCACCACGTGTACTCCCAAGGGAGACCTCACCAATATCCAGCCGCAGTAAACTGCGAGGCTTGTACTGGATCCCGTGGTACCAGTTCTGACTACTGGTAAAGCCTCGAAAGTCAAACCAGTGTAGGTTCTATAAACTTTCTATCGACTTCGGTCTTTTTTTCTACCCAAACCCAGGTGCCTGTTCACCTGCGAACCTACTTCTTTTAGATTCTTATATGCACATCCGTTCCACTGTTTAGAGATTGGGCAGTAACGTTGACAAGTAGTTAGAGAATAAGGGAAATTAGTTGTTGATATTTTTTTAAGCAGGAGTAGCGCTCATGGGATGACCCTTACGGTGCATTGCGCCGGATCTAGAAAGGAGGAGATAATATTGAGCAGACAGATGAAGAAGTATCAAAAAATTGAGATTTTTTTTTTAATTTTTGTGTGATAAATTGTTTTCAGCAATAATTTAAAATTTTCTGCCATAGTGCTTTTTAAGTGTGAAATTGTTGCTATTTCTTAGTCAGCTTCAAATCTAGGGGGTAAATTAACACTCCCCTCCAAAAAGTTATTTTTTTAGTAGGATTAGGACACATCCCTTGACCACTACATGTAGAGTGCATTGCACCGGAAGTAAATAGGAGGTAATAAAAAAATAAAATAAAAAAAAAAAAAGAACTGTCTATCTTCTCATCTTTCCTAATCTGTCCCCTCAATACTATCCCCTAGTTTTCAGTTCCGGCGTAATGCATTGCATATATAGGGGTCATCCCCTAAGAGCTGGTCCAAGATAAAAAAAACCAAAATGAAGAGAGATGAGAAGATAGATTTTTTTATTTATTTTTATTTATTTATTTTTGCTATTTTAGCCTCCACTTCGCAGGCCATGTTTTGCTTTAGGGCTGGCATAGCAAAAACTAGGCCAGTGTAAATAAAAAAGTTATTCTCTTATGTCCAAGTTTAAAAATTACATTATTCACACTTTACACAAAATATCAGGGGCCAAATTACGGCACTCGATATCGATCGAAATTTTTATATAAAATATATAGAAATTTCGAACGATGTCGAATGCGGTAATTTGGCCCCAGACCTTGAAATAGTGAAATGACGGTAGTTACTAGAGCCACAGAGAAACAATTTACAATCAAGGACATATCGCATAGGAGAGGACAGCACGTGTTATAAAAAGTATAAGACTTCGTTGATATCTAAAAACCCTTACAGGATTATATGTAGTATTAGACATTTCAATTTGGTCCAAACGCCTGGTAGCAGGCAACAAAAAAAAATTTTTTTTAATATTTTGTACAGCCGCCTCAAATGGACCAGGCAGGCACCGCAGTTGCCATTCAATAAAGTTTTTGTTATTTTTCTAGTCTATACTCTTGTATTTTTTTTTTTCTTCTTCTTGTTATACTCAAGTGTTATTTTTATAGCTTCCTATTTGTATTTGAAGTAGAAATGTGCTGCTATTGTTTTTCTTTTAGAGTTAATGATGGCAATACAAAATGAAAATGCTTTTTCTACACGTACCATTTGAAGGAAGAAAGAAAAAAAATACATCAACATCTTTTATTTTTTTTTAACAGCAAAAGTGCAGTTGCTTAAGTGTGTGTCACACACTCAAGCGGGGAGATTATTAGAAAATTGTAGTAAAAATGTGATGGAAAGATGGAAGAAGATGCTGAAGGCAGTAAGCCTAGAAAAATATACTTAAAACCAAATAAAGAGCGCAAGATATTAAACAGCCAGAGAAACTGCAAGTAACAAATTAATAAGACTAGTTTTCCAAGAAACGTATTTTAAGATCTTAAAGCAATTAAATAGTTATTTTAGAGAAATAAAATAAAATCATCTAATATTGCGGTTGAAGAAAGGCCCTTTGTGGCAAACTTGTTAACAAACAGAAGGACATTCATGTAATTTATTCTTTGCCAAATAAATTATATATTTTTTTTGCCTATTTCATTTCAAAACATGAAAAATGGACACAAATTTTAATAAATATCTACTCATATATTTATTTGTCTAAAATATATATAGAGGAGCTCAAAAAAAACTGCCATTTAACAAAAACTGTCTGTTGCTTTTGCCTGGGCCGCAATGAAACTCATGCAATAATTTACTACAGCCAAAAGTAACAAATATGTGAATAATAAATCTAAATAATAGAACACTACTAAAGATAACCATAAATTAAACAAAACACAACCAACACACACACACATACACATACACAGAGATAAACAAAAAATTAAATAAACAAATATGTTGAAGTAAAACAGGAAAGAAAAAAAAATAAACACAATTTTTGGGAAAACATTACAGAACACAACATACGAGTACAACACGGAGTACAGGATATTAGAAACAAATGCCCCAGCCGCATATAACACAAGCAAAACTCCATTAGTTTGTAATAGGAGAACGAACAACTGACGGGATAATAAACACCCAGTTGTGTTAATCTTATTTTATGTCAATTCATTACACCTTCCCATTCAACATGCCGTCCAGCTGTCTGCAGATGCCTTTGCTGGATGCTTTGCCAGCAACTAAAATCTTTTCTTTTCTTAATTTTGAGGGAGGTAAATCCGTAGAATATGCGTTGTAAGCACAGATAAGCAAATGAAAATTTAACAAATAGATTAACCCGTTTCCCTGTTGCTGAAGGATACCCGTTTAAGGAAATAAATCATAGCATATTTCTTAGGCTGATTGTTAATTTTGATATAAGAAGACTGCCTTATAATACATCTCACACATATTCCTGTAAACATGTGAGTGTGTATGTGAGTGTGGTTCTGCCATTGTTCTATTAATACCGCAATTTTTGTCTATTAAATTGCTCCATTAAAATTCATTATTTCATATTATCAAAATGGACTTTGAAAAGTTTCGTAGCAAACACAATTTCTTATGCTTTTAAAATTGCTATTCATTAAAACTTATATTAAGAAAGGCAATACATTAACATCAAGGATCACAGAGTAATCAATATCATCATAATTTGCCAAACTAAGCAGCAAAAGAGACCAGTGCTGTTTTCGGAAACCGCCACACTATCAACATACGTACTTATATACAGACCCTGAAGATATAAAATTTTTTTATTCTTTAAAGTTTATCTCAATATAATATTCTGCATAAAAGCCTCATATATTCTTCTGCATACAGATTTGCTTAATTATTGCTTGCCTACTTTAAGGTGCTGCTGTAAAACTGCCAACTATTTTAAGCAAAAACTGAGAGTTTTGTTTTCATCTGAATTTTTATTTCTAATTTGACCAATTTGCTTTAATAGTATTTTTGTTTTTTTTTGTCGGTTTTTTTTTTTTTGTACATATTTGTAAATTTAAAATAAAATATTTTTTGGTCTGTTGTTTGTAGTGGAAAACAATTTTGTACTAATTGGCTTTGAGGTTGTTATATTTATATTTGAGGTCATGGTTGAAGTGTGAAACGAAATTTTGTTATTTTCGTTTGCACAGAAAAATGTTTACCAAAATATTTGACAAAAACCTAAAAGTGTGCAATGAAAATTATTTAATAGTTTGCAAGTAGACGAGGCCTATTTGTTATGGTCAAATAAGTTTTGTTTGAAAACAACAAGACAAACAAAAAACGAACACATAAATAAATAAATATTTTATAAATAAATATATTCATGTATTTTAAATAAAACTAATAGTTGTAACAGACAAAAGAAAACGAAAAACTATAGCTAAAAACTTTTAACAATTATTACATAATTAAAATTGAAAAAGTTTTTTTTTATACATTAAAATCAGTTGAAATTCAAGAAAATTTTAACTTGTGGCATTAAAAAACAAATAAAACAAGCACCCGACTTCCAGTACTTCACTATTAGAAAACAAGGCATTAAGAGTTTGACTTGTAACTGCAGCCTTCAAACACTCAGTTCATGATGTATTGAACTATTCATAGTTAAAGGGCAAAATATTTGAGATTTATAGGATAAAATTTTCGTTTCTTGTTTTTCTCTTACATTTGAAGCCCAATAAATTGAGTTGCTATGATTAAAATGTCAATTTTGTTGAACTCCTAGTTTTCATTATTTTTTTTTTTGGTTATAAAGTGAAGCAATCGTTTAGTAGTTACAACAAGTTGACACAAATACATTAACATAATTGCACTTCGAGATAATCAACTATCTAGGCGATATAAGGAATAATTTTATTACTAGTTTAGTGCATACAGACAGGCGCATAGCATAACTATGGCACACAAATGAAGACAAAGCGTTAATTATTCGTTGCATTGTTAAAAAGCTTGATCGCCGGCTATAGTTAGATCTCTCCAGAGAAGCTAATATGATCGAATTTAAAGCACTTAATGATGGATTGCAAACTTTTACTGTGTACCACGATTGAAAACCCTATGCAAAGGCCACAAAAATAAATTCTTCATACGATTTCCCGATGGCAAAAAAATTTGTTTTTAACCCACATCGTCCCAGAGATTGTTTTTCGAATCATTTTATAAAATTTCGTAGTTAAATGGTAGTTTGGGTCCAGAAGATACGAATCAGATGTCCGAAATTTTTTAAAAATTTTTATTAAAAATTTTTTTAAAAAATTTCATTTAAATTTTTTAAATTTTCATTAAAAATTTTTTAAATTTTCATTAAAAATTTGTTTAAAAATTTTCATTAAATTTTTTTTAAAAATTTCCGTTAACAAATTTTTTTAAAAATTGTCATTAAATATATTTTTAAAAATTTCCATTAAAAATTTTTTTAAAAATTTTCATTAAAAATTTTTTTAAAAATTTTTATTAAAAATTTTTTTTAAAAATTTTCATTAAATTTTTTTTTTTAATTTCCATTAACAATTTTTTTTTAATTTTTATTAAAAAAGATATGTTCTTAGTCTTTCCTAAACAGGGAAAAACATTTAAAATGCTTGAAATTTACTGTTCGAAAGATCGAACACTGGGACGAAATGGGTTAAAACATGTAAGAAAATATATTACAAAGCTAAAATATAGAGGTCACAGTCAGCTAAGAATTACACTCTCAGTCGAATACGAGAGTTGTAAAACACCACTAAAGAAACGGCAGCAATAACAAATAATTTTTGTCTTACATGTCACCTCGGAAAACGATCAATAAAACACTTTTTCAGAGTGAAATAATTTTTAATATCATGAACGGAATCAGATAGTGAAATTATAAATAATTTATTCCGAACAATTTTTTTGGTTTTTTTTTTTTTTTTTTTTGGAGAAAAAAAAACACGCAATCAATTTTGTTCGCCAACGGCATGGGAATGACCGAATATTCGATTCCCCACTGTTAGCACTATTTTATTGAAAGCACAATAAAAAAATACGAACGTTAAAATTTTAGAGAAATTTTGTAACTCGATTCGACTTTTGTCTGTCTTTTTTTTTAACACAGAATACAACTTTTTATTCGCATATAATTTAGATTTATCTCTATAAATCAGGTCTGCTTAAGTTTTTGGCAAACAAACACGCTACAAAAATAAGTCATATGAACGCGCCACAACGCAAACCAAACAAAAACGACGGAGATGGAAAACCCCTTTTTTGTTTCTATGCAATACAAATTGCTACATACTAGCATATGAGTATATTTCGACTGTATGTGCAGGCACAAACATGTTCTTGCAAGCATATAGAAGAAGACACCAATTGACAGCATGCAATATATCAAATATATGTTAGCGTGCTTATGATTACGAAATTCTAATCAATAGAAAATATGTATGTGTATATGACTAAACACTAGGGTATTCAATGGATAAGAATTTAATCGATTAAACACTTTGGGAAAAATAAAATTGTAACCAAAGTAATTTTGCAATAAATCAATAGTCAAAAGCGCTACAATTATTATTTGTGCACCGACAAATAGCTACAGTCGAATCCGCTTTAGCGCAACACGCTTTACTGAAAAAAAATGGTATTACTGAAAGCGATACAAATACCCGCACTGATTTTCAACGCAGCTAGTCTTATTCACTTCGCTTTAGCGAAATATCGCTTTACTGAAGATATCGTATTACTGAAAACCAAAAACCAAGCCCACAGCTACGTTTTTTATGAAACTTACTTCGCTTTATTGACAAAATAAACAATGATAAAATTTATTTATAAGAAATCGATGGCATAACTTAAGGCTGAAAAAATTGTGCATGTTTTGTCCGTTAAAAAATTAACTGGCAAAATATATTTGTCTTTTTCGCTCTTACGTACTTTACGGTATTTTTATATTATATTTTCAATGCAAAAGGCTAGACATTTTCAAGGAATTCGTGAAAAATTTCAACAACAAAATGAATAATTCTACAAATAATTTTTTTACATGCAATTTTTACTTCAAATTGACGTAAAAAAAAATATACAGATTTGATATAAAAAATATTGTTTTACTGATTTTAAGCTGTACGCTTAACTGTAACAAATTTCAGTAATCCGAACTACGTTTTAGAGAAAAAATCGGATAACTGAAAAAAATGGGTTTTGGTTATTACCATAATAATAAGACCCCTTAGAGTATGCAGAAGTTTTTTACAAGGCTCAAAAATACTTTTTACATTTTTAACGCGCTACAGAATATGCACGAAGAGCTGCTTAAACTATTAAATTAATTTAAAATTTTTTTTATTAATTATTGTTTACGAATTGGTCTTCTGACTGTTTTAAGAATTCTTATGTTTGTCATACTTGTTTTTTTGTAATAAAAACTCAAGATAATGAATTATTTATAATTTCTATTTATTAAAATTAATTTGTGCTATCGTTTGATCTTATATTTTTTTCTTAGCAGTTAACCGATTAATACAAAAATATTCGTTTAGCAAAAAATCTTGATTAATTAATCGAAAACCCTATTGACTATACGAACACATGGTATTCATAATATCCCAACTGATGGCTGTGCATATGCTGGTGATAGCTTAAAGGTTTTGCAACTCACAAAGCAAAAGTGGCCTGCCTCTAAAACTAACTTTCAATATTTATATTTGAGGCCAGACATTAATGCATATTTTGAAAATCACACACAATCATAAACACGTCTTTACACAAACTATTTCACATATCCAAACACATGCGTAAATGCAAGCACTTTGATGTATTAAATGCATGATTGACACTTGGCCAAGGAGAATCAATAGGCAGAAATACTCGTGCATAAGCAGGACAAATTTTGCATGTCTCAAACTAAACAGTCTACCATATGCAGATGGAATATTTACAGTTCGTATTATTATTCCTATTTAATTGAAAAGAGTAGTCTTTTACTAAAAATCTTTTAAAGTTTTCATCACTTTTATGTAGTTTGTTTAGAAATATTATTGCCCGTAATTAAGTTACAAGGCCATTTGTAGCAACACAGATTATTTCCAAACAGAAGTATGGAAAGACAAAAACTATGGCCAATGCTTTATAAAAAAAGGAACAAATATTCAAATTTTCTAAATGCGATTCAATAGTCCACAAATTTCTTCAATTTTATTTTTCATAACAAACTCATTTCCGTTCAATTTTATATTTCATATTTGAGTGCAGGCAGTTGTTACAATTGCTATACTCACATAAATTGTAAAATGAATTGTATATAATTAGAAAAAAAGAAAAAAAATTGTTGCCCTGAGTTGGCATTTATTTTACACAGAATATCTACAGCTTCTTCCATGAACTTTGTGCAAAGACTTAATTACATTAAATTTAGCAACCCCTTTCTACAATCTATAGTTGCTGGGTTGCTATTTCATTTAGGGCATATACAATATAGTAATTTAATATATAAAGTTTTAAATTGACTTAACATAAGAAGAGAATACGGATGAATTTGATTAGTATTTATTTGATTCCAAGTGACATTTACAACTTTGTGTAAATCGGAAGCAAAGAATATTAATAGGCTAAAGGAAGTTAAAGGATTTAAATTTTTAAAGTTTGTTGTAACAAGACCATAATTGAATTGAAATGAGTTAAAGAACTGTTGGTAATGGAGAAAGTCATATATACATTTTGTAAAAGAAAACATCAAATTGTATAATAATTAATTTTATCTGTTCGTGTATTTGTGTCCTATAAAAACCAATCGCAAAAATATTGAATTTGAAACTTTAAATTAATAAAATTTGAAAATAAAAAATTGATACATGCCAAATATTTATATAAAACAAGTTGTTTACGTAAATAAAAAAAATTACAGCATACTTTTGGGATTAGACGAATATCATATCTTTTTATAGTACCATTTTAAATATTAAAACGACCATTAATATTGATGAAAGCTATGTGCTTCAAAAGGTATTTTTGTGCAGATATCCACAATATAAATAGTTTTTAATGAAAAATTAAAGCTTTAAATAATTTAGAACACACAATTGTTCAATATAATAACTTTAGCATAAGAACTTTTTTCTTAGCATAGAAATTGTAAAAGAAATGGTAAGTGATTTCGGTTATACATAAATACGCCACATTAAAAAGATTCTTATATAAGTACCGTTTTAAGTAAATTAAAAAAGATGCAGCATACTTTTGGGGATAAGTTGTGACTATCACTTTTTTGTGGTACACTTTTCAGTATCCAAACGTTCACTATTATTGCTGTATGATATGTGCTTTAAAAGGTATTTTTATGTAGATCCGCAATATATAAATATTTTTTTCGGCTAAAATACACTTTAGCTACGCACTTCCGATTGATATGAAATTTCACACATCGATAGAAAATTGACGAAAACATTGCATTTTTATACGAAAATTTCGGAAGTCCATAACTCGAAAACTATGCGTTTCCGAGGCTTTCACCATTTTAAATTTTCGTCTTATTTTTCAATTTTCTATCGATGAGCGAACCAATCGGAAGTGCGTAGCTAAACAGTAGTTGTTCAATTTTTTCAAAATTTTTGGTATAAAATTTGTAAAAAAAGATTGTAATTTAGCTTAAAAACAATAGTTAAATTTAAGTTTTCGAAAAAATTTAAGTTTCGAAAAAAGTAAACAAGGAACGTTGATTAAATATTTTAGCGCACTTGCAAAAAAATATTATAAATTTAATAAAAAGTGAGAATTTTAGACAAATTTTTATAAGAAACAGCATTTCGTAAATTTTGCGGTATTGAGCCTGATTAATAATTTTTAACTTTATAATAAAATTTAATTTGATTACGAATATTAATCAGGTATGTGAGGGAGAAAACGATTTAAGAAATATTCTTTTGAAAAAGTGTGATGAATTTTGATCGAGTTTAAAAACTTTTTTTTAAACCAATCTTATAGAAGATCAAATATATTCAATATGAGAAACCTATGGAAAAAGAATTTATTAAAACAGATGAAAAATTATTAAAAACAAATAAAATGTTTTCTAATTCTATACTGACTCGCTAAATGTAAATAAGTAATATTAACGCGTCACACTGTGAACTAAATCAAAACGACTGGGATGGGAAACCCCTTTCTTATTCGAATTTGTTTCTATGCAATACATATTGCTACATACTAGCATATGAGTAAATTCCGACTGTATGTGCTGGCACAAACATGTTCTTGCAAGCATATAGAAGAAGAAACCAATTGACAGCATGCAATATATAAAATATATGTTAGTGTACTCTTTTTCCCAGGCAATTCAAAAAATTCAAAGTGGCAATTGAGTGACTTTTAGATGGTTGCTGTACTCATTTCACTTAACCTTTAACCCAAAATTTCTTAGCAAAACTATTTTATTAAATTACGTTTTGGTTCTGTATTTGCAGACCACCCACATGCTTACCCAAATGTTGAAGGGACCGCGTTTATTTTTTTATTGGGTGGCAGAAAGAGAACAAGGCCTTTTGTTTCTTCTCTTGAAATGTATTGTGTAACACTAGATTTTTATATACTTTATTGTGATTAAAGCACTGATTTGCAGGTGATTAATGATTTTGCAACATGGACTCAGCTGAATCTGGCCATTGCACTGAATTAAACTGATAGCGCGTACCTGGCAATCGGAGTAACCCTTTCAAGATTATATTTACCGTCTTGTGTTTAATCACTGACTTTACATTTTAAATTTATTATTACCAGCGAAAATTTCAATAGGCTTCTGCCATCTCTTTGTAACAACACCGAAAAAACCATCACATTCAGGCACTTTCATTTCTTATCTGTCTAGATTAAATAATTGCTTGTATGATGGCATGTGTATATTTGTATAACACTCATACTCTTGCAATTTTTGCTATTTAATGACTAACTTTTGCTAACACAACTAAACGCAATATAAGTGAAAACAAAAAAATTTCTTTTTGTGCTGCTTGTTTGACCTACTTTTCGCAAACATATAGCAAGGCGCCAAAAACTTTTCTAATTACTATGCTTTACTTTAATTTCTATCTCTCTAACTCTTTTATTTTAATGCCATTTTATATTAAAAAAAAATGTATTTTATTTCTAACCAACATTAAACACTTTTAAAATGAGTGCAAATGAATGTTGCAGTTACAAATAAAAATATATTTTAAAAAAAGTTGCCCAAACTGGTGTTGCAAAATTATTTATATATTAATATTTCTGTATGAATAATAGAACGTTGGGTGCACTTGTTCCCTTTTTGCTGGGCCGTTTGCCTAATATTAAAGTGTGTTCATTAAAAATGGAATTTGTAACAATAAAAAATTGTTAGGCGATTTTTTCTTTAAAAAAATTTATTTATGAATTTTTTTTTATATGTAAGAAATAAGGATCCAAAATAGTAAAGATATTATGCAGCTAATTTTGCAATATTTTATATTTTTGTATTTTAAATATTTTAAAATCAGAGGCTTAGCATTAAACTGAGCAGAGTTTGCAATTAAAGCGCGCTTTATCATTTAATAAGGTTTTAATAAATTTAATTTTTTTTATAGTTTTTTGTTTCCTTTCAGTTTTATATTTCTAATGAAATTTTTGTTAAACACATTTTATTTCTATTTTCCATACACCAAAAAAGAAACTTCATTTTTTTCTAAAACAACCTCATACTTTTTGGTGGTATTATATAGCAGAAAAAAATAAAGTTTTAATTGAAAATATTCCACATTAACACATAATAATTTCATTTAAAAGATAAAAAGCAAAAACTGCTTTAAAACTTAAGACCTGCTGTTATATAAACGGAGTGAAGAAAAAATTGCTATATGAACCGAGTCTGATCTTTGCACTTGTTATTTCTGTCTGGTTTCAGTTGGTTCTTGTTTCTTTTTTTTTTTTTTTTTTTTTTTTTTGCTGCTTATCTTTCTTGCTGTGAAACCGTTTAGCCGTAAGGAAGCATTTAAAATACCATAAATGCTAGTTACAAAAGAAACAACAACAAAATGAAAATACATCTACAAAAAAGAATTAAAAAGTACGTCATAAGCCTAAAGCTATGCTATAAAAAAACAGAGAGTAGGACAGATATAACAAGAATTTAATACAAATAATACATTCTCATATAATATATATATTATTCTCCTTAAAAATAGTAAAGAAAAAAAAAACTTAGTGCACAATCACGATGTATTATTATTGTACGAATATTGCTTTCTTTTTTTTTTGGGGGAGCAGAAATTAACGTTGTTGTCATTATTGTTGTTGTTGTTGTGGCAAGAAGACCAATGGCCCTAAGCCTAGGCTTAAGCATTTACAACATATAATAAAACCATGAAAACAGCAACAGCATAATGGTTAAATGGCTATAGCAAAAATGCTATAGAAATAATGAAAAAGAAAAAAAAACTGAGTTAAATGTTTTATGACTCTAAAGGGAATATCAGTTGGATCTTATTTAAACACAACAGCGTTGGGCACAGGACGCACACATTTAACTGGTCAACAAACGTATAAGAAAAATCCACACATTCTTGCCAAAACTATTATAATGGTCTTAGGAAATTGCTGAAGATTTTAGCTAAGAATTATCATTAAGGTGAAAGGAATCATAAATATAATACGATCACAATACAGAGAATTATTTATAGAAAACCGTTTGAGGCTCTTAACACATTAAACAGGCCGTTTGGTTTATATAATTATTAAATTCCTTATGAAATGTATGTAAAACTAGCTGTATCAATTAAAATTGTTGCCTACTTCTAGGGTTGCTTTAAAAATTACTTATGAAATAATTTTATATGAAACTGACACAAATGATTTTTTTGCGTTAAAACTTCAATTGGATTTGGATTTTCATATATTTTGCCCGCTGTAACTTTTATCTAAGCAAAACATTTCTAATTAGTGATTAAACATTAGCATACCTATAGGCTAAATAAAAATATATAAAAAATAAAGCATAATTAAAATTATTTTAACTAAAATATGCTAAAATCCGCATTTAATTGAAAAATATTTTAAACTTTGTTCATTTGCTTTGCATTGTTAAGCAGTCAACTGCAAGTGAAGCATACTTTTGGGGTTTTAATAAAAGTTTTATATGAAAATCCTGCATTTTATGCTAAACTATACTTATTTTTTTTAATAATTATACATAAAATTATTTTAAAATATATATATATATTTTTTTTTATATAGAATAAATAAAATTTTGTACTCACGGACTGCATTTATAACAACTGGCGTCCAGGTCAACAATACAAGGAGTGTTACTGCAACAAAATTGGCTGCTGTTGGCAATGCTGCCATTTGCAGCCCCATTATTTACAACCAACAGAAAAACCTTACGCGTGAATAAACACACACACACACCAAAATGTAACTTAAATAGAACAAAAGCGTTGGCTACTTAAAAAATTCTCTTGGTTTTTCACCGCTGTAGCCTTCTTATATTTAACTTTATTAAGAACTCTATATACACTGCTTACAGTAAACAACCGTTTTGGTAGTGCAACAAATATTGTGGCAAGTTGCTTGTGTTTATATGGAAGATATTTATTTATTGTGTTTTTCTGCTGTCTACAGAATTGTAATTTTGCCTGCGGAGACGTTTTGTACCAGTGAAGCGAAATATGGATGTTTGTTGCCCTACTAGACTTACTCGGTGGCTAGTAGAAAGCGTTTTTTTTTTCTTTTGTTTATAAAAATAAAACGTTGAAAATCGTTTTTAATGAGACTTGTGATTTCGTTTACAAAACGTTGTTAGTGGTAGTGCACAGGTTAAGGTTTCTATGTTTTTGCGTTATTGGAAAAGGTATTGGAATGAAATGAAATCGTGGCAGAGAAAATGATGAAAGAAATGGCATTAGGAGTAACAATTTATTTGTATATTTTTTATTTTTATTTATTTATTTAATTTTTTCAAATTTTGTGTTAAAGTTTTGGTTATTTTTTTTTTATAGTTGTAGTAGATCTCAGTCGTTGATTAAAATTGTTTGATTGTTCAAATATTTAAGCCGAAAATCATCGGATATAACAAGATGGGTTAATAGATGCGATGTCATCATCATCATTAGCAGCATTGCAGCAAAAACATTAAGTAATTTGAATTGATTGATTTTTGTTGTATATATTTTTTTCAAATTTTCCCCCAAAAAAGCCATCATATTTTTGTTTCATTAAAAAAAAAATAAAAAAAATAGTGATAGTAAAACATATTTATGGCATGTGTCACGCAATATTTAATAAAATAAAAGCCATCATCATTGTTGTTGTCGTTGTTATGTAAAATTTTTTCAGTATAGCCCACAAATAGGCGTTGTGGCAATAGTTGTTGTAATAGCGGTGACAATAGTGAAATTTAATTTGTCATCATGTCACAAAGACATTTCATCGACGTTATTGAAAGTAGCATTAAGAATGTGTATGCCAAAATCGTGATGGTGTGTGTGTTGTTGTTGTTGTTGGTTGTTGTTGCAGGGTTTTTGGGGTTGCAGAGCGTGAAAATAAATTTGAAGAAAACAAAAATTGTTGTTCGTTAGTTAGGCTGGACTTTTACCTGTTTGCATACTCTCTCTCCTATTAAGGTTTTCGTAGCAAATTTAAGAAAATTTTTAAAAAATTCTCTTTTTTTACTTAAAGGATTAAAAAATTAAATTAAATTTTTACAGCTAAAAAAAGGTATTGATTGATTTAAATAATAATTTTTCTTTTTTATCAAGTGTTTGCTTTGCTTATTAATTTTGTAAATTTATTTTTATTTCAAAATTTTATTTTATTTTTCAGAAGCTGTAAAGAGACAAAAAGATTAATTTATAAAAATTAGTAGTTATATTTTAAAAGAGTTAATGGAATGCTTTAACCAACTATTGTGAAAAACTACCCAAAGTTTTTTTGTGTTTATGTCCATTAATTCTAGAGGCCGTATTCTTAAAAAATTTTTTGTTTATAAACTGTTCCTTTTTAATTCGGGCCAGCAATCCGGGGAAGGCGCATATATATGAGAATTTTTGTAGCTTTTTCAACCTTTCACTTCGCCGCCTGATTTTTTGCTACAGGACAGACGAAGGCACGAAGGCTGAAAGTTTAAAAATTGTTGGTACTACTAAAAATTTTAAAAGATGTTATGGAAATGCTAATTTTTTTTATCTGGAACCAGCACTCAGGACATGCCCCTCCATATGCAGTACATTGCGCCGGAACAAGAAAGGAGGTAAAGGAGGATAGTTTTGAAAGGACAGATGAAGAAAGATGAGAAGATAGAGAATTTTTTGTAGTTTTTTCAACTAATTTTTCATGCTGATTTTTTTCTACAGGACAGACGAAGGAGGCTGCTGTTACGCTGCCGATTATGTTTAGTGACCAGGGCTATGCCTTCATAACTGCATTAGGTTGCCAACAAATAACACAACCCTAATGCTGTTCAGTAGAATTCAATACAATATTCATGACTCAGGGCGGGGTTGAACTCAGGACCCTGCGCTGCACAGTTTCGTGTTCTACTACTTCAGCCAACATCAGCCACATTCTAGAGAAACTAAAACATTATTTTATACTTAGTGAAAACAAGTTATTTTTTTTTTTAATCTGAGAAAAAAAAATTAAAATAATATATAAAATTGAAAAATTTATTAAATTTTCAAGCCACATTTGCGTGCTAAATTTTATTCCCAGTTTTTGGCAAGATATTATATAAATTTACCTGCCATTATTTCTAATGCAGTAAATTTCTTTAAAGAAATAAATGTTTTAAAAATACAGTAGCCGCTCGGT
Organism: Linnaemya tessellans; assembly: GCA_951800035.1. Lineage (NCBI taxonomy): Eukaryota > Metazoa > Arthropoda > Insecta > Diptera > Tachinidae > Linnaemya > Linnaemya tessellans. The sequence continues at coordinate 5,932,572 of OX637533.1, forward strand.
TATATGCACATCCAGAATAGTGAACAACAAAATTGAAACACATGGGGTTCTAAAGGGTGAACACAGCCTATCTCTATTATGTGAACAGCTTTCAACCGTTAATTTTTTTTAAATGTTTGTCTTATTGGAAGTATGTTCTTCCCCGAAATAAGTGAAAAACCTCAAACTGTTGATTTTGTTAATGTTTTGAGTGTTGAGTTGTTGAGTGATTATCTTACATATTAAAAATCGGTTCTTCCCCGAGATAAGCAATCGTATGCATACGAATACAAAACAGCTTTTTGAAGTCTTTAGTGTTTGTTACATAGTGCATCGAAGATGAAGCGCAAGAAAAAGAGTGGCATTTTGCATAAAGGTGCAAGCATTACTTCTCTTGCACACAGATATGAAGTGGCCAAGTCAACAATTTGTGCTATTAAGAAAAATAAAAATCCGATTTTGGAAGTGACTGCAAAAAGTAAAGAAAAACTTAAAAGGAGAACATTGAGAGAAGCTGAAATGTCGTTGGAAGAGGCGAAGCTATATCATTGGTTCAATCAACAAAAGAAAATATTTAAACGAACAACTGAAAGAAAAAAGTTCTATTACTGCAAGTGATGGGTGGCTGCAGAAATTTAAGCGACGATTTGGTATACGGTTTTTATAGATATCCGGTGAAAAATTATCGTCATGAGTTTGTAGAACCTTTTAAAAAAGAACTCTATTCTTTAATAGTAGAACAAAATTTAATGCACGATGAAATTTACAAAGCGGACGAAACTGCCCTATTTTGGAAACTGCTTCCAGACAAAACATACGTTTTAAGAAGTGAAAAAAGTGCACCTGGAAGAAAAACCGAAAAAGCACGTCTTACATTCCTGTCCTGTACAAATGCTTCTGGTGATAGGGAAGGCAAAACGGAGGCAATCGAAACATGCAATAAAGTTATTGCTTGGAGTGAAAATATTATATCTGATATTAATGATATTTTGGTATTGCGCAAATGCAGGGACAAGGCAAAATCTCTTGAAGCAAAAAAGTACAAAAAAATATAACCGACTTTTTTCACGTTCCTTACTTATTAAAATACATTAAAAATAAAAACTTAATTTAATAAAAGTCATATGAATTACTTATTTTTTGTTCTCTCGATTTAGTGAACTTCTCCATTTAGTGAACAGGCTCTGTTTGAATTAGTTCATATAACCGAGCGACTACTGTAATTTTAACTTATTTCGTTACTTAATATTTACCCCCATATTAATAAAAAAATAAAATGTATTTGATATCTATTTTAAGAAAATTTTGTATGAAAAATTTTGAATAAAATACATTTCAAATACATTTTAAATTTTATGAATATGGCAGTTACAGTTTAATAAAAATCTTAAAACAGCTTAAATTCTGATTTTATATTAAACATATTTTACAAACGCCTTAAAGTATGCCCATATTTTCTTTGTTATCCCTACACCTATACAAATATTGCTTACTAATAATGCCACAGCTTTAAATAAAAGGTTAAATAATTATTTTAAACTAAATTTTGTTTTTCTTTTCATTTACTCTTTGTTAAAGGTTTTGACAAAAAGCAAAAGCTTGTAGGAAACAGGGGCAGGCAACGAATGAAAAGCAAAAAAAAAAACTTCACACAATAGAAACAAAAGATTATTTGTTCTACTTATTTGGCAGTACAAATACAAATAATACATAAACGTATGTGCCGCAAAGAGAGCACATACTCGTATTTTTGATTTATTTCGTTTTTCGTAAGAAACTTAAAGGTCCCTTGTACCGAGTGAGTTTATAGTCTTTTTTTTTCTTTGTCTGGCTTTTTCCGCCTACAAAAACAAACAAAAAGTTTATTGAATTTTCTCTCTAACTTGTCGAAAACAAACAACACAAAAGAAAAAGGCATGTAATATATAAAATGGAAAAATAAAATAAAAATTTGCAGAAAAAAAGTTACTGGGTCGAAATGGAAAAAAAGCAGATATCCTGGTTTCTTAATATGCTGGCATAGAACCAGCCAGCCCTTTTCAACTGATTTTGGTGATCAATATTGTGTTGTGAATTATTCACAACTCCGAATGACACAACTCCGAATGACACAACGCCGAATGCCATAAAGAGATCATGCAGAACAGTTTGACTGCTAGAGGCCTAAAGTACCTGGAAGGCCTTAATGGACAATTTAAAGTTTCAAATTGATGGCAAAATATAAGACGAAAGTTCAATAAGACAGTTTCGTTCGAACATCTTTTTGATTGGCGGTGGATGTGCACAAAATTTAAATTTTTATTAAAAAGCAAAAAAAGGTCATCAAAAAAAAGTTTTTTTTTCATATAGAGAGAATTGTCCAATACCCTAGTGAAATCTAAGAACACTTCAATAATCACATAGATTTTTTTCTTTTGATTTGAGTCATAAAATCAACAAGATTTAAATTCAAAATTGAAGTCGAGAACAACAATTCCCAAATGTAATAACTTATGACCCCTACGTTCTTTTTATCATCTCCCTTTTTTTTATCACTAGTAATAATTTTGTAAATATTTTTTAATCTTTTATAAATAATTAAATAAATAATGAAAAATTTCTTGATATGTTAAAATGTTGCCATGAATTTAGCACAAAAATTTAAAAGAAATATATTTCCCAGTTTTTTAAATTTTCCAAGGACCTTCTTTTCACACCCTAAACGCAGCTACGAGACATTTTCAAAATTTCCTAGACATTAAAAATGCCAAACATACGTATTTTTATAACAATGAACGGAATTTTGTAACAAAAATTTGCCAAAGAATTCCTTTGAATTGCAGAGATTCCTAAGCATTCATCAAACTTATCACCCGCATAATCACAATATAATAAAACTTTTACATGTTACACAATATATATTGATGCGACGGGCATTATGAAAACAGACAAAGGCTAACAAAAGCGAGGTAAAACTGCCACAACAGCAAAATGTGCACAAACTACAAGGAAATAATTCTTATTTGGTGCTTAAATACTTTTAAACCATTCTTTGCTTAACGTTAACAGCATGTCTAAATGAATTTAGTTTGTGCGTTTCCTTCCCCTATCACACACACACACAGACACATACATTTACTCATTACATAAAATAAATTCATTTGCTATTTCATTTATTAAAAATCTAGCCTCAACTTGTTACACGCATAATTGTGTGTAAAGCAAAGCAAAAGAATGGAAATATATTTTTCTATAGTCAGAGAAAATTATGTTTTTGTAACAACACAAAGAAAGAAAAAAACAAAAAGTAAAAAAAAAGTTCAACAAAAGAAAAGAAAAGTTTCAATTCTTTCGTTTGTTTTGTCATATTTAACTATTTTGTCAAAGCTTTGTTGTATAAATGTCTTGTCGAAGCGACTAATGTCTACAGCGATTTGCAATATAATAAAACGTATAGATAAAAGTACTGCTGAAAATGTTTTCTTGTGTCTTTACGTTCAAACGAAATGACTTAAGTAAGCTTAAATTAATGGTTTGGGGGATTATACGGTGATAAACAAAGAAAGAATTCTGTTAAATTGTTAGAATATCTGTGAAAGTAAAGGAAGCCTACAAATAGACAACAGTTTTGCTAACATGAATATTATTACACACCTAAATGTATGCTACACATGTATGTATAGAAATTATATAAATCTTTAAGCATTTTGGCACACCCTTAGCATAGGCAATATATATATTCGAATATAATATTCATTTATCATGCACTAACACTGCGAGCAAAAGTATGCTACAAACTTTTACACACTTGAACATATGCTACATTGTGGAAACTATACTCAGCTGATAAGTAGCACAGAAAATATTACAGTCGAATCCGCTGTAGCGCAACACGCTTTACTGAAAAAAATCCGATTACTGAAAGCGATACAAATCCTCGCACTGATTCTAAACGCACTGAAACATCGCTTTATTGAAAATATCGTATTACTGAAAACCAAAAGCAAGTTCACGTTTTGTATGAAACTTACTTCGCTTTAGTGAAAAAATAAACAATGACAAATTGTTAATTTTTTCAACTGGCTTAAGTTCGAATCTGCATGACTGCAAATGATTTTTTATTATTTTATTAATAAATGAATTTGTTCAAATTCTCTTTATTATTTTTTATATTAAGATTGGAATATTAAGAATATTTTCAATAATCATCAAACCAGCAGAACGGATCAGTACTGATTTCGAGGCCGCTACGCCATCTCATCAGCGTTCTTTGTTTCTCATCAGCGATGTTTGTTTGCGAAACATCGCTTTACTGAAAATATCGTATTACTGAAAACCAAAAGCAAACCCACAACTACGTTTTGTATAAAACTTACTTCGCTTTATTGAAAAAATAAACAATGACAAATTTTTTTATTAGAAATCTATTGCATAACTTAAGGCTGAAAAAATTGTGCATGTTTTGTCCGTTAAAAAAGTAAATGGCAAAATGTATTTGTCCTTTTTTCTCTTACGTACATACTTTATGGTATTTCTCTATTATATTGTCAATGCAAGTGGCTGGACATTTTCGAGGAATTCGTGAACTATTTCAACAGCAAAATTTAAAATTCCATGAATAATTTTTTTAAATAAAATTTTTACGTTAAATTGACGTAAAAAATTACACAGATTTGATAGAAAAAATATTGTTGTACTGATTTTAAGCGGTACGCTTAACTGTAACAAATTTCAGTAATGCGAACTAGGTTTTGGAGAAAAAATCGGATCAGTGAAAAAATTAGATTTTGGTTATTTCCAGTAAAGCGGAGTTGACTGTATAGAATTTTAGGAAACAGAAAATAAATTGTGACATAGAAATGGCCTTTATAGTAGGAACATCAGCATCGGATGATGTATGCCAGTATAATCTTAAGGTTTTAATTATTATTTTTTTCTAAACTTTATACTTCGACACATTCGGTTGCAGCGGTTTACACAAAGGAGAGGCCCTACTAGAACCCAGACCTGAATGATTAAAAATTTTCCAACAACTGAAGATGATTTGGTTCGTAAAATAAAATCGTAAATTAATTCTATACTTAAGGCCGTCATACGTCACCTTTTTCAACTAACAGCTGAGTTGAAATACATGCTTTCTTATGTGAGTTGTGCGTCAACATAAAGTACGAAAGTTGGCACACTTTTAACTTTCGACGTACGTTGAATACTTTGACAAACATCAGTAAGTTTTTCAAATTGTTTTGATTAATTAATTTGTATTGTGTGTTCAGGAAATATTAAATAATATATAAAAAATTCTATAAAAAAATAAATTTAAGTCAAATAAACAAAATGATAACAAATAACTTATTTAATATCCGTCAACAATGTACTCATTGTGCCAACCTTCTCGGTGCCCCGGCCTTTAAGGCGTTACAAAAAACAAAAAAAAACTGTTGAGGCTTTCGAAAACAGCTTTTTTCTCTACTGCATAAGTTGGATAGTTTTTTTTTTTATTTTTTTTTTTTTTTTTTAGGAGTAGGACCAGCACTCAGGGGATGACCCCTATATATGCAATACATTGCGCCAGAACTGAAAACGAGGGGATAGTATTGAGGGGACAGATTAGGAAAGATGAGAAGATAGACAGTTGTAGCTATTTCAATTGATGTTGACACTCTCCTGTGACTTTGGAATATTTATACTATCAATCTTAATAGAATTTAATGAGATCCACAGTTAGACATTTTAAGAAAAATTCCTATTTATTCTTCTTAATTATTTCTTCCTTACAAGTATTTCTTCAAAGCAAATTATTTGTAGTTTTAAAACTTTCAGTTAACCCGCATAATTTCCTTAATTTTACTATAATAATTTGTTTGCCATTATTAAATCATAATATTGAAATGTGTACAAATTATTTTAGCACAGATTGAAATAATAATGAAAAAAAAAAAGAATTACTGTCATAGTTGTGGGTGGCATTTTGTAGTCTTTCTGGCTTTTTTTTTAATTCCATATTTTTCAAGAAAAATAGAGCACCAAAAATATACACAACAAAAGTTTGTGTAAGTGAAAAAAATAAAAATAAAATCGTACATGGCAAGAAAAAATAAATAGAAATAAGTATTTTTTTTGTTTCAAGTTGGTCTTGTAGTTTAACAAACAAGCAAACAGAAGAGTAAAATATTAATAATAATTTCTTTGTTTTCTGGTATATATTTTTCAACTGAAAAAAAGTTTGTCTATGACTGGCTGTTGTAAATTACAAGAACACAAGCAAAAAAAAACACATTTTACAAGTTTCAGTAACAAGTATTTCATTTATATTTGTTTTTAGTGCAGGCACAGGGTGCAGGGGTGGTATTGGCAAATATTCCAAATGAAATATATAAAGAAATTAATGAATTACCAAACAAAAAGAAAACAGTTCCATAAAACTACAGAAAAATAAAAGTTTCTAGTTTATTGCACATTTTTTTTAATATTTGTACAAGAAATGTAAAAATAAATACCAAAAAGTAGTTAGAAAATTATTACATTAAAGGTTTCCCAAAACAAACAAACGAATTTTTAATAAAAATTCTTAATACTTCATGAAATTTGTCAAGGAAGTAAGTACGTGTTGTGTTGTGTTGCCTATTGCACTTCATACACAAAAGCTAACTAAGAAGCCATATAAAGCTATTTGCTTTCAGGGATTAAACAAATAAGGTAATAATTAAAAATATGTTCCTTAAGAAATATTAAAAGATTTGAGGTTTGTGTTATTGTGTGCGTAAGTGGCACATATGAGAAGTATTTCCACGAGAATATTGGTTGTGCACCAGAAAATAAACATATTTCAGTATACGAAAATGTACACAATTATAGCTTCAACGAAGTTCCACATACGCCTGCAAGTATGCAATATTTATTATTATTTGTTACGCTCAAGAACGACAAACAAACAATTAATGTGAGACCATATTTCCTTTTAGTTTTTAAATGTTTTAATGAAAGCAGTTACTGTTTAGATTACAACTATGATTTGTTCATATAAATATTAAATATTTTTCCATCTCCCTTCTTTCATAGTTGCAGCCCACTGCAAAAAAATCGCTACATCCAGCAGCATTACGAGCAAGCTGACTGGTTTCATTTTAACAAATTTTTTTTTTATTTAGTTTCATAAACTGTTTAGTAAAACTCTAACGACAGGAATATTAATACTGTCGAACTTCTCTAATTTGAACTTCTAAAGGGTGTAAAACACAAGCCAAATTATGAAATGGCCAAAAAAGAAATTTTATTTAGTAGATAATTTCTTGTCATTTAACATTTAAATATAATTTCGGGCATATGGCCACCAGGACTATTTTGCACAAAGGTCATTCTGGAGGTCCAATTCTCGACCACCTTTTCAACCATTTGAGGGCGTATTTCAGCAATGACACGTTGAATACTGGTTTCCAAAGCGTCAATCCGTGCTGGTTTATCCACGTAAACCAATGATTTCATGTATCCCCACAAAAATCAAATCACACGAACGCGGAGGCCAACTCACCGAAATAATGTTGTCGTTGAAATGTTCTTTCAATAAGTCCATTGTTTCGCCCGCAGTATGACAAGTGGCACCATCCTGTTGAAATCACATTTCGTTTATATCCATATCTTGAAGTTTTGGCACCAAAAATTCATTGATCATGATTCTGTATCGATTTGCATTCACGGTAACGCGTCGTCCTTCCTCATTTTTAAAGAAATAAGGACCGATGATTCCACCAGCCCATAGACCGCACCAAACAGTACATTTATCGGGATGCATTGGTAATTCTTGAACGGCGTGTGGATTATCTTTGCTCCAAATACGGCAATTTTGCTTGTTGACATATCCATTCAACCAAAAATGCGCCTCATCACTGAAGATAATTTTGCGGTAAAAAAGGGGATAAACATTTTTAATTGAACACTGTTTTTGAAAATAAATTTCCACGATTTGGAAGCGTTGTTCTGGAGTTAACCTGTTCATGATGATTTGCCAAACAATACTGAGTAGAGACGTCACTTTAAACTGTCAAAACAGCTGTCAGACAACAGAGTGATTCGTATAAAAAAAAATTCATAAAAAAAGCACCCTTTATTACTTGAATTTTCCATAAGTTAAAGCAAATTCGGTGGCAACAGCATCTAGGAGAGAAATTCCATTAGATTTTACTTCTATAACTTGAACTTCAATAATATGAATTCCTCCATTATTTGTAGAAAAACAGGAGCACAAAGCTTCCGTAATTTGAATTTTTTCAGAAAATTGTTCTCCTTTGCTTACAAAAATTAGTCCCTAATTCTGAATAAATATTCTTTTTACTTAAAAATGGCTAAATTTAATTCCATGCTTGAGAGTTCATTATAGAAATAGAATTTTAATAGAATAAAATACAAACTATTAGAATAGAATACGAACTATTGTATTGAAAATACGAATTCATTCACCATCTATCAAGATCTTGGGATATCCACGTTACTAGCCAGACAATATCGAACTGCTTTACAAAGTGTGCCTTTGGTCAACATTCAAGGTGGGAGGGAAAGGATGCATTCCTTTAGCATTATTAAATGATTTCGATGACAACGCCAACGTTTTAAATGATAACTATGAAGTTTGGCTACACTTAAATGGCATAGAATCCACAAGTTGAACTGTTTAAGAGTTTCTGGACATTGATAGTGTGTTGATGACTGGAGAAATAATAGATAGCGATGAGGACGAAGTTGAGGAAACAATTAAGCAACCACCCAAACAAGTTATCAAATCAACATTTGCAAATTTAAATGCATTCTTAAACACAAATGCAAAAGCATTAGATGACCACTATAAAGCACTGCATAAATCAGAATCACTTTTCGCTCAAAGTAAAAGTGAAAAATTACTCAATATTTAGTATATATCTTAATACATTAAAAATTTCTTTCAGTTAAAAATAAAAATGAATTCCTGCTAAAAATAATTATTTTTTCTTACTATTTGTAACGTTTTTAAATGTCATTCTCAAATATGAAGTCTCCGTAAGTGGATAATGGTGATTCGGGATAATGGCGATTCAATTTATAGAAGTTCGACTGTATTTCAATCTCCCCATTTCCTCAATATCATAAAAATTAAATAACAAGAATAAAATGTTTATTCAAACATACAGCCTAATATATTGCGAACGCAACAAGCCTTATATTATTTAAAACGATTGCATTTTATATGCACTTGACTGATGTAAGTTAATTAAGGGGACTTCCTTAGTTGTGCATGTGTGAGTATGTGTGTTTGTATGTTTCTTTAGCACGCACCAGCATAAAATCAAAGGTTTCGTTTTTCCTTAAGAAATTAGTTTATAAGAATACTATGTAGCCTTTAAAATTTAACTTCCCGACTGCATTCCTGAGAAAACTATTTTATTGCCTTAAACATAATAATACACCTGTCCCTCTGCTTATTAATAATTTCTTATAAAATATTCAAATATTTGAAGACATTCGAATATTCGGCTATTCGAATACAAATATTTGAACATCACTATTCAACACCGTTGCAATTATTTCCCACTAAAATTATGGCAAATGTATGCTATAGTTTTTCACTGGTGACTCCATACGTATGAGTAGCCCAAATTATTGTAATATTAATTATACGCACCAGTAAACTATCCCACTTTCTTGCAATACACTGTATATGTAAAGGGGCTTTGCAATACACTGTATATGTAAAGGGGCTACACACGGTCAAAATGCTTGCTGTCGTTTTCCTGTATGTGTGCTTGCTGGCTTGAAGCACTCAGGCTTGTTAACTCGTCAATCATTCATTTCTGATTTGATTTTGTGGTGTTCGTATGAAATATTAAAATATTAAAACAAACGAAAATTTTAAGAAAAATGTCTCTAAATAAAGAAATATTAATAGCTATAATGTCAGCGTGTTTGCAAAAAAAAAAAAAAGAAAAGCAAACCAGCAAAAGTTTACGAAAAACGCATATGGATTACACATGTCTTAATTTTTATTCCACTTTTTTTTAACAATTTCTCACCATAGAAAATTACATGAAAATGAAAATTTGTATGTGCTTGAGATAATACTACAATACATTCACAAGCATGTGACAGCAAGCATGCTAAAAATCAAAATTTTTTGATTTTCCTTCAAGCATCGTCGGTGCCACATATACCAACAAATTTTAACTGATACTATAAGAATGCTTGCCATACGTTTTGACCGTGTCTATGCCCCTTAAAGCTCATCAGCTAGCACTCAGCTGTTCGAATTAAAAAAAAATAAATAAATTAATGAGGCATTTTTAAAAATTACATTTTTAAAGTCCACCATTATTAGAATTTTTAAACACCTCCACAATTTAATGTTAATCGATTAAAGTTAATGCTGTTCAAAATATTCTATCATCGTCATAAGATTATTTACAAAATTTGTGAATTTTTAATAAATAAATTTTAAATTAATCTAATTAAAATAATTAATTAAGGCGCTTGTATGTAATAACTAATTACATAAAATTTTATGCCAGTATTGTCATGCAGACAGCTGCACACATATTTATTTCTGGGTTAACTGAATGCCATTTATTACGAAACGATTAGACTTGGTTGTATTTTATTAAAAACTAATTGAGTTTATTTAGTTGTATAAATAGGAATTAAGTTTTTTGGAGCAAATGAGGACAAACGCTTTTATCAAGATATTTCAAGTTTTGTGAGTAGGAAATAAAACAAATGGAAATGTTGTTCAATTTAATGCAGAAATATTACACAAAATATTATTACAATAGCAAAAGAAAGTGCTTGAAACATTAAAGGGGCCATTGCAGTATAACAAATAGATTATTTATTTAAATAGAAATCAGTTCCCTCGCATAATTATTATGACAAATTACAGATTGGCAATTAAATCTAAAGCAAATATTTAAAATAGCAACATGCAGTCGACTCCGCTTTACTGGAAATAACAAAAACCCAAATATTTTTCAGTTATCCGATTTTTTTTCTAAAATGTAGTTCGGATTACTGAAATTTGTTACAGTTAAGCGTACTGCTTAAAATCAGTAAAACAATATTCTTTTATATCAAATCTGTATATTTTTTTACGTCAATTTAAAGTAAAAATTGTATTTAAAAAAAAATTATTCATAGAATTATTCATTTTGTTGTTGAAATTTTTCACGAATTTCTCGAAAATGTCTAGACACATGCATTGAAAATATAATAGAAAAATACCATAAAGTACGTGAGAGCGAAAAGGACAAATACATTTTGCCATTTAATTTTTTAACGGACATAACAATCACAATTTTTTTCAGCCTTAAGTTATGCAATCGATTTCTAATAAATAAATTTGTCATTGTTTATTTTTTTCACTAAAGCGAACTAAGTTTGATACAAAACGTAGTTGTGGGATTGATGTTGATTTTCACTAATACGATATTTTCAGTAAAGCGATGTTTCGCTAAAGCGAAGTGAATAATACTAGTTGCGTTTAAAATCAGTGCGGGTATTTGTATCGCTTGCAGTAATCCGATTTTTTTCAGTAAAGCGTGTTGCGCTAAAGCGGATTCCACTTTAATTAATAACTACAGAAGTTAACGAAATAAAAATTGATTATGATTCAATTCGCAAAGTTTATAATCACTAAGAATTAGACATGAAAATGAGGTTAATAATTTTCCCACTTACACAGCAGAGAGGACGCTGTTTTCGAAAATCCGTGCACACCCATTATCCGTACTTATGTGCAATAAATTTGTTTTAAGAACAACAAGTCATCTTTAGTTTTTAATGGCAATAGTTTCATGAATTCTGCTTCCCATTATAAATGCAGTTTCAATTTCCTGGTGGCATAATTTTTTGTCAAATGGAAATTACTCTGATACCAATTCATATGCCTAAGGATTTAAGCCAATGTCTGTTTCTTGTAAGAAAAAAAATTTATCTCAAACTTGTAGAATTTTCTGGCTTTTGGTATTTCTTTGAAATTGTTCAAATATATGCAGTTGTGTGCTCTATATATAATTTTTTTGTTGTTTAGTTTTTTCTTAATTATTCTTTGCTAAAACTTTCTTCTCTAGTTGGAAGTGTGTTTTTTCTTTCTATTTTTACTACAACAATTTTGTGTTGAATATTTTTCTTTTTTACTTTTGCAGCTGTTTTGAGTAAATGTTTATATAAGTGTGAGTGTGTTTATGTTTGATTTTTATTTTTTTTACTTTCAAAACTGGTGGGCTGTTGCTCTACTTTTGGCAAGTGGTTTAAGCATGTTAATAAATTATATTTTGATTATAAGTTTTTTTTTATAGTAAAATATTTATAGACATTTTTTCACCGCAGCATCTTTGGAATTTCAATGTAAGTTGTCTTCCATGTTACATGAGTTTTATTTTTTTTTTTAAATGAAAAAAATTGTTTAGTACTTGTTTGCTTTCAATTTCAATTAAATGAATATTTATTCAATTAAAAAGGATTAAATTTAGAGCTGTTACGAAAATAACATTAAAATGTATTTTAAGTCTATTCTACTAATTTTATATAGAAATTTGTCAAACCACTACTTAGACATTAAATATTTTTTATAAATTACACCGCGTATCCTGCAGAAAAAATTCCATTAAAATATTTTAGAATTGTTCTAGTTTCTTGACCTCTTTTTAATTATTATTATACTCTAATATATTTAAGCTTAAGGTCTCTTTATTTTAATTTAAAATATATTAGTTTTCAATATTTCGCCACTCCTTTGTGTGACTTATTCAGGAAACTAAAAATAAAATAATTAATTTCCTGAAGAAGTCACACAAAGGAGTGACGAAATATTGAAATTAAAAATTAAATTAAAATAAAGCGACCTTTAGCTTAATTTTATATTAGAGTATAATAATATTTTAGAATGTTTGTAACTTTTCCAGTTGTTAATAAATCTCTTAAGAAACAAGAAATTTACATGTTTTCGGCAACAACTTTAGTCCTGGTTAACAATAAAACAGCTGCCCTAAAATATTTAACCTACAATCTATTTAGAAGGCACCTAAAGGCATGAGGCACAATTTACTTCTCAGAAAATCGTACATAACTCTGAACCATAATAAAATATGGTTTCAAAATGGTGCTGAAAGTACTACACTATCACACTGCAATCATGCAAAAAAATTTAATTTTTTTTTAATTTGGTCGCAAACTTAAATGAGAAATATAAACGTATGAAGAATTTTTTTAAGTTTAATATTAAACAATTTAATTTCATTTACTTTGTCACAAATTTAGTTTAAGGCATTTGGCTTTCTTTCTGAAACTATTGAATAAACAAACGAGATAAGGTTATAAAAAAAACAAAACTAATAAAAAGGATAGCAGTGGAAAAACCAATTACTTAAATACGACTAACAGTTAATGTTGTAATAATTATAAAGTAATGTAAATTGCAAATAATACTCCAACAAAAACTACAAGAAAAGAAAATGAACAGCAAAAATAATCTGGCATAATAAAACAATAGAAAACAACACACAAAATTGGAACACAAGACAACAAAAAACCAACGTTGTCTTTCTTTTAAATAAACAACAATTACGATAGAGAGTAAACAGCAAATAGAATTCATGCCAAAAATTTTATAAAAAAAACAGCAATAGGATATTGAGGCCTATCAACAACATGAAATAAGAAAAATATCAAAACCAAATAATGAAGAAAAAAAAAATAATATTATTGTAATACAATTTACATTGATACTTTCTTTGCAACACATTTATTTGCCTGGCTACAGTCAAGAAATAATAGCTATAGAAAACGCCTATATGTATGCAACAGCAAATAGCAAAATGTTTAGCAATCATAACAAGCAGCAAAACAAATAAATATAACAAACACAAGTACACAAAAAAAAAGAAAGCAAATGCTATTAAAAACATACAACTCCCCTACGAATAGGCTGTGAACTTTATGCTTAACAAGAAAAGTAGCCTGAAAGTATGCTTGAGTATAAAACCATATCGTTGCAAGAAGTGTTTTTAAATAAGTTTTTACGGCAAACCTGCCAAATGCTCACAAACCACAAACGTTGTAAATATTTGAAACAGTGGCCAAAGAAAATATCTGCTATGAAAAGTTTTCTTTGCCATGTTTTCTATCAATATTTTTTCGGTTGTTGTTGGTGTTGTTGTTGTTGAGACTGCCTGTTTATTTTGTGATTTTTTATTTCTGTGTGTGTTTTTTTTTTTTTGCTGGCTTCCGTTCTAACTCTAATATTGTGTGTTAAAAGATCGTTTATTATTTTGTTAACATTATTGCTTTTTTTGTTAGTACTCGTATCAAGCTGAAATTATCTTGTTTGTTTTGTTTTGGTTTTTTTTTTTTTGCTGTGTACTTCGTTATGGGGCATACTTTTAGGTGTCAATTCCTGGGTGTTTGTTATAATGATAATGAAGTCATTAAATTGATATTTCTTTGCACTCACTCGCTAGCATTTAAGAGCCCACAGAAAGGAAACATAAAATATAAGCAACAATTTAAAAGTTTAGGCACTAAAATTATATAACACAAAAGTGGCCTTACACTATAGTTAATATATTTTTGCTATTTAAAACACAAAATTCAATACAAATTTCCCAGCGCATTCATAACAAATTATAACAAGTATTTGCTTTAAAATTGTTTAGTGTTCAAAAAAAAAAGAATTCTTAAATTATGCCAATAAAAGAATATGTAGCATAAGTTAACTTACAGAAATACGTATGAGTTTATTCGTCTTGTTTTTTTATTTTACTTTTTATGACATAAAATATGATGATAATCCTAAATGACGTGAAAAAATATTTTTATGTTACATGCTTTTTTTTCGACAAGTTCAAAAAAGGTGTTACATAAAACTAAGTAACTGAAATGTTGCAAGCAGCACAGAGTAGTTTTTACAAAAAAAAAAAAAAAAAATAAAAGAAATCTTTGAGTTTCATGTCACATTGAATTCAGCTCTAAACAACATAAAAGTAATGGCATAAAACTACTTTTCAGCAGAAAAACTAGTACCAGAAAATTGTGTTGCACATGTAGTTGTAGATTCAGACAAAAAAAAAAAGTATTTCTAGCACCCGTACGGGTGCTTAATAATGGTGCGTGCTCATACACTTCAAAAGTTTTTGGCAAAAATTATTTTAAAACTTAAGAAAAATCTTATGAGGCTGAGACTCTTTTTTTTATTTAAAAAAAATCATGAATATAATTTTTATAATAGGATTTTTAGTGTGCAAATAACTAAAGCACACTGGGGCATTTTGTGACAAGGTATTTTTTCACTTAGAAATCTATATGGCCTTGCACATGGC
This sequence comes from Linnaemya tessellans, assembly GCA_951800035.1. Lineage (NCBI taxonomy): Eukaryota > Metazoa > Arthropoda > Insecta > Diptera > Tachinidae > Linnaemya > Linnaemya tessellans. The sequence continues at coordinate 5,947,859 of OX637533.1, forward strand.
AATGCCACACAACAAACTACAGTCGAATCCGCTTTACTGAAAAAAATCGGATTACTGAAAGCAATACAAATCCCCGCACTGGTTTTAAACACAGCTAATCTTATTCACTTCGCTTTAGCGAAACATCGCTTTACTGAAAATATCGTATTACTGAAAACCAATATCAAGCCCACAACTACGTTTTGTATGAAACTTACTTCGCTTTATTGAAAAAAATAATCAATGACAAATTTATTTATTAGATATCGATTGCATAACTTAAGGCTGAAAAATTTGTGCATGTTTTGTCCGTTAAAATATTAAATGGCAAAATGTATTTGTCCTTTTCGCTCTTACGTCTTTTGTGGTATTTTTCTATTATATTGTCAATGCAAGTGGCTGGACATTTTCGAGGAATTTGTTTTACTGATGTTAAGCAGTACGCTTAACTGTAATAAATTTCACTAATCCGAACTACGTTTTAGAGAAAAAAAATCGGATAACTGAAAAAAATTGGGTTTTAATTATTTCCAGTAAAGCGGAGTCGACTGTACATAAGATATATATTAAAGATGTGTAGTGTTCTAGGTAAAAATGCAACACCCTTCAAACCTTTTTCTGAATGATACTTGTTCGATGCAAGTTTAATGGTGTTTCTTTTTCTGGAAAACATGTAACATTGTTTCACTTTATTTCTTAAAATTTGCAGTTAGATGGAGTTTTAAGATACAAATTAATATTCGTAAGGGATGGCAGTTTATTTTCTAATAAATTCACCATTTTGAAATTATATAATAGTGCAATTTTTCCATAAAAAGTGCACAAAATGTTACACTCTTTTAAAGAAAAGAAAACAACATAAATTTATTAGCCCCTAAAAGCAGACACAGTTTATGTACAGAACAAATATTCTTTATGATTGAAACTTTGACCACTTATCGATGGCAAGAGTGGGCTGTATACGCCCACATCAAGCACACTTATTTTCAGTAGCAGTAAAAGCAGAATACACGGATTATTGTCCACGTTACTAACTCAAGAAATGTTCCGTCCTTTATTTTTCTGGCACATACTGCGAGTCTGCAAAATATAACTGACTGCCTTTGCTGTTGATGTGTGCTTTAAAAAGTCACCTTCGCTTCACACATGCTGCCATTGCTTTGCCCAATAGAAAAACACTTGACTTGTATGTACAGGAGTACAATAATACAAATTTTCAGTATTTTTCCCTTAACTGAAGTACAATATAAGTTCCCCCCTTTATTTTTTTTTTTTTGTGTGTGGTTTTATTGATGAAAATAAACTAAAATTTAAGAAAGACAAAGAGAAAATAAATAAAATACAAACTAAACCAAACGTATAACTTGGAGAAGAAACGAAAAAAAACCTTTAGTTTAAAGCTGATATAAACCTGTACTTTGTATTGAGTGTATTGACTTACTTGCACAAACACAAACGACTGGCTACACACACACCCAGCTGTGCAACTAAACTGGAAAACATATATAAACCTTGAACACACACGCACACACACACAGCTGCACATAAACTCAATGTACGGAATAGAAATGAATCGATTACATAAATTGCAAAAGCTATACAATTGATTGACAAATATCTGTTCAACTTAAAAACTGCTATTGCAGCAGGAGTTAAAGGAACCTTTTTACTTACAATAACACATGAATACAAGTAGATGCACACATGCATAAAGCACACACAGACACAGACATATCAGCACTCTTTTAAGAAGAAAAATAACACATTTTTCTCGTTAAAGCAAAATCCTTGTATGTATTGGAGATTGCATAGAAAACAGTTGAAATGAAATAAAAAAAAAATCAATTTTCTTTCCACATGCACATTTGCCATTTACCAAAATATGTACGAGTATATAAAAAAAAATTAAAATTTTTTTTAAATAAAATAAAAATTGTTCTTTTACGAAAAATATACAGCATTGCGTTCACATTTTTACTTCTAAGGGATTTATATTTTTTTTAAGCAGAATTCTTTTTCTTTTAATTTGCAGAAAGAGACATTGAAGCATAAGGTTTTTTTTTTGTGACAGCTTCAAAAGAAAGACATGTTAGGACCACAAATATTTGCAATTTAAAAAAAAAAATTTTTGGTTACCCTCTCACTGCTGTCTTTCATTTAAAACACGTTGTTTGTTCTATAACAACTGAAACGAAGTTGTTTATTTAAACAACAATTCACGGATAGTGAATTTACCTAGAAATGTTTTTCTATTTTCCACTATTGGTAGATGTTTTGTAGTAAAACAAGTTTTATATATTTATTGTTAAGAGTAAAACTATACACGTCTTCCCCAAAAATTAGTTACATAAAGGTTGATATAAACGAAAGCTTTTGGGAAATACGTTCTTCTTAAATATAGTAAAAATATAAGATCTAATTTTAAAATTTATAGCATTGAGTTTGTTGTGAAGCTAAATTAGTTTGAAGTTGAAGTACCTAGAGGGACAATCAGGAAATAAAAATTGTTCATAATATATGTATGTTGTAAGCATTTTTCCCCCAGCAAAAGTACTTTTTGATCGAAGAAGTTATTTCAACGATTACACAGGGCAACAGCAAAAATATGCTCGAATAACCACTATATGCATTTGATGTATCATGGGTACCTTAGTACAAAAATGGTAAAATTTTTAAATTCTATGGGTAGATTTTTTTTTTTAATTTTTTTGTAAAATTGCATATTTTTAGACGCTTTTTCACATTATTAGTGATAACTCAAAAACGGCTAATCGGATATTATTCAAATATAATCAGAAAAATTAAGATTTACATAGCCTTTAATCCGTCTATATCTTTTGCTTTAATCGGATCAACAGTTTCGGAGTTATAATAAAAAATGTAAGAAAAAAATATATTTATTACGTAAAAATGGCAAACATTTTTGTTTTAAAAAAATCATGAAAAATAGAAAACGGCAAAAAATGTTCAGATTCATTATTCTATTACAAAGCCACAAATAATAGCAACAAAAGGAGACATCGACCATAAAAATCGACTGATTATTTTGGAATTTATTCACAATTAAGTAAATTAAGCAACTTCTTTTGCCATACATTTCTTATTCATTCAAAACACTTCAGCAGTACTTGGATATTGTATAGTAGTTTTAAAAGCATCTATGAAGCATAAGAAATGTATGGCAAAAGAAGTTGCTTAATTTACTTAATTGTGAATAAATTCCAAAATAATCAGTCGATTTTTGTGGTCGATATCTCGTTTTGTTGCTATTATTTGTGGCTTTGTAATAGAATAATGAATCTGAACATTTTTTGCCGTTTTCTATTTTTCATGATTTTTTTAAAACAAAAATGTTTGCCATTTTTACGTAATAAATATATTTTTTTCTTACATTTTTTATTATAACTCCGAAACTGTTGATCCGATTAAAGCAAAAGATATAGACGGATTAAAGGCTATGTAAATCTTAATTTTTCTGATTATATTTGAATAATATCCGATTAGCCGTTTTTGAGTTATCACTAATAATGTGAAAAAGCGTCTAAAAAAATGCAATTTTACAAAAGAAATTAAAAAAAAAATCTATCCATAGAATTTAAAAATTTTACCATTTTTGTACAAAGGTAGTCATGATACATCAAAATTGTATAGTGGTTTTAAAAGCATATGAAATTTTTTTTATTTTGTTGCGTTGTGTTATTAATGCAGAAATTATTGCCAAATCAAGACATTTTATAGAAATTTATATCATTATTGTATTGCCTGTTCGCCTATATTGCAAGCTGTCATATCTTTTGCAACGATAACACTTAGCACAGTAATATATTCTAAAACCGTATTTTTATTTTAAGTAATAGTTCCTTGACAGGACGATACCTTCTGACATCGACGATCAGTCTGTTAGTGTTCATGGGATGACATATTTTCACTGACTCAATATTAGAATTGTTATATAAAAATTTTGAAATGTTGGTTTCTGTGTCGTCACGCGCGTCACATAACAAATGGCTATTTTTTTAACATTATTAGTTGTATGAATTTTTGTTGTTGTTAAGTTCTATAATTTTTAAGCTGCTTTTGAGCAAATAATAAACTAAAAATACCGAAAAAAATTATAAAAAAAATTGTAGCGTGCGTCACGCTTTAAGTTCTCCCAAAAATGTCCATTAAACCCCTTAATCTTATTTACAGACGGATAGCTGATTTTATTAATGAATTATAGAAAATGTAACGTGCGTCACGAAAGATTTTGAGAAAAACTTTTTTTTTTATTAATCATTTAGATGCATTTCTGTTTTAGCAGTTAAATTTTGTGTGACATTTATGCAAAATTTCTTAAAATTACAACCATTTTGTAGCGTGCGTAACACTACATTGTGATAGAATATTAAGCAGTAAATGCATAATAAAAAATTATGTTTTATATTATTTGAAATTACATTTAAATTCTGGTGCACAATATAAAGGACCAAAAAATTTTTTAATTTTAGTAAAAAGGAAACTGGTACGAATGTAGCGTTCGTCACGCAGGATTACATTATATATTCAATGCACTAAAAAGGAAGTGTTTAATAAATATATTACAAATTTTTTTTAGCTGTACAAGCAATTTCTTACTTTTGTATGATGTCTTTGTTTTTGTGATAAAAGCACTTAAATCGACTTAAGTTAAACGTTCAGTAATTTTTTTTTTTTAATTTTTTTTTGTGGACAAGCACTCAGGGGTGCTTCCAAATTTCAGAAAGGCAGGAGAAGAGCGGAATTTGTTCAATGAAAAGTCGACTTTCATCACACCGAAACAAGTATTTTTTATTTGGTCCTCATGCAAAACCATATTTTTTATTTATTTTATTATTATTATTTTTTTTTTTTTTGCTGGAATGTGAAGAATAGTAAAAATGGTATTTCATTAATGATCTTCAATTAACAGAGAGTTTAAAATATATTATCGAAAGCCAAGAAGAAAAATACGAATAATATTTGAGATTTTCATTTCATTTGCTTTCTATTTAATTTCCATGCTGGCTTCCATTAACAATTTAAATATTTTGCTTTAAGATGTTGTGGCAAAAAGACCATAGAGTTTTATTTTTTAAATAAAATCCAATTTTATTTGGTATGAGTTTTATTTATTCTCTGCTTGCGCAATGACTTTAAGTATTTCATTGTCTTTAAAAAATTATATTGACATGTTTTAAATTATGCCTTAACCCTTTAACAACCAGCGTGCGATATATGTAAAATGCAAGTGTAAATAGTAAATAACTGAAAAGTATATTTTTTATAAAAAATTATAATGCTATTTCCTAGCAAATAACTTAGCGATTTGAGCTCGTTCCTCAAAGGGTTAAATAATGGTGTAATATTTGCTTGTTTTTGCAAATAAAACTTGAAGTATTCCATGAATAACTAACAACTTCTCTGTGCGCTTTGTTTTTTTCCATTTCTTCTGTGTATAATAGTTTTCTAGTTATAAAGACAGCTTGACATTTTTGTTGAAAGTTTTATTAGTTTAGATTGTTGTTGATAGCTGCAATACAAATATCGTACATGAAATAATGTAAATAAAAAATTCCTTTCCCTAGAAATGGATGAAACATATTCGTACAATCGAAAGTATGAGTAATTTTATTTTTGATATATATTTCTAACATAATAAATAGGGTTAGAAATAATGAAAATATTTGTATGAATAGAGATGACAATGGAGTGTGCACAGGATGCCTTTGAAATACTCGCTTTAAAGTGAAAAAGTGGATTAAGGTGCATGCTTATTTCTGAGAAGTATTTGAAGAAGGAAGTGCAGCAACTTCTTTTTTTGTTTGTTAAAACTTCACTTTACATGACTTCTTTTCTCATAAAAAAAAATTGGTCGGTCTCCACAACCAACTGAATTATTAACGTCATCATGAAGGAGTCAAAAGTCATGCTTTAAGTGAAACACGTTAAACAACAACATTAACCTATTCACAATTTTTACAGTAAGGCAACATTTTGCAGATACTTTATTTTGTAACTACTTTTACATCAAAAAGAAAACAATATTTGATTTAAATTTTATTACTGTTCATATAAACCAACTAAACACGAAAAATATTATAAATTTTTTAAATAAAAAAATATCATAAAATAATTAAAAATATTTAAACTTTTTCAAAATCAATAATTTTTTTAAATTAAAAGTGCTTGCAAGTCTGACAAATCTTTTATAAAAACACTTTCATCAAAACCAAGAAAAAAAAATTGCAACAATAATACAAAAAATTTCAAGGCAGATCCGATTCTTACTTCTCTTTAGGTCAACCCAATATTTATGAAAGGCACACATACTATTGGGATATTCACGCTGTGTGCTATTTAGTCATGTTGTCATAAAGTCATAATATTTTAGACCAGCTGAAAAAAAGTTGTTGTTGTGCTGCATACAAAAAAGTCATAAAATAATAGCACTCTTTCAGGTATGTTTTTGTTTTGTCATAAAATAGCTCTAGAGATCTGAGTCGAACGGCTGAAAATCTTTAGGCGAGACGGCGATCGTACATTTTTGCCGCCATTACTTTTATATGATTCACGACTAAAAAACGGCTAAAAAATTATTCATACCTATATGTCTGTACATCGAATCACATTTTTATAACATAAAAATAAATTAAAAGAGAACTAAAGCGTAAAAACTAAATCTATACAAGTGAAAAATTTTTCTCGTTTAATTTCGTAGCTGGCATCCACTGAACGTTGTTACGCATGCCGCCGCAAAAAAGAAATATATTCAGCTCATATCAAGGCAGCAGCTGTTTTAGCTTATACATACAAACTCATGGAGATATTCTTATGCACCAACCAGTAGATATATTTAATAATTTTAAATAAAAATGGAGTTTTTAGACGATTTATCTTTAATTGTATTAATTTTCTTCTGCTTTGATAACAGCCAATTACAAATGTGTTGTTATGACACTAGGTTATGACGGTTTCTTCACACTAGTCATATTATTCGTGCTATTATTTTATGACTTATGACTTTATGACTACAGTGTAAATCCCCTATATAATATATAAAAATTTAAAAACAAGAAGTCCATTTATAAGAAAAAATAACTTTTTTTTAAATTATGTATGAATTTTTATTAGTCGAACCTTCTTATGTAAATTATTAATTTTTTCAACGGGCTTAAGTTCGAATCTGCATGACTGCAAATGATTCTTTATTAATAAATGAATTTGTTCAAATTCTATTTTTAATTTTTTATATTAAGATTGGAATATTAAGAATATTTATACTGGTTAAATAGTTGATATTCCTACTAACCAGCACCACTTGCAAAAGTGGAAAAATTGAACACAGAACGCTGATGAGATGGCGTAGCGGCCTCGAAATCAGTACTGATCCGTTTTGCTGGTTTGATGATTATTGAAAAAATTCTTAATATTCCAATCTTAATATAAAAAATTATAAATAGAATTTGAAGAAATTCATTTATTAATAAAAAATCATTTGCTGTCATGCAGATTCGAATTTAAGCCCGTTGAAAAAATTAACAATTTAGAAAAAATAACTTTTAAAGTCACAAGTCCATACACACAAAACTCATATTAAAAACTGTGACCGAAAAAATATGTTTAAGACGCAAGAAGGAAAATCTTGATAATTAATAAATCTTTGCTTTTAAAACTGTTGTATACAAGCCAGAAGAATTTCCTTTTAAAAAAAAATATAAATATTTTTTATTTCAATTTAAGAAACACTTTAAGTCAAAATATACAAAGTCATTAAAATAAATAAAAAACATTATTTGGAACAATGTAACAAAAATAAATTCGAATTTGCTGCCTTATTACAGAACTCATTTTACCAATTTAGAATTTTTTTTTATGTGTAAATTTTTCCTTCCTTAAAATTTCATGTGAAATTCTAACAGAACCCATACAAAAAATATTCAATCGAAATATTTGTGGAAAAATGTTGCTAAACTAGCACTTTGTTTTAATTATGAAAAACATGTGAAATAATATGAATTTTATTTACTTCGAACGATAATTTTTTGAAGCTAAACATTTTCTCATGGAAAATGGAAAACATAATTTCAATTAAAAAGAAAAAAAAAACTGAAACTGAAATAACTGATGTTGCGCAAGATTTTCCACAAATTCAAACAGAGTACTAGGCTTTAAAATAAAAGTAAATTTAAATGAAAATAGATTACAAGATAGATATTGTTATTATACAATTAACAAGAAAAATAAAATAGTCCTAAACTCTTAATGCTAAATTAATTTATTGTTAAATGTCAAATAAATTATAAATTACAACTCCAAAAAAAAAAAAATTAATAAAACTTATTATTCTTTTAAATCATTTACGATCCTAATAAAACACAAAGTAATTAACCCCTAAAAGCAGGCAACATATTTTATTTATAACCCAAATGACTATATAAAAATCTTTCAATATTTTGCAGACGAAATTTTCTTATATTTTTCCTTTATTTCTGTGTTATAATAGTGCAATGTAATGCCACCACAAAATAAGTCTCCTGAGTGTAAAAAAAACAACACAAACATACTTACAAGCCAACAAAAACAAAAATAACAAAACGAGTACATTAAAGATAAAGAGCAAATATTAACACCCAAAGTTTAAGCCATAAAATAAACAATAATTTTCTTAGGATAGAAATAAGTATTTGTCAACATCCTACTTACAAGGACACTGGCTATGGCAAATATGTACTCTCCGAGGTCACAGTAAGTTAAACAAACATAAACAGGGCAAACAGGAAAAAAGAGTACAAGAAAAAAAAATTATTTCACACAAAAAGTTAATATAATTTACATTAATTTATTCCGAAAACAAACTAGCAATCGAAAATATACCATCAAGGTCATACGTAAAAGGCTCACAAAAATTGTGGCAGAAGTATATGATTTATACATAAGGAACCGGATGGCCAACTAAAAGAGCATATTAAACACGCAATGAAAAATATGCGACTTTCAAGTGAAAAATCATTCATAGAAAAACAACCGCAAAAGCTTCTTTCTTGTTGCGTAACAATATTCACAATTAGAAATTAAGGCATTCGCTCGACAATAATTGTGGTTAAAAATTGTTAAAACGACTTTAAGCCAACTCTTATTTAAATACCCGTTTAAGTGGACAAACACAACTAAATTTGTTTTACTGCTTGTGATTTCTGTTGACTTTGGCTGTATTGCTATTTAAGTCAAATATGCATAAGTCTAAAGTTAATAAACTTTTAAATTCTTTTCATTTACTGTCTTGTGGTTTGAGTTGTATTTTTTACAAATTGTTTGTATTTATTTAATATGAAAACGATTTTTAATTAAATAATCTAAACTCAGATATGTTGTTGACCTGAATACTGCACTCTGTTGTTTTTTTTTCTATTTTATTTAAATAGTTTGTTTATATTTTTCATTATTAAATGCAAATTTTCAATGCAACCGTGTTTGTAAAGAATGAGTTTTTTATTTAATCACATCAAATAATAAGTACATATAAGGTAAATGCTGGATATAAAATAAAAATCATTTATGAAAAGTCAACATAGTGGAAAAAAAATCTGGTTATGGGAAAAAGTAATCATAAAATCCATATATGGGATTGAAAAGGTGATTTAAAAATATATTTATATAATAAAATTTATTTAATATAAACGAAATATGCTGAGCGGGGAATGTGTCCAAACTGTTTAAACTGATGCCTTGGACTTTGGGACCAATAATGTACGAACAATTTTTATTTTTAACTCAATATACAGTCGAATCCGCTTTAGCGCAACACGCTTTACTGAAAAAAAATCGGATTGCTGAAAGCGATACAAATCCCCGCACTGATTTTAAACACAGCTAGTCTTATTCACTTCGCTTTAGCGAAACATCGCTTTACTGAAAATATCGTATTACTGCAAACCAAAAGCAAGCCCACAAACTACGTTTTGTATGAAACTTACTTCGCTTTAGTGGAAAAACAAACAATGACAAATTTATTTATTAGAAATCGATTGCATAACTTAAGGCTGAAAAAATTGCGCATGTTTTGTCCGTTAAAAAATGAAATGGCAAAATGTATTTGTCCTTTTCGCTCTTACGCACTTTATGGTATTTTTCCAATATATTGTCAATGCAAGTGGCTAGACATTTTCGAGGAATTCGTAAAAAATTTCAACAACAAAATGAAAAATTCTATGAAAAATTTTTTTTTAAATAAAATTTTTTGCGTTAAACTGACGTAAAAAATATATACAGATTTGATATAAAAATATTGTTTTACTGATTTTAAGCAGTACGCTTAACTGAAAAAATTTCAGTAATACGAACTACGTTTTAGAGAAAAAATCGGATAACTGAAAAAAACTGGGTTTTGGCTATTTACAGTAAAGCGGAGTCGACTGTACATATTGAATTGGTTTAAAATATTTTTCACTATTAATGTCTTTTATTTCCAGGACCTTCTTTTATTATTCTAAATGCATTTTATTAGCAGCGCATACAATTTGCATTAATTTAAAAGACAGAATTTTAACTTGAAACAATTTAAGGTATTACAGTTTTAACATTTTCAAACAAAACGTTGAATAGCCTTGCCAATTTAGTTTATAAAAGTATTTTGAAAAAATTTCTTCACAAACATATTACTTCTTATAACTGCCTTGTAAAATGCCTTACCTACATTAAAAACCCAACATAAAAATCAAATAAAAAACACATAAGCTGCTTAAATATGAAAGCTAAGCATAACTATTTCATAAATATTTAATATATAGATATATAAAATCTAAGTAACAAGAGAAAACATATTTGTAATCTTTCAACAAACTGACTGACGACCCCTTTTCTCTGCGTTCAACAGTCTGACTTTGGCAAACCCTTGAAAGCATAAATACCTGCCAATGAATATATGATATTTGGTTAAATACTTGTTTAGCCTTTCACTTTAATCCTTTAACGGTAAGTAATTTTAGAAAAATGGTCAGTAGCAAAACTAAAATACTGCTCAGCATTTGCCATAAAAATTAACACAACAAAAAATAAACATTTATTAAAATGTTTTTTTTTTTGCAGAAATTTTTTTTGTGGCAAATAATCTGCTTAGGATAAAAGGAAAATAGAAATATAACAGAAATAGTAAAAAGCAAATAGTACATGTTGAGATTATTAAAAAAAATAATAGAAATAATATATATCGCACTGTTTCCTCTAAAAAGCGCCAACCTAAAATTTACAAATTTTCAGTAAAATTCTTTATACAATTTTATATCAGAAACAGGGATGCAATTGTATATTTTTTGGCGGAAGAATACAGATATTGATGTAAGATTTTTACAGTGGGCAGATACGACCACTTTGTATTGATTTCTGGCAAAAAGTGAAAATTGAAAAATTTTGAGTTGACCCTCTTTAGAGGAAGCAGTGCGAAAAAATTAAATAAAATTTCCAACTTTTCGATAGCAAAAAATTTTTTTCACATAATTGTGTTTGTGGCATGACTTTGACATTCAAAACTAAAAATTCAATTGTATTCATTATATATTAAGGGGAAGTGAGGTATGCTTTAGGAAATAATATATAATAAACTTTAAGTCCACTCTTTAAGTCCACTTTTATTTTTTATTAACACGACAATAAATATATTAAAAATATTCAATATATAAAAATTTTCCTCAAAATGAAAACTTATCGCCTATCGTATTTATTAAAAAATGTAGACTACAAAATTGTCAGGGGAAAGAAATTTTTTCCCGTAAACATTATCAAGGTGCGACTGTAGCTGATGGTTATCAATACCAGAATGTCAGTCCAATGGTCTTGGGTTCAATTCTAATCGCTTAACGGACTGTGTTTGGTACAAAAAAAATTTAAAATATAAGAAATCGATTCTCCCTTTTAAAAACTGTAACAAAATTCAAAGAATTATTTTCATGTATTTTCTGCAATGAAAACAAAGGAATGCTACAAAAATTTAAGCTATACAATGCACTCGATACCCCCTTTTTGTAAACTCATGTGTACTTAGGGAAGCAAATTTTAAAGAGATTTCAAAATTTGCAACAATTTTTCATATTTAATAACTACAGGGTGGCTCAGAAAGACCGAAGTGGTGTGAATTCCATATAACTTTTTTATTATAATTTTTTTTTCTTTCCTTTTCTTTTCAGTATTTTGTAAAGAAGACTTGGACAATTTATAATGGAGCAATACACAACTGAACAGCGTGCCCAAATCGTTGCAATTTACTTTTCAAATTAACGGTCCATTGTGTTGACTCAGCGTGCATACCGTCGTCAATTTAATGTGCGGGTTGCACCCTCTCTATTTTTAATAACTAATCTAAAAATATTCCCTATAAATTTACTGTATTTAAAAAACAAAAAATTAAACAAATATATCTTAAATAAAAAGTTATAAGGAATTCACACCACTTCGGTCTTTCTGAGCCACCCTTTATATAACACCGGCATATTAGTACTCGCATGTCTACAGAAAATTTTAAATTTCTTCTAATTTCCTGAAGAAGTCACACAAAGGAGTGACGAAATATTGAAAATTAATATATTTCAAATTAAAATAACGATATTTTAAGCTTAAAAATATTGGAGTATAATAATAATTAAGAAGAGGTTAAGAAACCAGATGAATTTAAATATATTAAATATTAAATTCTTCTGGTTTCTTAACCTCTTTTTAATTATTATTACATTCTGATATTTTTAAGGTTAAGGTCTCTTTATTTTAATTTTATTTCTTAATTTCAATATTTCATCACTCCTTTGTATGACTTCTTTAGGAAATTAATTATTTTATTTAATATGAAAAAAAAAATTTTTTTTATTCATAACAACATTTGAATTTAATTATTTGCTAAATTTTATTAAAAAAAAAAAGAGTTGGACTCTAGTGTTTTATTATCGAACTCTAAAATAATTAATTATTATCAAAAATCTTTTTTTTTCAAAACTATTTATGCTACTTTATATAGCTAGAACGCCTACTGTTATGCTTCACTTTAATTAAGCAGCTTTAAATACATATTGATTATTCTATCAACATGAACTTTTTTTTAGTTATTATTATTATAAATTTTTTTGCAATTTACATTTACTAGAATACCCTAAGCTATATGCATATAATTAAAATTCCATTTGTAAGCCCCCTTAAGTAGGCTTAACAATTTAATGGTAATTTTTTTTTAAATGCTTTCAATTTTAATATATCAGGCAACATCCTTTACTATGAAAATTATTATTAGTGTTGCAAAAGTTCTTTAAAAAATATATAAATAAATTACTATTAACACTAAACTTTAATGTTTATAAAAAGCTGCACAATTAAATTTAGTGTTGAAGAACATATTCCAAAAAAAATATTAATTGAGTAAAAATTTTTAATAAAAACAAACATTTCTTTTTAAATAAAAAATTAATTTTCAAATAGAAATAAAAACGTGAATTTCTTTTGAACAAAAAATATACAACAAAAAATATAATTCTCAAGCTTGCTGAAAATATACTAATAATAGGCATTTTAAACTCCGACTTCCTGCAGAAAAATAGCAAATTGCTAACGAAGTTTTTAAAAATATTCATAAAGATAGTTTTAGGCTTATTTTAATTAACATTTTCTATATATATAAAACGGCGCCTAAAGGCAGGCAACATTTTTTACTGGATTTTATTTTTTTTTTAACTAAAACGTATAAAACAGTATAAAATAACACTACATTTAAAATTTCTACTTTCCGATAAAAAAATTGAGTGTGAAAATATATATAGCCTATGTTAAGGCGGTATATATATTTATTTATAATATTTGCCTTTTTAATACAATTTCATGCTTTCGGAAACAAAATTTTCTTATATGCTTTGCAAATACTAAATGCAATACGTTTGCCTTGAGTTCTTCCCATATGAAAAGCAATTAATCCCTTTGCATATGCAATACATTTCAAAAGCAACCATCAAAAGGGAAATACAAGGAATTTTTCACACTAGTTGGTTGGTTGGTAAAAAATTTTATTTAAATATTTCTTTTTGAAAATAACATTTACCATTTATTTCATTTTAATCCTTTTTTTTATACAACGAAGATTATTATTTGTTGTGGCTGCTGCTGCAGTTGATTTTATTTTGAGAATAATATTTCATAACAACTGAGATGATCGGATCTTAATTTTATTTCCATTATTGATTTATGCATTAAAATTGCTTTGATTTATTATAATGGAATTATTATGCATTTTCATATTTGATTATACACACTCACACATTTACAACGATACACTGGGGACTGACTATATACACTTGCATATTTATGCACACAATTTTATTTGCTTTTATTTTATTTATATAAATTTTCATTTATTGCATTTTCTTTAATTAAATAAAAAATTAATGATGATCATTAATCTTTGAAATGGCTTACGAAAACAAAAAACTATTGCTGTACAAGTTAATAAAAAGTTGAAAATTTAATTGCCAGGTTGTTAACATTAACGGGCGGAGGAAGTCAAGGAAAATAAGACAGGTAAGGAAACTTAAAAGAGATCCATTTAAAAATGACCCGGTTTAATAACTTTCAAACTCATACATACACACGCACACACTGCTGTTGTATGGATTTGCACACTTGGAACTTTAATCGTTATCACGACACATATTCGAACTTTAGCCAACGAACGACATGAATCGCTTTTTTGATAGAATTTAATTTTTCTTTAATACGTTTTACTACGATTGATAATTTCTTTTTTTTTTTTTTGTAATGAATTTTTATTTATTATTATTTTTTTTGTTAAATATTAAGCGCGCTTTACGTTAAATTAGCTATTTTTCTATGCATTTTTTCACTTTCTTTAATATTTTATATTTTGGTTTTCGTTTGTCACGTTCACCTTACGAAAATATCCTTTACAACCTGGCAAATCCCGAAATTGTACTAACTTGTCCCAAATGTCAGCTATGTGGCGAAGGCTATACATTGTAAGGACTAAACATTCGGGTAGGTTTTGTTTTCTTCCATTCAATTGTTTAGCTCTCACCAGTTAGTTGGCTGTCAGCAAAAGTAATATTGCACACGAACTCAATTAAGACGAAAAGCGTAAAGTTATTAGTGGTGAAATTTTGTAGAGAGTCAGTCTTTTAATGTACTAAAAACTACGGCGCATGTTCACTCTCCCGTAAAGAGTTAATTCAAGGTGATTTTCCTTAGACAGAAAGAGCTTAATGAGTGAGTGCACTTAACAGTTACAAAAGTTGTGTGTAAAGGTATTTTGTTTTTGTGTCTTTGGTTAACCAACAGGAAGGCCGGTTAATTGCTGGTATTTGTTAAGGCCAAACTAGTTGTGATAACAGGACAAATGTACGAGTAGGCTTTTACATTAACTTCATAAAGCATCATGTCCTGTTTTTCTGTCTATTTTTATATATCACTTATATTTTACTTTTTCTACAACTTTTTGATATTTTAGAAAATAAATGAAATAAACACAATAATTCATTTATATTTTATATGTATTTGAATTACACATGAATCAGGATATTTAGTGCTGAGAAATATGTATATCTGTTTATTTTTGGTGTGAATACCAAAAAAGATCCCTTACGGCCAAGAACCGTGCATTTGCGCTGTTCATGAACTTTGTCGCAAGTTCATTATTATTGTCCGATCCAAATTAATTTATAGAAAAGAATTGTGGAATGATACAAAATTGTTCTACTAACAACAGTTATCTTTAGCAAGAACTATACACAATTTTAAATATTCAGTTACAAATTATACAGAGAAGTGCCTTAAAGTCGTCACTGAAAGTTAAAAATAAAACTTAACATGGAAATATATTCATTATGCTATACAAAAACATAGAAGATTTCAAATATTTTTATGAAAAAAATAAAATTAGTTTCCTTGAATTTAAATTGTAGAAACTACTGTCTTTACATTCAAAATTGTTTTAACTGCTTGGTACTAAAAGTTCCAAGGCCGGAAGGATATTATTGCATATATTTATACACAAAAGCTATCACAAGTTGGATTAACTTCAGTCTTAATTAAATCCTCAGTATGTTTCAAAAAACACTTCATAAAAAAAATAACAATCATACCACAAGGATAATACACTCGTATGTTACTAACATAATTTATATTTACATTCTTTACAAGTTCTTAGCCTACATTTAGGCTATTAAATTAACATGTTGTGTTTGCAGCACCGAAATACCTTTATTTCATTTTCTTTTCTTTTATAGAATGAAAATCTGTTAAGTAACATTCCATACAACTTCAGCCTGTAGAAATTGTGTCCTAAAATCCTTTAAGAGAAATTATCTGTGATAATAAAACAGAAGTCTGTTTTCAGGCGTCTTTATTAATTTATGCTAAACAGTCAGTTAAGAGTGTAACTACTAGATTTACATGATTCTGTTAAAAGGAACATTGAACTGATAATTTACAGATGGCTGTAAAGAACACACTAAAAAGTACTGTTTTCATGAAGTCAAAGTGCCAGCCAGTTTTAATAAAGTTTTATTTAAAAATGTTTTTTTTTTAAATATTACTTAGGTAAATAGTAATAGAGCTTGAAACTACGAATGTTGTCATTTATCTAAAAGGGCCGCCAGACTTATAGCAAAATACAAGTTTAAGTTAAAAGAAAATTGTATTAAATTAATTTGTGAAGCATATTTTTAGGCACTTAACAAGTAACTTGGAATTATATGATCTCGCCATTAATGGCAATGCAGAACTTTTAGTTTCGCTAAATAATGGCTGATGCTTCTCATTCAGGTATTAAGAAAATACTTATCGATAACACAAACTGTTCGATAATTATACTCTAACAATAGCATACCTCTAGGCTACAAAAAATCATATTATACAATTTAAAGCGCTAATTTCTAAACTGTTATATACTTTCTGTCAGATTTAAAAAAACCCTAATGTTGTCATTTAGCAAAAAGGGCCGCAAAATAAGTTTTAGTAAAAAGAAAATTGTATTAAATTAATTTGTGAAGCATATTTTTAGGCACTTAACAACTAACTTGGAATTATATGATCTCGCTATTAATGGCAATGCAGAACTTTTAGTTTCGCTAAATAATGGCTGATGCTTCTCATTCAGGTATTAAGAAAATACTTATCGATAACACAAATTGTTCAATAATTATACTCTAACAATAGCATACTGCTAGGCTACAAAAAATTATATTATACAATTTAAAGCGCCAATTTCTAAACTGTTATACACTTTCTGCAAGATTTAAAAAAACCCTAATGTTGTCATTTAGCAAAAAGAGCCGCAAAATAAAAATTTTAGTTAAAAGAAAATTGTGTTAAATTAATTTTTGAAGCATATTTTTAGGCACTTAACAACTAACTTGGAATTATATGATCTCGCCATTAATGGCAATGCAGAACTTTTAGTTTCGCTAAATAATGGCTGATGTTTCTCATTCAGGTATTAAAAAAATACATATCGATAACACAAATTGTTCGATATTTAAATTGTACCCCTAGGCTACAAAAAATCATATTATACAATTTAAAGCGCCAATTTCTAAACTGTTATACACTTTCTGTTAGATTTAAAAAAAAAACCCTAAAAGAAGTTATAACTTAACAGCAAATAAGTAACAGCATAGAAAGAATTTTTTATAAAATAAATAACAACAGATATCTACTCTTTATCAAATTTTTTTATTTAAATATGAATAGAGCAACATTATACATATTTAGCATAACATGAAATCCTGAACAACAGTAAAAGAGTTCTTAAAAAATAAAGCATTTTGCTAACCAACGTACACTTGCAAGTTCTATAAAATGCCACCAAACAAACTCTCCTAAAAATATATACTTTTTTTTAGTCCAAATAATTCACCTCTTCCGTGCTCAACAATTCATGTAATTGCCGAGTACACAGCACTCAAACACAAACTTGGGAAAAAAGGCATGGAATCGATAGACAAACAAACAAATATGTTGTTATAAAAATAACATGCGACAGCAGGAGCAGAGACAACAAAATACATTCACGTGTTTTTAAATGCAAGAAATGCCAACGAGCTCAAAAAAAACTCTAACATTGACTTTGACCATCATCATCGTCATCAGTTACAACTCGTACAGCAACGAGTGATGAACAAAAACCGAAAATTGTCGGATTGTGAAATTCGCATAGACGATAAAATGTTAAAAAGTGATTTAGAAAATGCGTAGTGTTTGATTTAAGTGGAAAATACGTAAAAACATTTACAGCCATTTTGTGAAAATTAATGGCAATTGTGCAAAATAATGGAGATTCCAGAATAATGGAGAAATTTATGTAAGTTTAAAAATATTATATAATTTATTTATATTTTAAAACTGAAGTATTATTTAGGCGCACTCTGTGCTATTCTTTTTATTTTGCAGTGATATATAATATTTCTATTGCACATCAAAAATTGTAGTATATTTTTAGGACTATTATTATGCTTTTGCAGTTAAAGTGAATAATTCTTAGTTTAATAGATAATATATGAATATTTAAAGATACATGTGTGAAAAATAATTATTAAGCAGCTTTAGACTCTAACAACAAATTAATGGTAATCGAATATTCTGCTTTTAATTGCACTTTGCGCTTAAAAGTACGTGTGAAAAGAACACAGAACTGTAGGAATATTATTTTTAAATAAACAATATGTATTGATTAACAAAATAAAGAGTATTTGTGCAAAAAAAAGTATTTGCAACCCAGCATTGAAAAACAAATAAAACGCAAAAGAAATTTTTTTAAAATAATTTTAGGCGCAATAAATAGATGCAGCATTTTCAAAATAAAGTATTTACATTCGCCTGCTCTAAACATTTTTAAGTTACAATTCTTCGTAGTATATCTAAAGTGGTAATATGTTTTCTTTAATTTAAACACATACTTTCAGGAGCGGAAAATATTTTCCTCCATTAAATGGTAATAAAAATAAAAACATATTTTGGGGCGCATAAAAAATCTATTATTTTAAAAAGTTTTTTATAAAAAATTTTAAATAAAAATTAATTTCCAAAATTTTTAAAAAAAATATTTGCTTGAGAGGGTTAGTGGTCATAATTTGGTCATTATAAAAAAAAATGGGGGATGGATACTCATATGCCGCTACACACAAATGTTGACCCAGGGAGCAGTTTATAGTGCAGAAAAAGTTTTAAAATCCATATGCAAATCAGCCAAGCGATTCATAAATATTTCGTAATAAATAAATCAGACTTAAAGAGTGCTTGAACAAAAAATTTTATGATAATTTTGTCTTAAAGCACACTTCAAATCAACATTAGCAAATTAAGCAAAAGTTTGTTGTTTTATAAAATAATTAATTCATTCTAGTGTCCACATTAATAATTTTTATTTTTTATAAATTAATAACGTGTTTGCACGAAAACGTCTAATTTGTCATACGTTAATTGAAATAAAGCGTCTTAACAGTTTTACCGACGGTCTAAAGATTTTGGAAGTTACTTTTTTTTCGTACAATTATATTGAAAATAAATTCCAAATATATACTTTTCCGTTACATATAATTCAATGAGGGCAAAATACGTTGAAGAATATGAGGCAGACAATTAGTTCTCGTACTTTCATAATTATTGCATACTTCTAGAGAGCGCCACATTTACTGTCAAAATAATATACAAATAATTATTTTTATTATAAAAATGAAATTTATTTCTTGGTAGTCAAGTGATGTCTATATGCATTTCATTGGTGCTTTACCAAATCATCAGTAGACTTTAACCACAGTTTTGAAAAGTTAAAGTCTATTGATGATTTGGTAGAGCACCAATGAAATGCATATAGACATTGCTTGACCATTCAACAAATAAATTTCATTTTTATAATAGAATTGTGAGAATATGTCAAATAAAAAATTTCATAATAATAATTATTTTTATTAAAATAATTTAAGATTTTTACAAAAATGGAATAAAAATAAATAAAAACTAAAAATTAGAACAAATCAATATAAACCAGATAAAAAGGAAGCAGGCTTTGAATTAAAAATCGTATGTAATACCAAAAACCACAACTAACGGAAGATATTACCTAATCATTAATAATCAAAGTAATCAATTTAGTCTTAAATTGAAGTCTTTGCTGATTTAACCAAATATGATATTAATAAATTTCTATGAATTATATTGTTGTGTATGTTTACATCATGCATGCATGTGATTGCAAATTGTGTTTATACACATTTGGCTAAATTAAAAATAAATTCGGTCAAGTACTTTCATAATCATAAGCTATTTTTCTTAGAAATTAAAGAAAAGTAGCCTGAAGATATACTACAATTTTTGATTAGCTTAAGTAAATGGAATAATAAGGCAAATACCTGCTCAGATGCAAATCCTATTTGATATTGTTTTAATAAATAATTTTGTTGTTAAGATTTTAAAAGCCTCTTAGTATAAACAGAAGATTTAAAACACTTATTAATAAATTTAATATATATATATATATATATATATATATATATATATATATATATATATCTATATATATAAATTTTAAAGTTATTAGTAAACGAAAAAATTGACAAGAATCATTTATTAGAAAGGTACCAAAAATATTTTTTTTTAAATTTTTAAATAAATTAAATAGAAAAAGTGTTGTCATTTTGGTTTGCAGATGACTAACTCTCTAACTGATTTGAAATTCTTAGCAAAGTTGTATTCACAATTATATTTGCAATGGATATATCGTGTTTTTTAACAGCATGGGAACTGTCGATATCGACATGTTAGACAGCTAAGAATATCAAATTGAGTGGGCATTAGTATTCGGTATGTTTTTTGAAATCATCATTAATCATTTAATGCCGGAATAATACTTCTACCTTGGAAAAAAAATATCTGTTCGGAAAGTCCAGGTAGGACATGGTCAAAATTTTAGGCCTAGAGAGTAAGCAGCTAATCATCATTGCCCCGCTCATTTTACTCATTTCTACTATCAACAAGATAAAAAAAATGTGACTAACGCAGAGAATATTGCTGCCGTATAGAAGTATTAAAGAAGTTTTTCTCTGTCTAAGTAAAACATCATTGAGTGGCAAACAGATTTTAAATAAATTCTAGTATTTAGTAAATTATTCATATTAATATATTTGATTAACACTCCGAAGTCCATTTATAGAAATTCCAGCAGCAGACACGCCAAACTCACAAAACATATTTCTACCTTTTTTCTATTTTTTAATTTAATTTCAGTGACAACAATTTTCCTGCCATTTAACTGCTTGTGTTTTCCTCCCTTCTGAACGCTCCACTTTGTTACAATGACATTGACATAAAATGACATTAAACATTGTTTATAAAATGTTCACTACAACAAAGAACAAACATGCAAAGCCTACCAATAAATAACAATAACAGGGGAAAAATGATAAACAAAAAAATTCTAATAGACAAAATATTCTGCTGAAGTAGCCCTGACAATAAAAGGGTGATTTTTTTCCCGCAATTCTTTTAAAGGGCTTAACATTAACCACATGAAAATCATTTGTTTCTTGGAAAACAAAAACACCCAGCAATTTGAACCCCTTGATTATTTTAAATAATTGCAGTTTCTGCAGAACAGAAAAACAATAATTTAAACTTTTTTTTCTAAAATTTCGGTCATGAAGAGTCTCACAGTGGGGATCGTTACGAAATTTTAAAATTTTTATCGAAAACACCGTGGGATGACACGGCAATCATATCCTTCAGCTACCGCACTTAACAGATTTCTTCCCATCATAAAAACATTAAATTGCCGGGCAAAAATAATTCCGTGAATTGAACGTTACCATTATTTCTTAAGTAGAAAGAGAGAATTTTGTGATATTTTCTAATTTGTAATCAATTTCCGGGGCGAAAATAATTCCCTATATTGAGCGTTACCTTTATTTCTTCAGTTGAAAAAGAGAATTTTGTGATATTTTCTTATTTGTAATCGATCTCCGGCACAAAAATCATTCTGTGTATTGAGCGTTATCTTTATTTCTTAAGTGAAAAGAAAGAATTTTGTGATATTTTATAATTTGTAATCAATTTCCGGCGCAAAAATAATTCTTTGTATTGAACGTTACCATTATTTCTTAAGTGGAAAGAGAGAACTTTGTGAAGTTTTCTAATTTGTAATCAATTTCCGGCGCAAAAATAATTCTGTGTATTGACCGTTACTTGTATTTCTTAAGATGAAAGAGAGAATTTTGAGATATTTTCTAATTTGTAATCAATTCAATTTTCGGCGCAAAAAAATTCCGAGTATTGACCGTTACCTTTATTTCTTAAGTTGTAAGAGGGAATTTTGTGATATTTTCTAATTTTTAATCAATTTCCGGCGCAAAAATAATTCTGTATATTGATCGTTACGTTCATTTCTTAAGTTCGAAGAGGGAATTCTGTGTTATTTTCTAATTTGTAATCGATCTCCGGCACAAAAATAATTCTGTGTATAGAGCGTTACAATTATTTCTTGAGTGGAAAGACAGAATTTTTTGATATTTTCTAATTTTTAATATATTTTCGGGCAAAAATAATTCTGTGTATTGACCGTTACTGTCATTTCTCAAGTCTTAAATACATTTGTAATCAATGCAATATAATAAAGAGTAACGGTCAATACACAAAACTGTGAACCATGAAGCATAACTAATTTTTTTTTTTAATTCTTCAAAATAAATGATACTGTTTATAAGTAAATCATATCTTTATCGTCTGTGCTTTTTATAACTTAATGAATTTTCGAAAATAATAAGGTACAATATTTTACTGCTACTTACAAAAAAATGTTCACTAATAACTACGTACAAAATATTAAAACAAAAACTTATGATCGATTTGAAAAAAAAAAGCCAACGATTAAAAATTACCTTAAGACTCCATTTACTCGTATATCAACAAAAATAAAAAGGGGAAGCAGTCATAAAACACTACAACAATATTATTCAAATAACACAAATACCATCAACAGCACAGCACAACTATTCGAAAAGCCAAACAATATTATAAGGGCTTTTTAGGCGCATAGCCCCAGGGGACTGCATACAAATTTCAGCATACAAACACTCGCATACAAAACTTAAATATACACACTCATGTACAAAGTGTTTAGCCAACTACGCAACATACCGGTTGTTGTTAGTTTTGTTTATTATATTAATGTCAACATGTTCTGTTAAATGTTGTATTTGTAGTTGAGTATTGCTAGCATGGGTGTGTGTGTGTGTTTGCCTAGCTGTCTGTTGGCATCACAAGTGTAAATTCTATGGCTATTTTTGTCGGTTCTCTTTTTTTTCTATTTCTATGTTCTATTAGTTTGAAAGTTCTGCAAGTGTTTTAGTACTCATATTATTGTAGGGAATTTGTTTATAGATTTGAATGTGTCAAAATAATTGTCATAAAATTAAATTGCATTTTAGTAAAAAAAAAAAAAAGCTGGTAAGTTGTTTGCTGGTTACTGGAAAAAAAAACAACTGAACAGCAACAAAATGCTGTCGGCAACATAAAAATATTTGCAAGTGGAACAAAAAAAATTGATAAGAATCTGTTATTAGAAAAAAAAATTAATACAGAAAGGGAATTGCGAAAATATTTTATCGAGTATTACTTTGGACCACATCTGGAGGATGGGCTCAATATATTGAATTAAATTAATTAGAGGTATACTGCATCAATTTATTAGCTGCCGTTAATTAAGGGG
Organism: Linnaemya tessellans; assembly: GCA_951800035.1. Taxonomy (NCBI): domain Eukaryota; kingdom Metazoa; phylum Arthropoda; class Insecta; order Diptera; family Tachinidae; genus Linnaemya; species Linnaemya tessellans. The sequence goes on from OX637533.1 coordinate 5,971,575, forward strand.
ACGTTTATTTAGTCGTGTTCGGCAATTTGGCGCTGCCGAAAATATAGATGAAGAATTTTTTATAAAATTTTGTTAAAAAAGAATGACAAACGACAAAACAGTTAAATTGTTTCGTTTAGAAACGGTAAAAGCGAATGGTAAAAGTTTTTTAAGGAAGGCCGGGATGATGTGAGTGACAACCCTCGCCCTCAACGGTCCAGTAGCTGAACAACCGTTTAAAATTTTGAGAAATTAAAGAAAATTGTTATTGAAAATCGTCGAATTACTTTAAGGCAGGCTGTTGAGAATATCGGCATATCGACTGATACGTACTATGCAATTTTTATTTTTAGAATTTCCGAGTTTAGGCATAAAACAACCGCCGTCGACAGTAACGACTACAGCATTAACCACATTTTGCAACTTTTCTTGTGCCTAAGGTTGAAGAGATCCATGAATGGGACGCTAAAGAAGCTGCAGGACATATGAAAAAAGTGCATAGCAGAAATGGTTTAAGGATAAAAAAAATTTCGGCGCAATTGTAACTGAGGGGGACTACTTCGAAGCGTATAAAATAAAAATTTATGCAACAGATAAATAATTTTTTTCATAAATGTCCCTTAATTTCGGAACAGACCTCGTATTTGCAATATTTTTTATAAACTTTACATAAAGTAATTTTTAAACTATTATTTTCAGTCAGTTTAAATGCCTACAATTCTTTTTTTATATGATTTCATCATATATACAAATTATGTGGTTGTTTCTTCAGAAAATTAAAATACTTTTTCACACTTTTTATGCTAAAAAATTGTTTTGTGCATTTCTATACACAAATACCTTTAAAGTGACATAAACTTCAGCAATATTGGTCGACGATATGATAGTCAAAAGTGTACCACAAAATATAAGTGACGCACATATATTTACGATTTAGTACAACAAAGATGTTTCTCAGTTAAATTTGAAACCCAAAATAGTCTTTAAAATATTGTTTTAAAATTAAAAGTAGATCTTTTTATTTTTTTCTAATTCTTCGAAATTTATTTAAAATTTTGAAAATTTTCGCAATTTGATGTTGGACACATTTACACCAGGCTTTTAAATCGCATAAAATAATAGGATATTTTTCATTAAATTTTATTTTAGTTGTTCCATTTTTCTGCAATTGCTGCAGAAAGTTTTGGCACTCTATTGCTTGAATAAGAGGGTTAAATTTTTTTTCTTTGTTATTTTAAAGCTTAGGGAAATATATAAGCCACAATTAATTTACTTAAAATTATAAAAATAAAAAAAATTTAATGCACATTTTATTGTTGTTTTATTTTAGTTTTTGAACGCATACCCTTTCATTACAGAACAACAAGGGAAAAAGCCAGCCGCACATTTAAAACTTTTCTGCCACATGATGCACAAAAACTGATGACATTTGTCACCCAAAGAAAAAACAACAGAGCTCAACCCAAAAAAAAAACAACAACAACCCAAAACCGAGACTACGAATAGACTTGTTAACAACAACCACTATTTAGTCCCAAAAAAAAAAAACAACAGCTTGAAATAAAAAGCCAACAAACAAATTGCAACATTTTGTGGCCACAACTGGTGAAGAATGAAACTATTAAATAAAATTAAACCATTCAAGACGAAAAAACAACGCACAACAAGCTGAGAAATTATATTTACAAAAACTATACAAAATTACGGATAATGAGGCTTATGGGAGCAAAAAACAAGCATGAAAAATATAATTTTGAGGATGCTGAGGCAAGAAAATCATCAGCAGGAAAGAAAAACAGACAAGTAAGTAGTTTTAGTTTTAAATTTAATTATTGGTAAAATAATTATATAAATTATTATCACGTTTTATTATGGTTTGAGGTTAAAAGAAGAACGAAAGAGGAAAGACAGCATAGCAAACCCCAACGTAACATATTTGCTTGCAACGTTACCACGAAAATTAATTAAATTCATAAAATGTTGCTGATAATCAGCAAAAACCCGGTACTTCACTACTTTTCTAAAGTGGGTGCTTGTTTTTTTTTCTCCCTTTTCTTGCTGAAGAAAACCAACATTTTCCACATCGGTTTTCAATAGATTTCTTCAATTCTTTTTTTTTCCTTCCTTTTTCTTTGGTTTCTTATTTGGTGCTTAAACTAAAAATTTCCATTGTGCTGCCAAGTCGGTCTTTGTTTCTATCGCAGCATTATTGTAATGAAAACTAAACGTTTTTATTAATATTTCCCACAAGTTGTTTAATATTTTTTGCTGTCTTTTGCCTGGTGCTGTGCCATTTTTTTCTTTTTTTCTCTCGCTCTCTCTTTTTACTAAATTTATTATTATGATGTCAGTTAATAGCATAAAACTAAACAATAAACCGTAACAAGACTGAAAAATGTGGAAAAACGGAAAAATTGTATGTAAGAGCGGAACCAACAACTTGTTTTTAGGAAACACAAAATCAACACATAAAACCTTAACACCCTACACTGTCGCACTCAGCCTCACATGTGCTTCAGCAACTGTAACAATAATAGTACAACATGTCAAACACTTTCAGGAAAGATTTCATTTCGCTAATAGCACTCATATACACACGCATAATGCATGTCTGCAGATGTACGCACATCTATATTTTTATTTGCTGTATTTCTGTGCCAGGAAGGGAAAAAAGAAATTTAAAAATATTAATTTTTATATATATTTCCGCCTGTAAAATATTTTTTCTTCTAATATTAACACAATAAACGAGTTTTGAACATATATTGAATATTCGAAATTAATTTCGAATTTTCGATATTAACTTCGAATATTCGAAATTAATTTCGAATTTTCGAAATTAACTTCGAATATTCGAAATTTAGTTTGAATTTTCAAATGAAGTGCGAGATTACTATATTAAGAAATTTATGTTTGACTTTTCGAAATTAAATTCCAAATTTCGAATTAAACTTGGAAATATTATCGAACATAGTTCGATTGTACTAACATGTAAAACAAAGTTGGCATATGAGTAGAAATTTTGAAATAATACTGGAAATAAAAATAAATAGTTGTTTGAAAAAAAAAATGTCCACACCTGATTGATAAAAAACATAACTTACCGAAAAGACAAGAAATAAAAATTTCCAAATTATATGGACAGACACCAAATCAAAACCAAAAATATAAAATCCAAATTATCACCAACTGCTTGTCAGTATTGGCTTTAAAATGAAAAATTTTTCTAAATAAATTTATAGTAATTTCGAATTTGTATTAACCTAGGTTAAATTTGGTTTGTTGGCAGACCGGTTTCGGCTACATGGCATCTTCAGTATTATCTTTCTTATTGATAAATAACTCTGTCTAAATTTTAAAACTAAAAGTAGGAATTATAATGCAGGGGGTCAATTCTGGTTCTGTGAAAACGTGAAATGAAAAAAAACTTTTCATTTTCGTTTTCAT